>CAOLHI010001929.1:0-311998 GCA_948474755.1 Ctenosaura bakeri
TTCAGTATTTCCTGCAGCATTAAGCTTTGGTTTGAATTTGTTAGACTTCTTAGGCTGGCCCAGATATGTGCTGTGGTATGATTTGGCTTCATGAGCACAAAGGAAGTATGGTAATAAACATTTATCTATAATACTAATGAAACATTTCAGCTTAGACAATATTAGAAGAATAACTTGCTTTCATTGTAAGGGACAAATAAGGTTATGTCAGTTTGGGATCTTAGCTGAACTCACACTCATTTGTTAGATTTCAGTCTCAAAAAGTGAGGCAGCAATCCTTTCCTTCCATTCCTTTCTATTTACACCTCTGCAAATCCTTACCTTTATTTGATAGTGAACAGTTCAGGTTTCTCTCAGAATCAGAATCTACCATCATAGGACAGGAATTTAGCATGCTATGGTAAGGTCAATTTGCCATTCTTTAATGCAGAAACTAGCCTAGCATTTACGGAAGATGCCAGATAATTCTCCCCATTAAGAAATGGCAAATTGGCAGCAGTAGCTCTCCTTTGAAAGAGCTGTAATGCTGTTTTACATATAACCTTTTACACATTCTTTCTTTCAAGGACCTCAGGAAAAGATATTGCTTTCCACCCCACAATTTTATCCTCACGAAAACCACAAGGAGAGGTCAGAATCAGTCACCTGAGATCATCCAGTGAACTTCACTAGTAATATGGACTTTGCATGCATTCTACACACTGGCTCTCACAACATTCCTGAAGACTAAATCTCAACAGCTGATTCTATACGAGAGCAAAGAATCCCTCCATAGTTTCTCTAGAGATGATTAAGCTTTGCATTTAGACCAAAGTGGCCATAATCTAAAGACAGTGGGACAACTAAACAATGGGAATTAAGCACAGTATATTTATATCAGACATACGAAATTTAGTGGAGGCTGAGAGAGCATGACTTGCCCAAGGTCATCCAGTGGGTTTCCAAGGCTGAGTGGGTGGTCAAACCCTGGTCTCTAGAGTCAGATTCCTATCATACTACACTGTTATAGTGCTTTTATTCCATTTTAGTTGCCCTGGCTGCTCCCTGGAGAATTCTGGGGTTTGTAGTTGGGTGAAGCACTGGAGCTCTGTGGCTGAGAATTCTAAATGCCTCTCCCTCAACTGCAAATCTCATGATTCCATGTGATATTGCCATGGCAGTTAAAGTGGAATAATAGTGCTATAATAGTTTAGTGTGATAGGCCCACAGTCTAATGCTCAGACCACTACATCATGCAGGCTTTCCATGGAAAAGTCTTGCTACATTAATTATGTCTGTGTTGAAAAGATATTTATTATACTTCAGTTATTTCTGTGGTGGCATTTAAATTTACCACTTTGCATTGCTACATTAAAAACCTTGCTAGAATGAAGATGAAAAATCCCACCCATGAGTTTATTCTTTCCCTCTTCCCCCGTTTCTCTCTTGAGCCTGGGAGAGAAATCACTGCATGAAGTTTTGAAAATCCTCTTTCTCACCCACCCATCCTCTGAAAGGAAGTGAATGAAGCTGAAAATAAATACATACTCAGTGGAAAGATGTAGAGAACAAAAGATTTCATAGGCAGTATGATCTCAGTAAAACAGGTGGGAGCAAGAGAGGACAAGAAGTGGTGACATCAATCACCAAACTTTTTTCTCTCCCTCTCTCCATCTCCAATAACAAATGTCAACCCAAAATTCCAACAGCTGCAAAAGAGATTCTTACAGCACTCAAAGAACAATGAGCATCCCCAAACATGACTCATATTTCCTCACTATGAGTGCAATACTTGCACCTTCTGAAAATTTTTTTTTGGGGGGTGGATGATGTATAGATAACTGCCACATTCCTAAGTGTGCTAACATAAATGCCACACCCAAGTAGCCTCAATAAAATTGTCATACTGCAAGCAGGAGGAAGGTAAGGTTGTTACTTCCACAAGGGATTCAAATGCTGCCTGTGCTACCTAAAGAAGGGGGGACACAAAGCCACCAAAATGCAAAATAGTGTAAACAGGATGGAGAAAAGACAGGGTGAGGGAAACCTCTCCCCCTCTCCTCTATCCATCCCCGCTTGCCTTCTCTCTCTTACTGTATAGGCCTCCTTTTCCAACACGTGCCTTTGCAAGACAAGGAAGCACACTGCAGGCTTCCTTTTTGTGCCCATCTCCCTCCTATTCTTGTTGCTGTCTCTTGTGCTTTGCTATTCACCAGGGAGTGGAAAGGTCTAGATAAGGGAGGTGACAAAGGAACATACATAGCAGATGAAAACAATATCTCCCATATTGTTTCTGAAAAAAATGCCCTCAAAGTTATACTACATTTTCTTGGGGAAATGAGTACTTTGGGTTCTGTACTAATTTTTTTAGTGCAATGTAACATAATTAATATCAACATCTTGGTTCCAATCTCTGGTTTGTATGTCCCATTAGCGTCACTGAATTCTTAAACTTCTTCTGATTACACCTAGGACACATTACCTATAAAAGATGAAAAGCTGCTTTGACAATACAATCTGTCATTACAAGTTGTGACAGACAACAAGCGATATATCCGGTTACTTGCAAACTTGGAATACAAAGAACAGACACAGGGTATGAGGGTGGGTTGGCACTCTGAAAAAAGTGAACATCTGAAGAGGAAATGAATAAATACCTCCCAATCCAAATGGAGTGAAGCCGGCAACCAGGCCACTCTGGTGGGTAAACAGCAGCCAATGAGTTCAAACTTAATTTGAGTTCAAACTTAAGTTTGAATTCATTGGCTGCCTCCCTTCTTCCTCCCAGGACTGCTAGGGCTGCAAAGATCCCTAGGAAGAATAACCGTCAGTGGCTCGCCATGATGGTGGAGAGCCGCCTGGCATCACTACTGCCCTGAGCCTGCAACTGCACTGCACAGTAAGATATGGCTCTATTATTGAAACAATCTGAATTTCCAGTGGAATTAGAGAAAATGCTGCTCCTAAAGAGTTTGTGAGTGAAAAAAAAAAGGATGTGTTACTGGAGTTGTTTTCTTGTAGTGATGCCGAAATAATAGGATATGCTCAAAGAGCATCAAGCATCAAAACAGTTTCATAGATTTTTGGGTAGTGGTATATATTATACATATACATGATACATATTATACATAGTTTATGATGAGTTTAATCATATGCTTCAGAGAAAAAGGAATAGTTAAACAATGGAAATTATATTGCATGAAATTATTTTTATGTATTTTTATAAGGATTTGTGAAGAATTATACTAGAAACACAAAATGTTAAAAAAAAATACTTGGGCTGTGGGAATTGTGAGCAATCACTACTAAAAGTAAGCCTAGCTCTGCATTGGCAGGTTTCTCTGACAATTTGTGCCCTCACTGGTAGCCAAAGCAATGAAGTCATGATCTAGGCTGGCATGCTACTGAACTCTAAACTGACTCTAAGGGCCTTATCAACACTGGGAAATTACATCCTGTTAAACACAACCCTTCAGGTTAAAAACAGATGGCTGACTGACTGCTAAACAAGATATCCCTGTCTGCACTTAGTAGACCCCAATGGCTTCTCATCATTGCTGGGACTGGTTTCTAGGCAAGCCTCTAATAACAGTAACAAAGAAAAGAGAATGTTACAGAACAATTCAATGCACATGCTCCATTCAGTAAGTTTTACTGTGTTTAATGAAACCCAGTCCCTCCAGTAAGCGACTACAGCCATAGGATGGATTGTACCTGGGTCATGGTTTCCTTTTCATTTGTGTTTTCCTCTACCTATCCAAATAACACCCACAGCCAGATGTGATAATGACAATGATAATGACTGCCACCACCACCTCCATCATAACTGAAAACATATTTTTGAGTGCTCTAAGTATTTTACACTAGTAATGGGCCAAATTTATCTGCCCAAGATGTGAATTTGGGTTGGGAAACACAATTATTTCCCACAATGAAGCCAAATGATGTTGTTAGCAACAAAATGGGTTCTGAATGCTGACTTATGCTTCCTGCAAACAGTTCTTCCCCTTGCACATGCATGTTCTCACATGCTAAGCATGAAAAGCAGTACATAAAACAACTTTCCTTACACGCTTGACAGATTATGTATTATCTCAGCAGTCCTTACAGTACTTGCATCCCCAGCATTATTCTTGTATAGGGCAGGCAAGGGAGACTGAGAATGAACAAGTAGTGGCTTGCTGAAAGCCTCACTGAGGTTGAGATGAATTTTGGACCAGGGATTTCCCAGCTTATTCACATTGTTGCTGTGTGATTTCAAGTCATTACCAACATATGGTGCCTAAGGTGTACCTAGCACAGGGTTTTCTTGGCAAGATTTGTTTAGAAGGGGTTTGCCATTGTTTCCTCTAGTGCTAAGAGTGTGTGACTTGCTCAGGGTCACCCAATGGATTTCTGTGGTTGAGTGGGGCTTCAAACCCTGGTCTCCTGGAGTTCCACTCCAACACTAAGAACACTACCCCACACTGGCTATTCTCATTGCTACTATGATAACTTGCAGCCTTTAAGGTGCCAAAGGCCTTTTCCGCACTGGGCGAGGGAATCGCCCCGTGCTGGTACTCACCGGACCTGTGTGCTCCATGCGAGGGTCCAGGCTGGTCCGGAGCAGTCCATGGCCGCCACTCCGCACTGCTCCAGGGACGAATATGGCGGCTTCTGGTTGGTCAAGGCTCTCCACCAACCGGTGAAGCTTGCCAGCCTAAAGCCCACCCCGGCAGATCTGCAGGCTCGCACTGGTGCGAGCCTGAAAATCTGCACCGGAGCGCAGGAACAGAGTGGTGCGCTCCGTGCTTTTGAAAGACCCATTTTAAGCGGTCTTTCAAAAGCACGCTGAATGACCACTTTGGGTCGTTCCGGAGCGGGCTGAGGTTCAGAACTACACAAAGTAGTCTGGACCAGGCCCGCTCCCAGGTGTAGACGTCCTCTCTGGAGGACGCTCTGCACCGTTTTAAAAACCTAGTGAGGAAAAGGCCAAAGACTCATATTTAGAACAAGACTAACCAAAGAAATTCCCCATGAGCTAACAGTGAAGACATTTCTGAGACAGCATTTAGAACTATACAAGCACAACATATTACAGAAACTAGGAAGCCATCATATACAAAGACAACAAGTATACACATGGATAAATGAAAGAGAAAAGCAAACCCATCTTTTGGCAAATATTTGGTGGAACCTCATAGGTATATTATTTCAAGATGCGCATTCTGACTAAACTAATAATCACAATCTCATTTTACTTACTGAAAGCCAGTGCTATCAACAGGATACTTCTTCGTATGTGTGTTCAGGATCACATCCTAAAAACTTGAAGGTAATTAAGAAACAGTGTTCTTTATGGAAAGGAGGCAGGGAGGGGGAGAAAAGAAGAAATGTGGCAGCAACTTTAAGACTAACTGTTTTTTTTATTTTAGAATGAGCTTAAGTGGATATAAACCCACGTCTTCAGATGCAGTATAGAGTGATATTAAAGACAGAATGTAATAGCATGACAGAATGTAATAGCACCCAGAAAGATGCAGATCATGCCCTTTGCCCTAAATTTTCAAAAAGCTGGGCAAAGTGATACAGATCTTTCAGATGTTTTCAGTGGTCAGTTAGTTTTGTTAAGAACTTTTGTTAAAACCTTTTGTTAAAGTTTCCCTTGTGTGTGTGGACCTGAGGAACCTGCTGTAAAACAAATAGATTTTTCATTTATTTACTAGACTTTAATGGCATTTTTAATCATGTTTAGTCTGTGTCTATATAGGGTAAAAAGTTATAAAAACCACATTTGAGTACAGTGCTATTTCAAAGAGGCTGAGTAGATCAATATTATGCCAGTTAGTTCAAACACATTGTCACAGCATTAGCATTCTACCTGTCCCTTCATTTGCAGGAAAGAAGTAATCTCTGCAAGGACAAGCATCATACTTGACTGATTATAGCAACATTCACAAAGTCAAACTTTAAGAGTTTATGGGCTTCCTGACAGGGGTTGTGAATTATCTTGAGTGTTCACCAAAGCATTAAACTGACTACTGATGCCTATAATTCAGGGAGTGAGTGCCAAAGGTCTTGCTTTTGGTCTGTAAAGAAATAGGTAATCTAGTTCTAATCTACCCAGGAGAACATCTGCTCTTAAAACATTGGACTCTGATGAGACAAGATAGGTTTCCTGACTCACTGAGTAATTCAAAATGTTAAAGAGTCAGTCTCACTGCTCTTGATGCACCTGATTCTGAAACACTATCTCCCTTGCTAGACTGCAAGGCTGAAAATAAAGTTGCCTTTGTGACAAGTCACAGTACACTGCAGCAAACAGATTTTAATGGAGCTTGACAGACCAACTTAAGTGTCAGGAAGACTAGGCTAGGCTGTTGGCATCCAGACCTTAATCTACAGTCATGGCTTCTGGGATTGGTACGCCCAATTTTACTTCATTTGGAGGATGAGAAGTGAAATGAGATCGTGGAATAAAACTTTAAAACAAACAAACATGAGCGGTGGAAATAATAAATGGACTAACCAGTTTTGACTGCCTGATACTGGACTGTAAGAGCAAAGTCCAAATTCAAGGCTTCTGAATTCAGGGTCTTCAGACTGTTGCAGTGAAAGGACTAATTTCAAGGCCAGCATCACTACTTGGCATCTGCTAGGAACACATTTTGACAGTGCCCACCGATACAGGCTACTCTGCTCCTGAAAACTATTTCTGGTTGAATTTCCTAAGCAGTACTGGGCAGCTTTCAGGGTGACACCAGGGCCATTTCTGCACTACACTGTTATAGTGCTATTATTCCACTTTCAACATCCTGTGGAATTCTAGAGTTTGTAGTTTACAGAGAACAAAGAGCTCTCTGGTTGAGAATTCTAAATGACCCTCCCTAAACTGCAAATCCCAGGATTCCATAGGATGTTCAAAGTGGAATAATAACACTATAACAGTGTAGTGCGGAAATGGTCCCGGTTAGGGGCTCATGGGAAATTAAAATGGTGGCTAGACCATTGTGACTCAGAATGTTCCTGTTGATGCTGCCACAGCAATCAGATAAACCTGACAGGGCTTGCTGACAGCAGAGGGTTTTTGGTAGCATAGCAGTGTATAAATTAGAGAAATAGACAGAAAGACAGACAAATAAAGGAGGGGTAGACCAGTAAAAGTATTAATTCCAAGGACTCCCTCACACCTGATTGATTTTACAGAGAACTGACCCTCATCTAGTTTTAATTTGCACAAAATGCACAAACTTTATTTTTTGCTTTCTCTTGCTACTGATTTTCATGAGGCTTTCTTAGGCCATTTCCGCATGGGGCGAGGGAATCGCCCCATGACGCTACTCACCGGAATTTTGGGCTCCCCCGTCTGGTCCACGCTTCTCCGGAGCAGTGCGTGGCCGCCGTTCCATACTGCTCCGGGGACGAAAATGGCGGCTTCCGGTTGGTCGTGGGTCTCGACCAACTGCTGAAGCTCGCCAGCCTAAAGCCCGCTCCCAGCAGATCACAAGCTCTCATTAATGTGAGCCTGTAAATCTTCATAATGGAGCAGGCTTGCAGTGGCGTGCTCTGTGCTTTTGAAAGACCCGTTTTTAGCGGTCTTTCAAAAGCACGCTGGATGACCACTTGGGGTCGTTCCAGAGCGGGCTGGGGTGCAGATCTACGTTAAGTAGGTCCAACCCAGTCCTTTCCCAAGTGCAGACGTCCTCCCTGGAGGACACTCTGCTCCGTGTTAAAAACCCCGTGTGGAAATGGCCTTAGACTTGCTAACTGAATCTGCCATTCTTAGAGCACACATGCATATGTGCGCATGCACTCACACACACACAATTTCCTAATGAACAATTACCCAAAGCCTCTAAAATTCTTACTCATTTTTATTGAGCCTACACCTTGTATTCCACTAGATCCAGTGAAGACAAGAACTGAAGTAAAAACTCCAGTGTTTTCAAGATTGTGACTCAAGGTATTGAAGGAAAGAAGGCTCTAACGACTGTTTCAAAATAAGTGGATTCAACACTGCAATTTCTTTCTCTTTCTTTCTTTCTTTCTTTCTTTCTTTCTCTTTCTTTCTTTCTTTCTTTCTTTCTTTCTTTCTTTCTTTCTTCCTTTCTTTCTTAAGATTTGGATCTCCAGTTTTCCAGAAAGTATAACTTCAAGAAAAAACTAAAAAAACACACAACTGTCAATGAACAGAATATTAGTTGGCCCCATATGAAATGATACTTACCACGATCAGTAATAAAGGACATTTAAAGGCAGTGCATGTCTGAGGTCTAATTCCAAATACTATGTGTTAAAGAGAAAATATTCACTGGGACCAAGAGAGGGTAACACTCAGTTCTGCAGCAGACAGAGAAGGAGTGTCACTCTAGCATTTTACTGGAAAAGCATGCGAAGATATTTTTGTCACAAACACCCAGAAAATGTCTGACAGCCAGCATGGTAGTGTGGTTTGAACCTTGGATTATGGTCTTTGAGACCAGGGCTTGATTCCCTGCTCAGCCATGGAAATGCACTGGATGACCTTGGGTGTGTTACACACTCTCAGCCCCAGAAAATCCCATGATAGGTTTGCCTTAGGGTCACTGTAAGTCTCAAAAGACTTGAAGGGACACAACAAGAAAGGAGAGGGAGGGAGAGTCACTCTAGCATTTTACCAGAAAAGCATGTGAACATATTTTTTCACAAACATCCAGAAAATATTCTGGAGTCTAGTAAAATTCTCTTGTCTAATGAGGACTTACTATTTAAGAACAAATACAAACCTCTGGTGAACTCAAGAAGCTGATAATGCTTTATTGCTTAGAGCTACCAACCAGCTAAATTGTGATTGCTTCCATTTAGAACATGTTGCCCTGGGAAACCTAAAGTAATTAAAGTGAGGCTGGAGAAGTAATAACACAGAAGAGAAGGGAAAATGTCTGCAGCAAGAAAGCAATCTGTGAAGGGAAGAGAACATTAGAGGAAAAGCATGACAGTGACTTTTTGTATTATTCCTTTATTCTGTATTGAAAAGTTGTGGAACAAAGGAAACTGTTAATGTGAAAGAAAGAAAGAAAGAAAGAAAGAAAGAAAGAAAGAAAGAAAGAAAGAAAGAAAGAAAGAAAGAAAGATAGCATACACAAAGACAGAGGGGAGAGCTGCTTTTTTTTTTTTTGGTAACGTGTAAAATACAAAGTGAAGGCACTGCCATCTTTCACTACAAAGGAACAACTTTTATCTCTGTCACATAGAACTCAATCAACTGCAGATCCTTGCTTCTTGTTTTAAAAATTCATGTGACAAATTAAATTCCATAATAAGCACTGAACCACCGGAAATTCTTCATGCTTTAATTAGTGAGGTTTTGAGATGTCATACCCATAGTTCAATCATGATAGTCATGGTAGCATAGGTAAGTGATAATGCATTGGATTAAAGAACAGAGCCAAGGTTGTGGCAGAATATATCCAGAGCAAATGACTTTCTGGATTAGTGCTTTTCTTTTTAAAAGTGTAGTTAACATCACCCCTGTGTTTACATTAGTGCAACCCTATTTGCTATCAAAGGTGTACTCAGGAGACAGAGTTTTCATGCTTGCAGTGAGGAGCAGTGAGCCAAACTAAGGCCATTTCCGCAGTAGACTATTATAGCACTATGACTCCACTTTCAACATCCTATGGAATCCTGGGGTTTGCAGTTTAGGGAGGGTTCAGCCGGCCCCTCCCTAAACTGCAAACCCCAGGATTCCATAGGATTTTGAAAGTGGAATCATAGTGCTATAACAGTCTACTGCAGAAATGGTCTAAGGAACAGCTGCAATGGTATAACCATAATTCAAAAACATTTTGACATCATAGACCATATAACTTGTGATTTATTGATCCCTTTCTGTGGCACTGTATTACTGTTGTCAGCTGTACTGAATCAGTGTCAGTTGTCAGCCACTTTCCCCCATGACTCTAACAAAGAACAACAATAACAGACCATTTTCAAAGCAATTTGAACAAAAAGTTATAGGGACTGTGGATTCGCAAGATTATCAGAATGGACCTATCATCATCTTAATTATCTGTACCTGATCCATTAACAGCCACTCTGAGATAAAATGTCTCTTCTCAGGTTGAGCTGAACAGATCTTTAAATACCTCCACTTGCAATCAGTGGCTTGTAACGAAGCCTAACTTTGGCTGGCTTATACCTTATCTTTTGGTTTCTGTTCCACATGTATAGAACTGGTAATTAAAGACCAGAGACACAAGGTTCTAGTCCAGAACAAGAGCAATACAAAGCACAATGCTCTGAATGCCCATTGTATTGCAGTAATTACAATTCCTTTATTTTGTGATCCTTTCATTTTCCACAAGTGTTGGATTGTGGTGCACTACAAGAATTCCAAGTGTGCTGCTCATTTCCCATTAGATGTGTTTTTTTCACCATTGACAAAAGAGGCATTGTTTTAAACATGGTGTTAAACAATTCACTGAAGAGGCATGCATGTTTTGCAACTGGAGGTCATAATTAGAGCAGCGCAACTAGTGGCAAATTATTCATGAGCATATTTTTCAGACCCACTCTCATTTTTCATTTAACCATAACTGTTGCTGTTGCCATCTGCTTATTGCCAACCATGCAAAAGATCTCCTCCTTAAGCATGTATAGTTAAATAAATGACTAATTTCCACACAGCTACCTCATTCACATGCAAATAGAGGCATTTAACTGAGTGATTATATCCCCTGGGTTGGAGAATTCAATAAAGAATATCTTTTCCACAGTGTGAAGTAGTATCATGCTGTAATCTCTTATACGCTTACCTTTGAGTAAGTTCCATGAAACTTCACAGGGTTTACTTCTAACAAGTATGCATAAGATTAAGCTGTTCAGGGCAACACTGGACAAAACAGTGGCAGAACCATCTCTTCAAACACAGGTCTCTTCAGATCAAATATTAATCACAGGAAGCAGACAGTCCAAATTATAATGGTTTTCTGAGATGGTGAACTACTGTCTTCCCATGACTACCTGAAAATTGGTCTTCAATACAACTAATCAGAGGGCGTTCATGGTTTGAGCGGGTGCTCACTCTTCTATTTTGGGATGAAAACCATGGGATGAACTTATAACTAGATCTAGCAGGGAAGAAAGCACTTGGGAACTGTGGGGAGTTAAGTTACAGATAGGTCCGTTGTAGTTGCATCTAGTTTGGCCCCCAAGAGTTACTTCATTCTGCATTTTTCTGATTCAGAAATTAATGGTTTTGTTAGATGAGGCACATCAAAATACAAAGACTGAATTACCTTGTGAGGGCCTTTTGAGGAGATAATACAAAGGTAAGTTCATTCTTGGGCACACTTTTCCAAGCCCTTGAGATCTACTATTTATATAATTACCTACCTCCTGATACACATTCTGGTGTCAAAGAAATGTCATCAAGGGCAAATTCTATAACCTCATTCGCTCCAACCTCTGTTTCAAATGCTACTTTGAAAGGACTGTTGCTGGAAAGGGCCACGTTTGCATAGATCCAGGCATTTCTTTTATTTCCGGCTGCTGCCCACATCAAAATATCCATTCCAAATTCTTCAACAATGTACACCTGTTGATAGCAAAACCCAAAAAACAGTCACATATCATTTCCCCAGTCTTATTACATCACAGCACAACACTGAAATGTCTGGACAACCTTCTTAAAAACAAGGAAGCACTGAACACCTACATTATAGGTCAAACTGTGCTAATTTTGAAAATAAATTATCAATTCATCATGGATGATTACAATCGTTGAAATCCAATTGCTAGTGTCAATTAGAGTAGACCCACCAAATCAACTGCTGAATGGTATGAAAAAATATATATCATGGATATGCTTTTTTTAAATTGGTCAAATATCTGCTCATTCATGGCAATGGGTTAGGCCTAGCATCACTGTGGTAACCTAGGGCAACTTCCTGTAAGACCTCGACAGAACCATGCCTGCTTTGGGCCTTCCATCATTAGTAGCTACATCTGAAATCCTGTAGGTTAAAGGCGAGGAACCTCTTTCGGTTTTATGAATCAATTCAAATTTAGAGAAATTTGTGGCAAGGGTCACATTTCAAAATTCGGCAGGACCAAAAACAAAAGGGTTGATCAGACTTACTGGCAAGACCTAAAGTTCTTACTGCCAGGTATTAAATCTTTGGAGAGGTGCTTCAGATTACTGGAATAGAAGGTGGGTGGCGAGGGGGGCGGGATCCTTGAAAACTAGGAAACCACTCAGCAGTGATGTCATGAGAAGGATATGGGACTCATCTGGGGACCCACAGAGGACCACATTGGGCCTTAAATTATACCATCTCTTCTCTACTTTAACACTCTCACTATCTGTATTGAACCTATATTCAGTAGTCTAGGGCACTGTGGAATAATAAAACAGCAGTACCCTGTCACTGTTGTAGTACTGCTGCTACTTCCAAGTAATGATAAATTCAAGAGAGCTCAACAACATAAGCAATACTCCCCACTCTCTTTTGGAGTGGGACCTAGAACACCTCTACATGTATGACATAATATCAGGCGAGGTTCAAGACCTTCATTAAACTGCTCAGGAAAGAATTCATAAATGTAACAAATGTTTATTAGTAAACCAAAGCAGTCCATTTTCTCAGCTCAGTGGTCTTTTCAGGCCACTTGTTCAATCTTCCTATCCTCGTTAAAATTGTCACAGGGAAAATGTCTGCCTTGCAAAAGCAAAAATAGATTTGTTAAGCAACACTGCATACAACACAATAACATCACTCCCCAAACGGAAAGATAGAAAAGTTGCTTGACCAACCTGTTCATCCCCTCTCAAAAATGTGCTGAAGACTTTTTTTTTTTTAAAATAGCCATTTAAAATGAAATTGCTCTGTCCTTGCTATAATTTATTATACCCCAGTTCACAGCAATTTATGTAATATGAACTGCCTAACAAGGTGGAAAAATGAAATGTTGGACATATATTATCACAGGGGGAATTAATTTTGCTTTAACTTCCAGTATTATGGCAATATGTTCAAGTAGTACTGCAGTGAAGGGATGGTGAACTGTGAAGCTGCAATTACTCTCTCCATCTCATTGTAGGCAGTAAAACAACAAGGGAGACAAACCTCTGAAACAAACACTAAAAATGTTAACAAAGAAATAAAACACTCCTTAAGGGTAAGAACTTCATATTTCAGAGGTCCACATCTTGAATCTCAGCACAAATAGATAGGAGTAGAATTGGAAAAAGTCAATGAGAGATGTAATAATCTCCATATTTTTTTGCACTGAAGGAGGACAGGTTTTGATATCTTTGAGCATCTTCAAGATGGAGGGCTCCTAGTGCTATCAATCAAAGGCACTATGCAGCTTTATTTCTTTTAATAAGTTGTGTGTGTGTGTGTGGTAAAGAAAAATGCAGCAGGGATGGAAGAAAGGATGCTTGCAAACTCCATCCTGAGATCTGCAGGTACTAGATTTTCGCTGCACTGAAGGGAACTCCTTTTGCTCAGAATTTGAGGTCGAGCATGAAGGATTCTCTGCCCTTGAAATTAATGGAGATCTTTATGTCTCAGCCCCTGGAAATTACTGTGCTATTTTTGAAAGTGATGGATGATCATGAAAGGATACAAATAAAAGAAAAGAGAGAAAAGGCATGCCTTTGAATATACAAATATGCACAGTCTGGAAAAACTGTTCTATGGACAATGAAGAACATGGGAACACCTGACCTGCTAAAGCACGTATAGGGTATATTATGCTTGATTTGTGTTTTATCAGGTCAAGATACTTTTCTCAAAAATAGGTATTCCTGAAATAAATAAATGAATACCTATTTTTGACCAATATGGCTCTTCCCTTCCCTTTTATCCTCTTCAAAACTTTGTGAAATTTGCTTGGCCTTTTGAATCAGTGAGTTTCATGGCTGAGAAGGATTTTGAATCTGATTCTTCCTGTTCTAGTCATAGAAGTAGGCATAGAAGTAAATCTTTCTCTATATGTAGAATAAAATTTGACCTGCATAAATTCTTTAAGTTTGGGAAATGAGATCACTCATGCTTTTGAAGGCCTTTCTTTATATGCAACTGCCTTTCTATTAGAATTCTTTCACAAAAATACTCCATTGAGATCTTAGCATCCCTCTCTCTTAATCTTTCTTTCTCCCTCAAATGTTTTGACTTTTCTCTGAAACACAAGTCCATGCCACCTAGCTGCTTTGCTGATATCTCTTAAATTCCTATATACTTCTGTTGTCTTGCTTCCTGCTTACGCTCTACAAAAATCTTTACTATAATGTCTGTGCAACAGGAAAACTGATTGAGATAGTAGCACAAAATGCACCAAATCAGCTACCAGACTTGGCTTTTCATAGAAATTGTATAAGCATAAAATAACTACCAAAAATTGTCATGTGAAGATCACAATGCAAAGTAAAAAAACAAAAAAGAAAATAAACAGACATCGAAAAACCACCAGAGACCAGTACCAGCAGAAATAATTGTTAAACCAAGGCACAAAATTGGACTAATTAGATTGCATGGTGGCTTGTAGTTTCCATCTCAGTTGGGGGTGGTAATAGGTTCATCACCTATCCCTATACAGGTTTTCATACTAAAACCAGAAGCAGATTCTGTGTCCACAGACACAAAATCCACAATTGGTCAGATTTTAAATAAACCAGAACTTCATTGAAAGAATTATTTTAAAACAACAAAAAACCTTTACCTTGGAAGTCAACCAAATTCAATACAAAACTAACTAAATAACATCTGATGAAAAATTGGTCCCTGAACTAGTTTTCAGAACACCTTCATCAGGAGCCAAATAATGTCTTCATAAAATTTTCATAAACATACACAATAACAGTTGAAAAAATTATTGTGCAGTTTCTGGAGGCTGGTAATGATATTAAGTTCTTAAAGGCAGCCAATATATAAGACATGACATAGACAAGGAACCAGAGTGTAAAGGTTTCTACAGAACGCAGTGTCTAAAGTTCACGAGACGCCAACATCATCAATAGAAAAGTTTTTCACAAACATGGGAATGCAAAAATATGACAAGAAACATGCCAGCAGTGGGACAGAGCTCAAATGGAAATGAGAAAAACAGAGATAAAACCTGAATGGCAGATCTTGCCTGCTCAGAGATTTCCCACTCCTATAGTAACAGAGCATTACTGTACTTGGGAATAAATCCCTACTGAATTTAGTGAAGCTTGTTTCCAAGTAGGCATAGGCCTTTAATATAACTGAACCAAAAGTCATCACATGCATACATGAGATGTTATAATATATAATGCATGCACTCATCTTCCACATTGTATTTTTTGTTATTACCAGCACTATCCAGTTTGGAAGAGTAGATAGCATACAAATAGATGGCTCATAGATGCCTGATCTACAACAGTAAGCCAAGTAAGACTGTGTACAGTGTTAGGAGGATGAAATTGCATGTTTGGCTAGAGAGAAATGAGAACAGAGTAGCAGGCTGGACAATGCTGTGGGAAAACACAGAATTGGCAACAGAGAGAACGATGAATAATGCTACTCTAATTTGGTAGATATTAAGTGCTCTTCTTTTTGCTTACCTTTAACAGTCCAATTTGAGGGGAACCGCATGTCCAGAACCAGAAACGGAGTCTGCATACACCCAGACTGGCTGGAAAGTATGTGGTGGTAATTATTCTTGCTCTGTTTCCTTCACGTTGAGTAGTTGAATTGATGTACAGAAAATTATCTCCATTACCTTTAAGTCAGTCAATAGAATTCCTTGTGATTATTAACACTGAATTAACATTAAGAAAACATGTTGGTTTTTAGGGTACCTCCTCCAACAAAGGAAGTTACCCTGCTACATCTGTAAATATATTATTTCAATCCCAATTGATCTTTCAATATATGCTTACAGAAGAACTGGGCGTTCTGATCTATATTCATGGTTCTAAGTATGGGTTGACACAATGAAAGACAGGTAAGCAATATTATATATGGTTTCATTTTTTACTTTATCAGATCTATATACTGATCAGCCTGTGAGAAATCCCTATGATATTATGGCCTTTTCCACATGGGGTTTTTGAAACGGTGCAGTCCGTCCTCCAAGGAGGACGTCTGCACGTCGGACTGGACTAGGTCGGACCTATTTAAGGTAGAGCCACACCTCAGTCCGGTCTGGAACGACCCCAAGTGGTCCTCCAGCGTACTTTTGAAAGACCTGTTTCTTTCGGTCTTTCAAAAGCACGCAGCGCGCCACTGTGAGCCTGCCCCCTTATGCAGATTCACAGTCTCGCACCAATGCGAGCCTGCGATCTGCCTGGGGGCGGGCTTTAGGCTGGCGAGCTTCAGTGGTTGGTCAAGACCCTTGACCAACTGGAAGGTGCCATTTGGGACACCGGAGCAGTGCATATTGACAAGCATGCACTGCTCCGGAGCGCCGTGGACCGAATCGAGGAGGCAAAAGGTCCGGTGAGTAGTGGCGTGGGGCGATTCCTTCACCCGGTGTGGAAAAGGCCTATATGCCACTATAGTGGTGAAGTGAGAGGTCTTTATGAAACTAGGAAAACAGAAATTCCTTCTCTTTCTTAATAGTCTGTTTCCCATCATTCCTTCAATAAGGTCAAAGAAAGACTGAATGGCTTTCCTGTACTACCATTTTATCTTCACAGCAATTCTGTGATGTAGGACCAGCTGAGAAATAGTAACTGGCCCAACATCACCCACTGAGTTTTATCGTGCAGTGGAAACCTCAGCAACCTAGCCACTGCATTGAGGAGGCTCTCCTATGCATACAACCACTGCACATGATAGCTCCAAGGACAGCCAGCTGTCTATATTGTGACATTTTGAGAACCTGAAGTATCATTGAAAAAGAAAAAACAACTGTTTTCAGCTACAGAGGCACTTTGACTCATAGAAAAAAAGATACAGAGAGAAAAAAACTTCTGAAAGTTGTCTCTGTTAATTATTTATGTATTACAATAAGACATGATCAATACTAGAGAAGCTCACTGCAGAAACTATAGATCCTGCATGAAGTGTACTTTATTGTGCTGAAACATTTGCCAGGTTTATTAAGCACCTTTTCTTTCCTTCATATATGTGGTTCTTATCTTTAATTATAACAATAAGTTTCTGGTATCCCAGTGGAGCCGTGCTGTTTCTCCTCTGCAGGGGAAATACAAATAAACTTCTCCAGACTTTCGAGATTAATTTAAATGAAAGAAAGTTTGAAGGAGATCATGTTCTAAGAAATGGTCTTCTTTAGAGGTTAATACATCCTTGGCTCATGCATACTTTGGTATTGGAAAGTAGAAACCATTATCATATCCTGATGTTCAAGTATATTATCTTATTCAGAATCTACTCATCTATTTCTTAATTAATTAATTCATGTATATCCCAACTTTCTCTCTGTAATAGGCCTCAAGGTGGTTAACAACATATTAAAACAGTACAAATTAAAAACAATGTAAAGACATTAATAAAAGGATAAATATAAGATGTAAAAATGATTAAACAATTTATGAAGTTAAAACACTAAATGTTCAAAATATGAAAATTTATTAAAAGACTATATACAAACCTTAGAAACAGCACTGCACGGCACTAAAAGCCCAGTTCTAGTCTGACTGTAAAAGCTTGATGGTACAAAAATGTTTTGACATGTACTTATAATCCTTTTCTGCAAAGCTCACAGTGTTTTAGCCAGAGTTTAGAAACGGTGGCATAGTTTTAATTAGAATTCACAGAAGCTCCTAGGAACAAGGCTAGTGGTTGGGGGATTCTGAGAGCAATAATTCACCCCCCCCCAAAAAAAACCTTTGCCAGCCTCTTCCCCCAGATATTTTCCCATCCCTCATCCTGGGCTACAGTCAGATACCAGATGAAAAAAAAAATACAGTCAGCCCTCCACATTTGCGGGTTTCACTTTTGCAGGTTTGATTACTCACGGATTATTTGCTGTCACCTCTGCTGCCTCCCTATGTCATTTTTAATAGGGATTGCAAGCTTTGTGAGACTGGGAAACTGTGAATGAGGCTTGTATGTCCCTATTAAAAATGGTGTGGGGCAGCAGTGGAGGTGGCAGTAAGCCCCACCAGCCACCCACTTCTGCCTTCTGAAAGAACTCTGATGCCTCAACGGAATCCATGGTGGGTTGAATATGGTGATCATACTTTTTGTGCGTGTGTTAAATATGGTTTGGGAAGGCCTAGAGTTATTCACTGTTTTTCTACTTTCACGGGGGTTCTGTGTCCCTAACCATAGCGAATGTGGAGGGATGACTGTACTGTTGATACCACTGTTCTTTTGGGATGTTCTTTTACCTGTATCATGGTCTGTAATCATTTTAATTTCCAAAAAACCTGAGGCACCAGCAATAAAATACAGGACTTGGCACTATAATCTCTCTCTTGCTCTCTGTATTCACAAGCATGTGTGTGTGTGTGTACATGCATAGAATATTCATTTATTTACTTACTGATTAGTTTTACATTTCACCTCTCTCCCCAGAAATGAGACTCAAGGGAGATAACAATAAAAGGAATTAAAAAGAAAAATTAGAAACAGAAATCAGATTAACTTTTTTTTTAAAAAAACAACTTTTAAAAAAAATTTAAAATCAAAGCAAGAGTCTTTTTACTACAGTGTAGGCATTCTTAGTGGGTTTCTTAAATGTATTAAGTATGTGAAGAGACCTGAAAAAGGCTCCCTCTCATTTCATTTTCTAGTCTAAACCCAATGGTTTACCTTATTAAGAACTACGTTCTGGTGGCATTCTAGGGAGATGAAGGGCAGCACTTTAGGTGCTTGATGAAGTAAATTGAGGAAGTAATTAATGTACATTATATAGCATTTGAAAACTTCTAACAGGAGTATGGGATGAAACTGTGATTAGCACCTCTGTGAGACAGCAATTCTTATGTTCATGGTCAACTTTTCTAGACAGCAACAATGAACACAACACAAAGAGTGTGTCAGGTAGCCCATTACTTCATCACCTGAAGAATCTGGTGCAGCTGGATTGAGGACTGAGGTCACAGCCTCAAAAGGCCATTCCTAAAAGAACTAGTTACCTTTGCTTTTACCTACAATTGCATGTAATTTTTGCTTTTTTTTTTTCATTCCCAAAGTGAAGGTATCTAATGGGTTTCAAAGCTGTAGTTTAGAGAAAGTTAAGATTGTTGCCTTTTAGGGTTGAGATTTGCTTCATCTGACCCTTAATCTTGTGTAATTTCTTGCTGTCATTCAGTTTTCAATAAAAAAGCGTTTGCAGTGGCAATTGGGGAAAAGCTCCCAGTTATTCTGAAAGTTCAAAAGATGTCTTTAGTACAGACAATAAAGATAGCAACCTTATGAGCTTGATCTCTGGGTGCTGCAGTTCTGCGAAATGTACTTGAGATTTCTAGAAGAGGATTCATAGCATCATAAAATGATAGAATCTTAAGAGGATCCTCAAGGGCCAACTAGTCCAACCCCTGCCATGAAGGAATACACAGGCGCTCTTGAAATATCCCTGTCCAATCTCTGTTTCAGGATTTCCCTCCAAGGCAATCTATTTCTTTGTCACACAGCTCTTACAGTAAAAAATTCTTCCTGACATTGAGATGGAATATTCTTTCTTGTCATTTGAATCCATTAGTTTATGCTCTAGTTTTCTGAGCTGGCTCCAACTTCTACATGATATCCTTTCAGATGTTTCAACATATAGCTATCACATCACCTCTCAGTTTTCTCTTCTTCAAACTAAATATATCCAGTTCCCTAAGTAGTTCCCTATACAGCTTGGTTTCCAGACCATTGATCATGTTCTCTGGACATGTTCCAGCTTGTCAATATCCTTCTTGAAGCACGGTGCCCAGAACTGGACACGGAATTCCAGGTGAGGTCTGATCAAAGCAAACCAGAGTGATGCTGCTGCTTCCTTTGATCTAGATAATATGCTGCTCCTGCTGCAGCCTAGAACTGCTTTGTCATTTGGGGATGCCACATTACACTGTCTATTCATGATTAGCTTGGGGTCGATTAAGACCCCAGTCCTTTTCCTATGTACTTCTTTCAAGATGGGTGTCACCCCCCCATCCTGTATCTGTGAATTTCATTTTTCATGCCAGGATTTAGTACTTCACATTTATGCCTGTTGAAAATCATTTTGTTAGCTTTGGCACAGCTAAAACTAACTAAAAATGTCGTTCTTAGCATTTCTTAGTATGGGGTGGGCAACTGTGGAAGGTTAGGAGACCATATTAGCCCTTTAGAAAAAAAATCAGAGGTCCATATGCCTCATTGCACCCACTCCCACACACACAAAAAATTTTTTGGTCCCAAATGCCCCCAAGAGGACATGGATAGTGTTTTTACCATGCAGTGGGCCCCTTCCTGGGCCATTTGAGGCTTAAGAAAGGCTTTATTTAACAAGAGGAAGTAAGGCATATTCACTTCCTCTTCACTTCCTAGTTCAAAAAGGGCATCTCCCGGGTCTAATTTGGCTTGGGAGCCCCTGAAACATGGCAAAAAGGCTTCCTAGACTCCCTAGAGGACATTTGCAGGCAAAACAAAATTGAAAAATTGGGGGAAAAAATTGCAAACATGGTGGACTTCTGTTACCCTGGTTTCTGAGGGTCCCTGGGGGACACCTTGATGTGATCCAAATCAGAAAAGGGTGGGGAATTTAATGGAGCACAAGCAATAGCAGAATGAGAGTCAGGGTAACCTAGTGAGATCTTTTACCCAGCTTTACAGGGTCAGGCCAAGCCAAGAATCAGACAACATATCAAATAAATGATTTTATTGAATGAAAATGTTCTCACACATCAACGCAATCACTCACTCACACAAGAGCTATTGAGAAGTAAAAGAGAGGACGGTTGGATAGGGGGATGTAGAGAGGGATTTCGGATGGGGTGATACTGCACCTTTCTTGAAATCCTTAATCTGGGAAACAGTGAACAAACACAAACTCAGCAAAGAAAGGCTGAGGGGATTACTCGACTAGCAGAGTGATGATCTGCTAGCATGGCAGGGAGTTCTCCGAAGGAATCTTTGAAAACTAGGACTACTTGTAGGGGAAAACGTACCCGAGGGTTAATCCTCTCCTGGGGAGAACAACAGACATTGCAACAGAAAGGAAGCTCTTCAATGGCAACTTGTTTTGCTTGATGACTTTACAATGTGTTGCCAGTGTTTCAGGATCTTTGGTTGCAAGGGGTTGTAGTGTAAATTTATGTAGATGGTCCTTGCCTTGGAAGATTTTTCCGGAATCATAAGCGCTCAGCTTGGGGGAAAAAACGCTAATTCCCTCAAGTTGGCTCCTCTGTAGCTGAGGACCATTTGTTTACTGTGAGTTTGCACAGCTTGAGGTCTCCTTGGGCTATGTGACTGGGGATTTTACTGGCCTGACCTAATTCTCGGTCATTCGACCGTTGCTGCCTATGTGCTCATCTGGGCAACCTCTCTGGCATGATGAACTATATTGATATTAAAAATTGTGGACTCCGGGATAGGGTTTACCAGTTGGGTAACCCCCCCAACAGGTCATTTTGGGGAAATTTGAAAGCATTTTTTAAAAAACTTGTTTGTATCTTTTGCCTCCTGGGTGCCCTGGAGGCACTGCATGAAGTCTGTGGACTGCAGTTTGCCTATGCCTGCTTTAGGGGAAAGCATGACAGTTACTCTACTACAAAGCTCTAGATACAACTTTAGAGTAATAATAGTTATAGCCATAAAAATACATTGCAACCTCTCCCTGTGTATCATAAATATGGTACAATGCACACATGGAAGGCTGGGTGGGACTACACTGGCATCTCCCCTTATTCATTTGGCCAATTGTCTCCATAGAGACTGTGTCAGAATAGCTTCAGCTGAATGCACAGAATTTGGAGAGGATCTGTTACTGCTTCTAAAATCATTTAGTGAACACCATCTGAACAGGGCTACTCTTTTCCAGTGGACAGAGTTTCACACAATTAGCTCCAAATCATGAAGTGGTAAGAGATCAAATAGTAGCAGCTGAATTCAGTTGAGTGGTTTTTCCATTACAGCTACACTCATCAGAACAGAATACTACCATTATTATGTGTCCTAACTGGATCCATAACCATCATCTCATCCTCAAAGGAAAAATTCAAACTCTGCACGAATTAACATGACTCCAAATACTCCCCACACTCCTGGACATGCAAGATCAGGTCTTTCAGCAATGGTAGACCTGTAGCTACTCTTGAACTCGGCTTTTGAAAAACCTTCCTTGATCACGCAGTTGGAAATTGAGTGTTGATACAGTCCAAGTGTGTGTTGGTGCCCAAAGCTGCATGCAAAGGTTGTCTCCACTGACAAAATGTAGGCAAATGGCTAAGAAACACCAGCTCCTCAACGGTTAGAGATCTCCTCAGAAGAAAGCCAATGTGATTCTTTGTTGCATCAATAGGAGTATGGTGTCTCGATCGAGGGAGGTAATGGTACCACTCTATTCTGCATTGGTTAGACCTCATTTGGAATACTGTGTCCAGTTCTGGGTACCTCATTTCAAGAAGGACATTGACAAGCTGGAGCATGTCCAGAGGAGGGTGAACAAAATGGTGAAGGGTCTGGAAGCTGTGCCCTATGAGGAGCAGCTTAGAGAGCTAGTGTCAGGGGCATAGGCCCGGTTGGGCCTGTCGCTGCCCCTGAGGCCACCGCTGAAGCGGCGGCGGACACGGCAGCGGCCGACGGGGCCTACACGCAGGCCGCTGCGGCCAACGGGGCCTGCGCGGAGGCCGCCGCAGCCGATGGGGCCTCTGCGGAGGCCGCTGCGGCTGAGGGGCCTTGCCTGGAGGCCGCCGCGGCTGACGGCTCGGGCATGGCGGCCGTGGGAGAGGCTGCCGGGCCTGGAGCCACTTACCTAGAGGCTGCAGGCTTGAGTTCCTCGTCGTCGGCCAGTTTGCCGGGGTGGGCGGGTCCCGGGCCTGCTCCCGGGGCTCCGCCCACCCGCGGCCCCGATCCGCAGGAGGCCTGGGAGTCTGCCTGCGGCCCCGATCTGGAGGAGGCTGATGCCTCCGCCTCGCCTCCTCCTTTCCAACAGCGGCGGCAGGCCAAGGAGGCCGTCCGCCAGTCCTGGCGCCTGCTGGAGAGGAGGCGACGGGCAGAGAGCTCGCAGCTGTGAGGCACAGCACAGCTGCGAGCCCTCAGCCACATGGCCACGCCGGATTGGCCGGCGCCTGGCTTGGAGGGCTATTTGAGGCAGGCGCCGGGCTGGGGAAGGCACGGAGCAACAACTGTTGGTCAACCGTGGTCCTGCTGTCTGTGCCTTGTTCCTGCCCGCGCCTGAGGCCAGTCCTCCTGTTTGCCTTGGTGAAGTAACCTGCCTTATGTACTTTAACAGCCTGTGTTTATTTCTGTTAAGACTGAGTAGAAGCCCTGCCTGCATTAAGGACTATTTCTGTTAAGACTGTGTAGAAGCCTGCTTGCTTTGTACTTTTGAGTTTTGACTGCATTAAAGCCCTGCACCTCTAACCTGCTCCCTTGCCTCTGCCTGACCACCGCTTGGCACTGACAGCTAGGGATATTTAGTTTGCAGAAGAGAAGGTTAAGAGGGCACATGATAACCATGTTTAAATATTTGAAGGAATGTCATGTCAAGGAGGAAGGGGGCTTGTCTTCTGCTGCTCCAGAGACTAGGACAAGGAGCAATGGATTCAAGCTGCAGGAAAGGAGATTCCACTTGAACCTCAGGAAGAACTTCCTGATGGTCAGAGCTGTTTGGCAGTGGAATATGCTCCCTCAGAGTGTGGTGGAGTCTTCTTCTTTGGAGGTTTTTAAGCAGAGGCTGGATGGCCATCTGTTGGGAATGTTTTGATGGGTGTTCTTGCATAGCAGGGGGTTGGACTCAATGGCCTCTGTGGTTTCTTCCAGCTCTATGATTCTATGACTAGTGTAGGTGTCTTTTCAAGAGAAGGAAGCCTTGATGTTTGTTCTAAAAGCTAGTTTTGGGAGAGATCTAGTAGTAGTAGTAGTAATAGTAGTAGTAGTAGTAGTAGTAGTGGTTGTTGTGTGCCTTTAAGTCTTTTCCCACTTATGGTGATCTTTAGGTGACTCTATAATAGGGTTTTCTTGAGAAGATTTGTTCAGAAGGGGTTTCCCTTAACCTTCTGAGAGAATGGGAAACAAACCCATAGACCAATGATCAACCTACTACATGATGCTGGCTCTCATACCACACCAGATCTCACATTTTAAATCAAGGGTGGAAATCATTCAGACCTCCAGATTTTGTTGAACTCCAACTGCTAGCATTTATTTATTCTGGTAGGGCTACTGGAACTTAGAGTCAAATAACATCTGGAAGACTACATGATTCCTACCCTTCACACTCAAATATTCACTTCTGGACTTTCAGCTGTTAGAAGAACATAGTTTCTATCCCGGTGTGACCTACTGCTAGGACATCCTTACTTCTAGTTCCTAGCATCCTTGCCCTTGAAATGTCTCTGGGCTCCTTATCTACCTTCTGTCTGTGTGACCTTAGCTACGCTCTTAACTCTTCCTTTGGATCATGCTTACAACTGGAGTGCTTTTCCACATTTGGCCTCAGATTAGATTTCTTTAGCCATCCAGAGCAGCCTGTAAACCTCACAATGAATTGGGGCATTATGCTTGTGGTGGTGACCCTGCAATTTGTTAGAAAATTAGACAAAAGTCTGCATTAGACAAGAAATCTGCTACCAAGACTGTGTGCAGTCGTGTAGGGACAGGGCGGTTGGGAGGGAGGTTCACTGCAGGCGGCAATGTTTTTGGGGCATCCTGGCCCGGAGCCACACCCCCAAGCCACACCTGTCCCCCTCCCCACACTCCAAGCTCCACCACTGATTGTATGTGTCATAAATGTTATTGTTTCTAGCCAAAAGCCTTTACAATGTGTGATGTATAATATGAAAAAATTTCCACAAACACTGTATTGTCACAAGTTACCACTGCAGTTAATGCTGCCCATACCAATTACTACTTTACTTCTTCATGAAAATAGGACTTGAAAGGGGAAAATTTACAAACATCTCTTTCATTATCAGCTTTCTAAAAAAATTAAAAAAAGGACGCAGGCGGATGTACAGAAGACCAATTTAATCTAAGAGAACAGTATTTTTCTCCCAAGGGTTCTCAATTAATTAGTATCTTTACATTTTATTTAGCAGCCCATTATCTTAAAGAGAGAAATAAAGAAATGTATTCAGCTACAACAGAGAATCATGAGTGATACAAACTGTGTTTACTTTGAAAAGAACAATCCATAAAATTGTACTGACTGCTGCTAACTGAAGCAAGGATGGAATGGCTGATAAGTGGCAACCACTGGGTGGCTTCATTTTATCCACATCCAAGCAGCGACATCAGATAAAATTGAAAGTGCTCTTCCTAGCATTTTCTAGTATCTTCTACACTCTTGCAGAGTCACGATGGAAAACAAAAATAACCTTCCTTTCCATTACACCCTGCCATTGACATTTTGCAATTACAGTGGCCCCTTGACTTTCTTGAGGGTTTGGGATGCAGACTGCTCGCGAAAGTAAAAAACAAAACAAAACAAAAAAAACTCCTCCCTGCCAAGTGAATGCTCCCCCTCCCATTCCCTTACAAGACTCCCCCTATTTGCTTGTGTTTTGCCCTGGTGCGTTGCCTTCCTTCCAGACGCCCAGGCGATAGACAAATGAATCAGAGTGGCGGTGACACAACTGGAGAAGGCATATGCATGAGGCTTCCCTCTGCCATTTGCTTGCCCTTTGTGCAGGTCAATGGAAGGAAGACACATGCACTTGGGCAAAAGGCAGGGGAATGGGAGGAGGAGAATCGGGGGAGGAAAGTGGGCACCTCACGAATAATCAAGTTTGTGAAGGTCAAACCTGTGAATGTGGAGGGAAGATTGTAGGTATTGGGAACCATTCACTATGCCTTGTTTGTTTGCAAAGCACCAAAACTGATCTCATGTCCACCTCTGACCATGACTTGGTAGTCTGTCAGCAAATAGTTTGAGAATATCTGAATAAGGAATAACAACTTCCAGTCATTTCTCCCTAATAGTTAAAAACAAAAACTCATTACCTGGTGTGTGATCCTGGATTGAATCTCCTTGTGCTATGACAGCCCTGTTGCCAATATGCCAGTCAAAGTCATCTCCAAAATCTTGTGTAAATCCGCATACCGAACTCCATTCTTGGCCTTGAGTTTCAAAGTTACAGCTTCCTGGGATAGTGGTGTATGGGCCTGCCAAAAGTGTGAGAGGTGGGGAGGGAGGGAAAAAATCATATTCATTTAATTTATCATAGACAACTATTCAGCATTGCTCACAAAATAGTTTACCAAAAAAAAATTAAATTAAAAAACAACAACCATGCAAATGGAAAATTCCAACTAAAAGAAAAGAAAAATGGAAACTGTATAATGCCAACTGTAAAAGATTCCACATTCTAAAAGCAAGTCGTCCTGCATCTGTGAAGGTGGAAGCAAAATAGTACTAGTCAGGTACAAGACACAGGTATTGGCAGATTCAGAGTAATCCTGAGGTTTTCAGTTATGCTAAAAAAAAAAAAAAAAAAGATCATAAGGGGCAACCCCCTTTAACTGTGACAAAAATATTACTGGATCAAGTTATCTAGTCCAGCATTCTGTTCCCATGGTGCTACAAGCTGGACGTGGGTGCAATAACACTTTTTGAGGTGTGTTGAAGCCTGTACACATATTATAAGGAGGGAAACAACTTGCAAGTAATGTATTACAACTAATAATGCTACCAGTGATGTGATAATTTAGACTGGCAGCATTATCAACACTGTTATTTTTAAAAAGTAATGTAATGACTAGCTAAGCAGGATCAGCCCTGGTTAGTACTTGGATGGGAGGTAGCCAACAAATACTAGGTGCTGGAGGCTTGAAGGAGCACAACAACAACATGCCATACTGGGGCACCTGCTGTGACTGGATGTGATGTCACATCACTTTGATTTTTGATTTTTACAATTTTTAAAATTGTATTTGTTTAATGTTTTTATATGCCACCTTTCTCCAAATTTTCAGCCCATTATTTTCATTTCATTTTAAGACATGTGGAGGACTTGGTGGCTTCATAGGTGCAAAATTGTCGTGTTTTGCAGTGGTTTAAAGCCATTTACAGGTTGAGGTTAAAAGAAAATCACCCATTTTTTGCATGGAGGTCTAGGAGCTTTGGGGATTTCAGGGGCCACCAATTGGGGATTGGCAACTGCATTGCCCACCCCAATATATGTGGAAGTAGAATTTTTGTGTTTTAATCTAGCACGTATCATTTCACACCTGAAATGTATTTACCATCTTGATGTTTATCTCCCCAAGTTTGGAGAGATCCTGTTTCAACTCTTTTTGTTTTAACAACCTGAAAAAAAATGTGGCTGTCAGCTATCAACCTCACTGCTCATCCCCATCTCCACATCATCTAGGAACACGTTCTACATCCACTCATTGCAAAACTTAAACCAATCATTCCTGCTTTTTGCTATATGTTTTATAATCAGTTACTGTTCCACTAACCAGGTACTGCTCTTTTGCTCAGAAGCTTCGGGTGAGTGGCTTTGCCAAAAGCCTTTGAAAATCAAAGTAAACTGGGCCTGGCCTTGAAATAACTCAATGTCAAGGTGCCCTTTCATACTACATAATCATAGCACTACAATTCCACTTTAACTGTCGTGGCTGCATCCTATGGATTCCTAGTGCTGGTTTGGTGAGGCACCAGAGCTCTCTGCTTAAGAATTCTAAATACTTCAAGAAACTACAAATACCCTGTTTCCATAGGATGGAAACATGGCAGTTAATATGACATTGTAGTACTTTAATAGTTTGGTATGAAAGGGCCAACAGAAAGTTCATTAAGGCCATTTCTGCACCAGACTGTTATAGTGCTATTATTCCACTTTCAACATCCTATGGAATCCTGGGGTTTGCAGTTTAGGGAGGGGCCTTTGAAGGCTGGATTGGTGCCTGAGGAGAAGTGATTTGAAGGGGACAGTCCAGATAATTGGTGTGATAACTTCTTCACCAGTAATTCCTAGCCAGCATTTGTCCCTCAGGATATTACAAACTTTTCAGTTTTAACCAAAACTGACCTTTCCACTGAATAAGATTACTCTTTCTAACCTGTTTAAAATATCTCTCTGTTTCCTTCTCACTTTCAATGGTGAGTTCTTTTTTAAACTTTCGCCATTTCCATCCTAGACTGTCATAATGCTATTATTCCTCAAAGGCTCCTCCCTAAACTGCAAACCCCAGGATTCCAGAGGAGTTGAAAGTGGAATAATAGCACAATAACAGTGTAGTGCAGAAATGGTCTGTGTCTCAGCCTGCCATCAGGCTCAGCTCCTGATTGACTTTGAAGGAGATTAATAGCACTTCATAGAAAAACGCTCTCCATGAATCAAAGAGTGAAACAGATCCATTCCAAAAAAAAAGTATTATCAAATGATAATTAATTTAATTTTTATTAACACAGCCTTTGACCCACTGCAAATCACTGTTGAATAGCAAAGTGTCTGTTATCTATTCAGAAGCAAAAGCTTGTGTGCATCAAGAAAATAGACCAAAAAATTTCTGGAATTCACCAGGAAAAATGGATTTGAGTAAAGCTGTGATACACGAAAGAAATCTACATCAGAATGTAGGTTGCAGTGATGAAACCTGTGCATTTTGTCCTTTCTTCAAAAGATTTAACAAACTGAAGTGTATAACAGGAAAGATTTTAATTTCAATTGATCTTTCTCCTTTGGTGTCTTAAGAACTCTTGATTTCCCTATTATTAGTTGTTTATTATTATTATTATTGGAATACAAATGAATCTGATCTTTCAACCCACACTGCCTGAGCAAAAAGTAATCAGTCTAAATTGGCAGGATTACCTTTGGTATCTTCAACAAACAATCATGTAATATAGTACACCAGCACTTTTTGTACAGTAGAAGCCAGGAGGATTTATTTCGCATGTGAGACCAATGGAAAACCATAAAGTATTGTAATTGCAGTGCTACTTGTTGAAGCTATTCCCAGCTGAATGAATAACACAATATTACTCTTGGTTCAGTGAGATTGTTGACATTGGCTAGGCCTCTGTGAGGGAGATGCAGGATGAACAGTGTCCTTTCGATTGCCATCTCAGCAGTCACAAGGATGTTACTACAGCTTCAGCAGACACAGCTTGACACATATATAGCTTCATATGATTTGATCATTTGTCCAAGTGTGAGTTTGCCCAACTGGACTAGACCACTGAATTGACAAAAACTTAACAAGTCAGCACTGTTGGTTTAGTGGGCCTACTCCAGTTGGGACTAACAGAATGATATCCAATGTATAAAAATAAAATAATAACTCACAATTATAGTAATGACAGTAATGAATTGTCATATATGTTAGCAATTTTCTAATATCCTTTTGCTAATTTACAAAAGCACATTGAGAAACAGCTTTCTGGATAATTTGGTTACTGAATCCTCCCATATGTATTGGAGCAACTAATCAGAATGGCCTGGGAAGAATTCTAAAATTGAGTATATGAAGTTGCCTCTGCCCCCTTGATAAAATAGATGATATAATAACATATGTGTCAATGTTTCCATATCCTTCATACCATATGAACTCCTCTGTATCATCTTTCTAGGAATTAAGACCACATCACATTGAATCTTAATTGTGCAAAAGCATATACTACTTTGAGATGGTTAACTTCTGTGTAGCTAGCACTTTGCACAATGTTAGGAAATGTTAAATGTTGTGTCTTTTGTCTGTGCCATCTAATTCTGTGTCTTTATGTCCTGGCATCTTTGCCCAACGAATAGTTTCATTTCTGAATTCTCCATGAAACAGAATTGAACAAGGAACCAAGCATGCTTCATAACCAAGAGTTATCTTTCTTCTAGTGAGATTAGTAAGAATCCATCAAGGTTATTTGTATTTTATGATCTGCTTTAATAGTGCTCTATTGTCAAAAATGTCATGTACAAATAAACTGGCTATTCTGCTATTCACTTGGAGCACAATGTATAGTTCATACTAAACATGGTTCAGTTCCTCAAAGAATAATTAAAACATCCTATTTGTTGTAAGATGCCTTGGGTCCCAACTCCAGAAGAAAGGCAGCCTACAAATACAATAGATAGATAGATAGAGAGAGAGAGAGAGAGAGAGAGAGAGAGAGAGAGAGAGACAGATCAACCAAAGAATGCAGACAATGGGAACAAGTGCCAATTTCCATGTATTTCCATGTAAGGCAATAGGAACTAGGAGACTGGTTAGTCTTCTCTTGGGTGTTAGAAACCACCAGGTCAGAAACAAAGACTGCTGAGAAAAACTGGACCCAAATGGACAGGTAATGGTTTTCAAGATTCTGTTGACCTATCCTCCAACTGTCCCCATTTGGCAGGTACAGTCTCAATTATTCCTTTATCTTCCCATTTTTCCAGCTGCTTTTAAAATGTCTCAGTTTCCCTCTCCTCCTCACTTTCCCCCTTTCTTGTCACCTTACTTTATAATCTTTAATTTTGGCCTTTTCATTGTGCCTCATGATTGCAACATTGCAAAAGTCATAATCTAACTGCAGGAATTAAATGATTGTATCGTACTAATATAATTCATAGCACTTGTTATTGTTATTTGCTCACAAGTCATTTCCAACTTATGGCAGCCCTAAAGTGAATCTATCATGAGGTTTTCTTGGCAAGATTTGCTCAGAGGGGGTTTGCCTTTGCCTTCCTCTGAGACTGAGAAAACAAACTGCCCGAAGTTACACAGTGGGTTTCCATGGCAAAACAGGCATTTGAACCCTTGTCTCCCAGGGTCCTAGTAAAACACTCAGACCACTGCATCCCATTGGATTTCTCAAATTGCTTACAGTGCAAATTTAAGAAGAGTTTTTGAACTACTGATGGAAGTCAGATGTCTGTTTGCATCTTTCTTGCATTTGTTTCTTTTTGATGTAAACCAAGCCTGTTTTAGAGGATGAGAAAAGGATTCCTCCATTTGTCTTTAAAATTGCTTTTATTTCAACATGCCAAGGCATTTGACTAGATGGTTCATCAGCACAGGGGACTGCTATTAATAAAACCGATACATAATTGAATGCAGTTCAGAAAAACTGAAAGTGCTTTCGGCATGTGTGCAGTTTCTCTTCCATTAATAACATTACTTGATTTTTAAAAGAGCATAAGAACTCCATGAGACTCTCCATCACCTGTTTTACTTTTCTTATAGTCTCACAGCAGCAGTTATATTAATTTTAGTAAAATTACAGAATCCTTTTTTTTGATCTTGTTGTTGTCGTGTGCCTTCAAGTTGTTTCCAACTTATGACGACCCTAAGGCGAACCTATCACAGAGTTTTCTGGGTTCTGAGAATGTGTGATGCGCCCAAGGTCACCCAGTGGGTTTCCATGGCTGCACAGGGAATTGAACCCCGTTTTACTTAATTATTCAAGAGTTTAGCACTGTGTGAGTAATGCAATAAAGAATTGTAAAGAGGTTAATTGTAGATCATCCCACAAATATTATATAATAAAAACTAGCCCAAAGTATACTATACTATACTAATTATAGTACACGCCAGATATTGGAAAAATAATGCCACTCCAGAAACAGACGAATGGTTGATTAAACTAATGGAATTTATAACATTAGATGACTTAACTTTTGCAATGGGGGTGAAATACAGGGGGGAAATGAAAGCGAGATGGCGCCAATTAAAAATTATATGAAGCAAAGCTGGACTTTATAAAATTAAATATGACAGAATAGGAGGAAGCAAACAGCAACATTATAATGGAAAGAGAATGGGGATGATAATTAAGCAAGAGGCATGCAAAATGGATGATGTTGGAATCTTTCATGAGTTGCAGGCAAGCCATTAGGTGATGTACAGATGTTGAGGAAACTTATAGGCATACAATTGTCAACCAAACAAGAGAATGTGGGAAGTGGATATAATGTACGTAGAATGCAGATAAGGACTAATCAAAGATAATAGGTGAACCTTTGCAAATATAAATAGAAGATCCTTATCGAAATTGTATTAACAAATGTAAACTAAAGACGTTAGAAGAATTGTATTTTAGGAAATTGTAAATCAAATATTGCTACTAAGATTGAATATTTACAGATATTGAATGATTTTAATAAAAATAATTACAAAAAAAAGAAAAGAAACTAGTCCAAAGTATAATCAGTAGAGAAGTTGTTACAGAAGAGAGTCACAATGCACCATCAGAAAGTGACATATGTAGGTGACATATGCACGCATAAGAGCAGTTGTTTCTTTCCTCTGATCCCTCTTCCCTGTCCCTTACTCTAAGATATTGCACTAATTAGCCTGATTAACAACAGAGCCATGTGGGATATTTCCTTCAGTTCTAGTATATCATTAAAATTTACATTTTGAGCCAAAATACATTTAACATGCATTTCAATGAGCATTTTGAGAGCAAATACACTGTGGCTGGGATCCTGTTAGGGACATATGCATAAGGGAATATGTCCTTTTTTAAGTGCTATGGAGATTAGTTTTCCATTCTTCCTCTGAGATGCCCAAATCCTCCTCTTCCACTGCTCTCCTCCCACCCCCATTTACTGAACAGCTTCTGAAGCCCCCTACATGGCCCTTCCCTGCTTTGTGGGAAGTGGGCAGGATCACAGAAGTACCTTTCTATAACCAGATGCATAATGATGACTGGGGTCCTCTAGGGGTTACAGTGCTGCCATAATCATTGTGATCCTGCCCACAGAGAATGGCCGTGCAAGGTAGGGTGGCGGCTTCCAAGGCTGTTCAATAAGTTAGGGATGTGGTAGTTGATAGGGGACTTGAAGGCTTATATATACAAATGGCTTAGCATAGGTCCACCTATGTTCCTAGTATACTATGTTGAGCCATAAATGATTGCAGCCAATATGTGTTATAGATGTTGAGGGGATGCTAAATGTGTAGATTAATGCACAAACAGGAAAGAGATAAAACAAATACATATGCACAAAAATGACTCAAAAAGAATAAAGACATTTGCTCATCCTTAACTCTCCCTGCTTAGTTGTTGTATCGCCATTATCAGGGCAAAACCATCAGAGTGGCTACTGGGAAACTACAGTATTCTGAATGCTATTAGGCTGCACGCTCACTGCCCTGCTCAATGATACAAATCTGTTCACTGAGCAGAAAAGGCATACGAGGTCTTATCACCCTGGGAAAAAAGGAACATACAAAGGGCAAAATAAAGCCAATTTATAGCACGATCATATACATGTCTACTCAGAGGTATTTATTTATCATATTTATATGCCTGCTCATTGGCATATTTATTTGGGCAGCTTACAAAACTGAGAAGAAAATGCAACCTAACAATGCTATGTAATGATTAAAATATAACATGAGTAAAATGCATTAGGGGAGATTTTCCCTTTTAGCAATGGAAAAAAATGAGACTAATTAGCAGCTCAAAACTTAAATAATTTTTTTGTAATGTAAGATCGTTTAAAAGGCCTGGGTATATTAAAAAGGTACTTGTGCTGAAAATGGAAAAAAAGAACAAATAGAAGGTAAGCCTGTCTGGGGAATTCAATGGGGCATAATCCCAGTTTAGAAGGCTTATTTTTCACATGTGTTGGTTGAGGTATTCTGGCAGATGTTATCTACAAAAGTAACTTTTCTGAGTTCTGCTGAACTCTGGGTTCAGTCCCAGATAAGGGGGAAGAAGTCAGTTTCAAACACAAAGGCTACAATCTTAATGTATTTATTGGGGAAAAAAGTGACATCGAATGCTGTGAAACTCTGTTCTGAGGAAACATGGAGGATTGCCCTGAAAGTGCTCCAAACATCTCAGAATCAGAGAACGTGCCACAAGTCTTAGATCCCACTATTAAACCAAGCTTTCCACTTTTAAAGTCTATTTGTACAGTCCTTTTTCATTCTTTGTGAGAAACTTTCACCTATTTGTTACACAATTTGGGTGACCTTATTGAGGCTCAAACTGAAGGATGGATGGGATGGCATGTTTCTGTTCATTGTCTGTATAAGAAAAGAAAGCAGATGTGTTTACCAGTCCTTCGGGAGATGCCTTCAAAAACTACTACAAAGCAGTGTCCTGCAACAGCATTACAGAATGAATCAGTTTCTTCATTCTTTTTTCTGGCTGATGGTTTATCACAGATCATTAGATTCTTGATGCAATGCCTCACTTACAGTGGTTGTAAATTATGTCAAAGAATGAAATCACAACACGAGTTTCAAATGGTACAGTTATGTGGCAAAGATTTATTTTTTCTTCACCAAAATTTGAATTCCATCTAATGCAGATTTTATTATCTTTCTCATAGGATTAGAATAATTAGGACAGTAGCAGGGTTGCTCAAGTTTAATGTGTTAAGCACAGAGAGTCTCTCTCTTCCAAAATGGTCATATTTAATCAAGGTGATGTTAACCACCACCACCACCACCACCACCATCATCATCATCATCATCATCATCATCATCAGTATGTTGGTGTTCAGCAATTTTGTTATCTTGGATTGGTTTTCATTATTGCCTAAGTGCTGTGGAGTGAAAAAGTGAAAAAAACTAGCAGTTTTAGGTCGAATTCTTCACTTCTAAAAAGTTACCAGGGTGTTTCTCCACTTTTTTAAAAAGTGAAAAACTGCCAATCATTGATGATGTTGTGCTCCATAGTTTGGCTGCTGTTTCCTTTGAAAATGTCAGCCAGAACACTAATGTTTTGATGTTACAATGATGGCATAGAAGAAAGGTGGGCAAATGTCAGGGATTAGGGGGCTGTATTGCCCCCCAAGAAGACCTTGGAGGGCTGTCCCCCACCATGGCCCACTCCAAGAAAAATCATCTTTTCGGTCTCCAAACATCTTTTCGGTCCCCAAATACAATTTCTGGGCATGTTAGGAAAAAGTCCTTTCTTGGGCCTAAAATGAACCGGGGGAGAAAGTATCTTAGAGAACATGAGGAGGGGAGGACATTTAATGTCCAAAATTATTTTGAAAATATTTTGTTCTAACTTAAAAAAAAAATTGAAGGATGGGCTTGGAGTCCTGTCTTGCCCAAAGGACTTTGAGGTACATGTGGCCTATAGCCTACCCTTTCTCCACTCTTGGCACAAGGCATTCTGGGCCACATTTTGGAACATCACTCAGGGTGTGCGCTACAACTCAGCTACTGCTTGTTGGTGGGGGGAGGAGAGAGAGCCTTGGCCATTTCATTGCAGATTAGGTCCACTATCACCCCAGAATATTGCAATTTTCACCAATTTCCCTTGGAAGCCACAAGCATCCCAACAACTCAAAGAGGATGAATGATTCTGGTTGGAATTTTTACTGTCTCTGGTGTAGTGGTTTGAACATTGGACTACAACTCTGGAGACCAGGGTTTGAATCCCTGCTTGGCCATGGCTGTGTCATATACTCTTCGCCTGAGAGGAAGTCAAAAACAACTGTCCTCTGAACAAATCTTGCCAAGAAGACCACATGATAGGGTCCTCATAAGTCAGAAATGACTTGAAGGCACGCAACAATTAGTTTGAAGCCAAAGCTTCAAATAGGAAGGAGGTATTTTGTGGACTACAAATCCCAGAACATCTGAGCTAATTATAGTTCTAAAATACTAACTTTTCCTAGTTCTTTTTGAAGTATATATTGGCAAAGTATATATACCATAGGCAACTAGACAAGTAGATTTACACAACACTGTCCAGAATCCTGTTAGTGACACAAGTGTACCTTCTGCGTGCATATGTCTGGTGCTCTTTTTAAAATGGGACATAGGGAGTTACTCTGCAGCCTCCTCTCCATCAGAGAGGGGACAGAGGGATATGCAATCCAGATAACAAATATGCAGGTCTCGTGGGCAAGCATAAGGGGAACACACTATTTCTGATTGCGCTTTCTCTATTCTGCCTTCCAGAGAACAGATCTACCACATTTTCATCAATGAAATTAACTCTCCTCTCTGTTTCCCCCCTACCAGTGAGCAGCAGCAGCAGCAACATCTCACCCCCAGGCTTGGAAGCTAGTGGGGCAGGGAAATGATACAGAACTGAGTGTTACACTCACATAATATCCACTTGTTCTGACTTGAGAGAGACAGTCCCAATTAATCCCCTGTCATTCCACTTTTTCAGCTGCTTTTAAAATGTCCCTGTTTCTATCTCTTCCTCCCACTTCCCCTTTCCATTCGTGTAAACAAAATTTACAGTGCAAAAGGAAAATTAACTAAGCAGGGGGGAGAAGAGTAGAGAGGGAGGAATCTTCCCATCCCAGTAGACTTGGGCAAAAGCAAATGGCTGCAGATTGTCCTAACTTGTCTGTTCTTCCTCATTAATAACGTTTGCCATCTTAACCACACTCTGATCTTGCTTGAAAACAAGTGTCTCTATCTTCATCTGTGAAATGTTGCAGGATATACCTCATCGATGCAGGATCTTGGCCACTGTCTCATTGACTTACTAAGAATAGGTATGCACATATGCAAAGAACCAATTGATTATGTAAAAATGAGAAGTTTTCATATTGATTTTTTTCAGAGTATGGTTACTGAAAGAGATTTTTAAAAACATTTTAAGGTTGATTAATAGAGTCAGGTAGTAGATTGCAGTTTATTTAACAACATGGTCCCAGGAAGCTTTTGGCTTGGAAGACTGGAAAGACCAGGGTTCAACTCAAAACAAGCTATTAAACAATCTTTGCATAGATTTTCTGGGGAAAAACATGCAATGGCAGCAACTGAGTATCACAGCCATACAGATTCATCGAGAGGAAGGTAGCACTCCTACCAGTTGTTTTACATCTGATTTTGGTGTTCTAGCTTTTTTCTGATCATCAGAAGGTATCAAGATGTTTTGGAAGATGGCTTAGAATCTTTTGTACATGTACAACTTAAAATCACTAGGAGCTTGCATTTTCTATGTCAAAGCAAGCCATTTTCTGCAACAGAAAAATACCTTATTTAGTTCTCATGCTTTTTTTTCCTGACTTTTCCTGTCATAATTTGTACTCATCCTAAGCTGTGTGGTTCTTTTCTTAATATTAAAAATCGAGAGCATATTTTGTTTTTTGTTTTTTTAGATCATTTGTTTAAGAACTGATGGATGTTTTGTTGAAATGTCAGATTACAATGGTTATCCTGTTCACATTTCCCTGTAAAACTTCCAGTACTGCAAGCCACAAGGTTGTGAGTTCGATCCTGCCGGGCTCCAAGGTTGACTCAGCTTTCCACCCTTCTGCAGGTCGGTAAAATGAGTACCCAGCTTGTTGGGGGAATGTATAGAAATGTTTCGAAATACATGCTATTTGTAAGTTGTTCGTCACCTCGATCCATATGGAGAGGCGGGATACAAATAAATAACAACAACAACAACAACATGCTGAGGACTGGCCAGAGCATGGAGATAATCTTTGGCGAATATCAGTCAGGCACATGGCCAAATCTTTTCCCAAAGTTTTTCTTTTTTTGTCTCTTTATGTGATAGGGACCAGCGATAGCACAGCAGAATACTTTTCTTTGTTTCAGCAAATATGGAAGTGTTAAAACTTGAAAACAAAGGGAAACATAAAGAATCAGCATGTTTATCATTATCCTTTTCTGAGATTTTTTTCTTCTTCTAAAATGCAGTTTATGTGAATACTGATAGAAGTACTTACTGCAGTCAGCTTCATCTGACCCGTCTTTGCAGTCAGGCTTGTAATCGCAAACAAGGTGAGACTCGATGCATTGTTTGTTCCTACACACGAAGTCAGTAACAGCAGGGCACACCCCAGACTCTTCGCCAGCTGAAACCAACAGGACAGCTAAATCAATACTTTAATTAAATCTAAGAATGCCCTTTTTGATTTGTTTACGCATTGTACACCATCATGTTAGTGATTTACTGCTTCCAACAGATGTTATTCAATCCCACTCACTTTTAATGATGGCTTGTACCTGCCTAGATTACTCTATTGCCCATACTCAGGGCTTAATGGATGGGAAGCGTTGTACAGACTGGAATGTAGTTTGGTTGTGCATTAGAATAAGTCCTCATTTGCCTCATTAGATTCTAGATGTATGACAGTGTAACAACATTCATTGCAAGTAAACATTTAAAAAGATGGACAGCAAAGGCAGTGATGCAAAAAGTGCATGACCAAACATTGCTACCATTAGAGATAGAAAGTGGTGCACCTCTCTCTCTCTCTCTCTCTCTCTCTCTCATATCATCATCATCACCATCACCATCACCATCATCATCATCTATCAGTATCTATATAACAAAGACTTGAACACATGCAAAGAGCAGGCATCTCTTCTCTATCTCCCCAAAAGCAGCACTACCACCTATACATTAGCAGTTGTAAAACTTGGTGTCCCTTTGTTCTTGTAGTCAGGACTGGCTCCAGACATTTTGCTACCAGAATCAAAGCAGTCAGTGGAGCCTTGTATTGACCAAAGTACAGCTGTAGGGCACACGAAGCAGAGTTATTTCAATGCATGATGAAGAAGCCTCTCAGTTGCTTAGGCTAGCAAGCAAGAATAACCCATCCAAAAGCTTAGATGAGGGTGGAAATGAGCATAAAACAAAGTATTGCATTCCAAGAGGTTAATTGAGCAGCTTATTCTATAAAATCTGGTGATTTTCTCTGCTTCTTTTTTCCAATAAACACTTATATCCTATACTGAATACCATTTAGTAATAAAAAAAAGAAATGTAGGGCATAAAACAAATTTGGAATCCACTGCACACTGAAATAAGACCAAATAGTGCTGTCAAGAAATATGGTCACGGATCATAAAAAGAGACTCAGAAATACAGAATGACAGTGACAGAATACATTCAAGGACAATTTTTATAGGACTCCTTTGCTGTCAGTTTTTTAAGAATAAGGGAAAAATGGAACGGCTGGAAGACGATAATCCAAGGAGCTCCTCTGAAAATAAACATGATTGTTTTGCATCAAAATGCCTTGATCTTATTTAACACTTTAAATACATTCTTGCAAAGCAATTTTATGCATAATTTACCTTGGAGCATGGGGAAATTGTTTTCCTGGACTATAACTCCCAGTATCCCTAAACTGAGGTATAGACTCAGTTGGACTTCTGGAGGGCAATCACTTTTCCCCACAATCATGATGAAGAATAATATTTTGACCCACTCATCAGTTATGGAACATCACCAGGATACACGCAGTAAGACCCAACCAAGAACACAGTTCTCATCTACCAAAATGCACAGCACAGCAATACATTACTCTTCCTGTAGAATTTAGAGCACACAAAGGTTCTAAGTACAAACAGCAAACCACATTTCACTCCACTACAGTTTCATCAGCTGCCAACACTCACCAGTGATTGCCCTGATCTGTTCAAACCACAGCCATCTTATGAAAAGAACTTATTCATGATGATGATAAGAAAGTTGCTGATGCCATCTTCAGCAAGACCATAACAAACCTCTTGAGGACACATTTCTGTTTCCCTGATCATGAAACCTAAACAAACTAAAAAACGTAGGGAGGCATTTCTCAGACATGCTTGTGTCTGCTTGCACTGTTGCTGCAATAAAAATTCTTAAGATCGGGGGGGGGGTATGTATGTTTGACACAGATATATAATTTTATGCTATAACAGCAGTCCTTTGCCATGAGGTAGCACATAGGACTCAGCCACTGTGAGAGTCTTTCCGCACTACACTTTTATAGTGCTATTATTCCATTTTCAACATCCTGTGGAATTCTGGGGTTTGTAGTTTACTGAGCCCAAAGAGCTCCCTGGCTGAGAGTTCTAAATGCCCCTTCCCAAACTGCAAACCCTAGGATTCCATAGGACGTTGAAAGTGGAATAATAGCACTATAACAGTGTAGTACAGAAATTGTCTAAATATCCTTTTGGCCTTTTCTTCCAGGATGGGATGGATCTCCATGGATCTCACTGGATTTCTGCTGCATTGCAAGCCTGCATATTTACCAAGGATGTGGAGCCTAAAATAATGGTTTACAAGTATTGTGGCTCACTTACTTTTTGGTTAAGTGCGCTGACTACCCTTATTTAAAATTAGTCTACTTTTCTGGGTACATGCCTGCAGCAATGACTTTATCCATCATGTCCTGCTTTCAAAGTGTGAACTCTGACTCAGAGCAAAGGGCATGCCAGAAGCTGAGACAGGGGGCATGCCAGAGGCTGAAACAAGGGGAAAGCAGGACCTGCTATACAGAGAGAAGTTACAGTGCCAGAAATAGAACAGGAGGTGGTGCCAGCTGCAACAGAGAGTCCAGTCTCTTCAGATATAGAAGAACACTTACCTCAACCCATCTTCGCAGAGCACAGGCAGCAAAGAGAGAGCCAGCATCGCTCTCTCAGAATTTATAACCGGCAACAATCAATCAAGTCACAGCTATGCTAGGCTCCTGACCTATCTAACTGGCAACCTTCACTCCCGGGAGTTGTCAGAGCTTATTTGACCTGATACCTTGCTGGATGCCTTGATGAATGCTTGGATTGACCTTGGACACTCCCTTGCCATGGAACCCTGTTGGACTATGTTGGACTTTATTTATGACCCTGTACATACTGCCTGTAAGTAAGTAGCTGGGAGCTATTTAGTTTGTTTTGTTTGTTTTATCAGCTGATACTGGGACTGAGATAGGACATTATCTTAATCAAAATGGTGGTCGGAACCCTTGCTGTGTTGACCTCATAATGTCAGGGACACAAAATAGATTTGTTAAGAAGCAGCATTATCTGTATTTTGTGCACTTGCTGTGCCTCTGACCTCACTGTTAGGGGAAAAACTCATGCATCTCATAAAATGGAATATAAGTTATGAAGACTTATTCCCAAAAAAGGCACATCCTCCACCAGTCATTAATGTGCCACAGGAGTTTGATATTTTTGCCGCAACAGACTAATGTGGCCAGCCTTCTGGAAAATGTAAAACATGATGTACTTTCACTCACTAGGATCAACCTATGAATGTTGTACATTAAGCATCTCTTGACCATCATATTTATTCTGAACTTTGACATTAAATTATGCAGAAACATAATTTGTCTCAGAATAGTATCAATCACAGTTAAGATCATGTCATTCATTTTAAATTTGGCAAAAATTCAAGGAACCTTATATTTTAAAAATAATAATAGGGGGTAGAAAGAGGACAAAAAAAATTGTTTCACCAATTATAACTTAACAATTTTACTGTGAACCAAGCAGAGGCAACACTGAGATCTACTGGAAAGCACTCCTCTGCATTTCAGCAATAAGGGAAATATTACAGAGAGGCCACAGGAAAAGGCTTTCTCAGCTGAGGCACCCCATATGGGTAATTCTCTCCCCTTAGAGGCCCAACAGGTGCCAACATTGTGTGTGTGTGTGTCTGTCTGTCTGTCTGTGTTTTGGTGTCAGGTCAAGACTTTGCTTTTTATCGATGCCTGTGGGACCTCATTTACTTTTAAGCATGTACATTTTTAAAAAATTCTTTTAACTCTTCTAGACTTCTTAAGCTGTTTTGACTTTTTGGAGCTGCTTAATACCTTTTTGCCTTCTTTAATGTTTTTACAGATTTTAATTTGGCATTGTTTAAATTGTTTATATTGTTTTATCTGCAGTCCTGAGATCTCACAACAAAACAGTAGGATGAAAATATTTAAATAAACAAACAAACAAATAAAATATAACAAAATATGTTTAATAAGCATGTTGGAAAAGAAGAAGATAAGAAATGCAGCGAAACTGTGGATCAAAACCATGCATTGTTGAAGACATACATTTCTTACATTTACAGACTGTGCTATTCAATTGTATTTACAGGGTAAAGTATGGGGAGCTGTTGAAATACAAATAAGTACAGAAAAACCTTGAAAAGACAGCACATATTCTGGTTGGGTCAACCCTTCAGTTTGTCCCAACATGCCTGAGTCCTTAAGCCTCCTTATATTAGTGTAAGTTGCTTTCTATACAAGTCTGTTGTCAGGATGCCTAAGATATTTTCTTTCAAACACTTTGACTCTTTGAAAGCACCACATATACGCTAAGCATTCAATGTGGTTGTTGTGGCTGCTATTATTTTGCAGATAGGACTATACAAATTTTGTAAAACTTGTGACATTGTTTTACCAAAATGTCTAATAAGCATAATTTTTTAGGGTGTTTCTACAAATAGTATTTTGCATGACATTTATATAACAAACCACATCTGTAACATTCTGGCCTTGGCCTTTCAGTTTCTCTGTTGATTGGTGGTGCCCTCTTGGTTTGTTTGTTTTGTCTTACACCTCACGTCAGACCCCTGCCAGGCCTTCTGCATTCATTACATATACTATTGATGAGTGAGCCCTGGATAGTTTGTAAGAGAATGGAAAAAAAGTCTGCCACAGCAAATAATCAATGGCATTGAAGACAGCTGCAAAATGTAATCATGCTAGCACAAAGCATCATTCACACAGGAGGAACTGAGTTACCCAACAAAAGAAAGGGGCGGAATGCCAAACATACACTGAAACTATGATTCAGCACACATTGATGGGACCTCCTCTTCTTTTCATGGCATGCTCCTGCATGTACCCATATCTGTTGTGGAGGGTCCTCGACTCGCCAGTGGGGTTTGTTATAACTCACCCCCTGGAGGACCCAGGCAATGAGAGGAAGGAGACAGCGTTGCAGCTCTCTCTGAATCCAAGGAGATGGGGGCTGGACCAGTAGGGGATTCTGCTTCCCAGCAGGACTTGGCAGAGGCTGCAGATGCTAAAGATGACACATCCTCATTGTATTCACTTAAATAACAAATGCTGACCCACTTAGGAACTAATAAGGCAACTGTGGCCTTGAAGGTGCTGCTGATAAATATCCTGGTAGTTCTGTCTCAGCCTTAGTGCTGACAACTGTCTTATCTGGTTGGGTGGCAGTATTCTCTCATGTTCCTGGTTTGTCTTGACCTTTGACTGGCTATGTTTGGACTATTCTGTTTAGTCTTTGCTGGCTCATGGACCTGGACTTCTGACCTGCTGACCATCCTTATGCTTCTCCCTCAGATTACCTGTGACTGGACTGGACTGGACTGGACTGACTACCACTCTGTTCTGCTTTGGTCAAACCCCATCTGGAATACTGTGTCTAGCTCTGGGCACCACAGTTCAGGAAGGATATTGAAAACTGGAACGTGTTCAGAGGAAGGCAACCAAAATGGTAGAAGGCCTGGAAATCATGCTTTATGAGGAGCAGTTTAGAGAGCTGCATACGTTTAGCCTGGAGAAGAGAAGATTAAGAGGTGACATGATAGCTATGTTTAAATATTTGAAAGGATGCCATATGGAGGATGGAACAAGTCTGTTTTCTGCTGCTCCAGAGACTAGGGCCCTTCTCGCATCGCATTTCCAATGTGAAAGGGCCCCTTGAGCATCACGCACATGTAAGGAGTGGTCCACACGACGCACTCACATTTGCGCAACACTGAAGGACCTGATGCAGACAGCGCAGGCATTTTTTCATTTTTGGCTTGAAGCCAAAAATGCTGCGCGATTGCACATTGCTCCAGGGCCTTGCGCACACTTACCTTGTGTGCAGAGCCTCAGGAGCCGGGCCAGTCACGTTTCCTGTCTCAGTGCAGCCTGAGAGGTCCCAGGCTGCACTGCGAAAGGAAGAGGTGGGGCTCTCGCGTGAGCAGGAAGCTCGTGCGGAGCCGAAGAAGCAGGGAAGCAAGCGCCTCTCTCCGGAGGCTGCTCGCACAAGCCCTGCACCCCAGCACTGCGAAAAGGCAAGGTGCGAAAAGGGTCTAGGACATGGAGCAATGGCTTCAAACATCAGGAAAAGAGATTTCATCTAAACATCAGTAAGAACTCCCTAACAGTAAGAGCAGTTCAACAGTGGAATATGCTTCATCAGTGTAGTAGAGTCTTCTTCTTTGGAGGTTTTTAAACAGAGGCTGGATAACTATCTGCTGGGAATGCTTTGATGCTGTATTCCTGTATGGGAGGAGGTTGGACTTGATGACCCTTGTGATCTGTTCCAGCTCTATGATTCTTTTACTATTTGATTGCTTCTCACACCAACAATCTGCTACCTGAGACACTAGTTGACTTGTGTTCAGGACAGGGATTTGGAGGCTATGGGGCTGCAGAGAGAGGGGAGAAAGAACTTGTCTGTCAAACACATACAGTTGAATACAACTCTATGATTCTATGAGAAGCAGTGGGATTAAGAACATCATCCTACTCCTGTTTAGTTCTGCATGGCTTCAAAATGTTTATTCTTAAAAGTAACTTTTCCAAACTCTGGTGGAAATATAATTTAACTATGAGTTGCTCTTTCCTACACAGAATAAAGCATGGTGGGTGTCTGTTCCAAAGATGCACAGCCAGTGTGAAATGGTGGAGGAGAAGCAAAGAGGAAAAGAGAATATTAAAAATACAGGCAAACGTAGTGGGTTATCAACTCTGCACTTAGTTTCCAAACTGCATTTTAAATTCATAGGGAAAACTTTTATCTAAATCAATCTTATTGTTGTTGCTGTTGTATATCTTCAAGTCATTTCTGACTTATGGTGACTCTAAGGCAAACCTATCACAGGGTTTTCTTGTCAAGATTTGATCAGAGAAAGTTTGCCTTTGCCTCCCTCTGAGGCTGAGAAAGTGTGATTTGCCCAGGGCCACCCCATGAGTTTCCATTGCTGAGTGGGAATTTGAACTCTTTCTCTAGTACTGTAGTCCAATACTCAAACCACCCTCAAATAAATGTTACACAGGAAAATATTCTTGTAGATTGTGCCTTGAGAAAACAATCATTGATTCTTTTCCTGACATTCCAATAATTACAACTGCCAGTATTTTAAAATCTGTTCGAAACAGATTGCTGTGAAGAACTTGAAGCAAAAGTCTTCTCTCCCATGTTATGTTTTAAGTTAGAGATTTGGTGGTAGGTTTTTTAAAAAATCATTAGTTCACAAAGATTTCTTAGAAGTGACATTACCTTAAAGACCAATGAAACATCACAAATAATTCAAAGAAAGATTCCAGAAAATATTTTAGATAAGCACTTTCATTTTCAACCCCTTTGGTATCTACACATTTTGCCAGTTGCTCAGATTCTTGTATGAGCAGTGCCACATTATCAGCATGTTCATCAATAACGACAATGGCCGCAGATGACCTTGGCAGTTGTCTCTGGAAAATGACAGATAATACTTTTCTCCAGGCAGAAGCTAGAAGTCATATTAAATGAGGGGAGTTTTCAGTCAAAAACTATGGGGAATCTTACTCAGCCACATGTGTCATGCAGAAGGCTAGGTCTAATCTAAAGATGTGCATCGATTCTGACACAGAACAGACTTAACAAATTACATTGACTCCTAAACACTTCTGTCTTGGGGCACTGCAGCTGAGACAGCCGGATCCTACAATAACCAAAGATTTGTCAGCTAAGACGTAGAGATACCAGTAATCTCAGCTGCAACTGCAGATTTGTCAGAATGTCATAATCTCTGAGTCAGACTTCATACATTTGCACACTTCACATGACTTTCTATTTTTGAGGCTGAATAAATCATGAGCAGAAGCAGAGTGATGTTTAGGCAAATGTGAAATAAAATTGCAGAGGTGACAGAAGGTAAGGGAATTACCACTAAACAGTTAGCTAGCTATATGAAATGCTATATACATATGGTAAGGGGGTGAGTGTCATTTGATTGCCATAACATCAAAGGAGTCTTGAAGGCCCATTATACTAGAATAGATGAGCTGAACAGGCAAAGTCATACTAGAAAAGATGGAAATCTGGCTGCTGAGAAGAGTCTGGAACAAGTGGTACCTGCAAAAAAAAAACTTTGTGGGATGGAGGGTTCAGGCTGTTTGGCAGGGCTGCGATCATCTCCTAGGACGATTCATTGTAATTTTCTTTTATCTCAGTTTTCACCTCCATTGAAGACTCAGGCCATTTCTGCATTATTATTCCTTATAGACTGTGGAATTCTGGGGTTTGTAGTTTACCGAGTAGTTTACTGAGGCCAAAGAGCCAACCCCAGGATTCCATAGGATGTTGAAAGTGGAATAATAGCACTATAACAGTCTAGTGTGGAAATAGTCTTGGTCAACATTTCCCAGTTGAAACTTTTAAGGGCTGGCTAGGACATTCTGAGAGTTTTAGTTCCTAAAATTTTTAAAGAACAAAAATTATATTCTTAGGCAATACTACCAAACCTTTGATTTTTCCTAACAGTTGCCAGTCTCTTCGTGATGTCACATTCCTTCCACATTTTACTAATCAGGTTTGGGGAAGGACTTTACCTAATCTATTAGCCATATGCTATACCTTTCAGTGCTCTTTGAAACTTTCTGAGGACCATTTGCAATCTAATAAAAAGTTATGGGCACTTACAGCCCTGTTATGCATCTTAGCTTGCTTTTCCATGAGTTCCTTTCTCCAGAATACCTAGACTTGCTTTTGTAGAATTCATTCAGTTTTCATAGAGCACCCATACAATGTTACTGTGTCAGTCCATTGTATTCCCATGTTTTCTGTGTTCTTTTTCCACATTTTTTTGGGCAGACCTCAGTTATTGTATGTATTTTTGGTAAAGTAAAGTGGTATCTAGTTCTGTAAAGGATTGCTCCTTTTCCTTTAATTATTTCTGGTTTGTAAGTTCTGCCTGTTTAATTGATATCCTGATTAGTAAAGATGGAAAATTAGAGATAAGTAGCTTATTAACTGTTCTTTCAATAGGATTAAAAAAAGGGGAGGCAAACACAGTAGGAACGAATAGTGCAGGACATTTAAGACCAATATATTTTAGCATGACGTTTTATGAATGTTAACCCGCTTCTTCAGATGTATAGGAACAATAATCAACATCAATTTATGTTTCTTCAAAGGCTTTAATAATTAATTAATAATTAATGTCTTTGATTTTTTACATAGTTTGTACTGAACTTTTCTTTCATTGTTTTTCACGTACTGCACTGTAAAGGAAACCAAGAATTACAGCCTTCTCTCTTTGCAGAAAGAGAAAATGACATAGGATTAATTAAGAGAAACTATTCAAGGGGCAAATATTTGTTCTTTATCACTCATGCCCCACCCACCTGCCCTCATGAAAAAAGCAATAAAACAAGGTGAACCTATAAAACGGAAAGTTTTAATTAACACTACCAGGAAGATGGTGAGTAAACATTCTAGAAGGATCTGGGCAATAGGAGAGAGTGCTGTTGTGTAATATAAACTATGGGAAGAATTTATATGGAACCACCTTTTTAATTTTGCTTCTAGCTGATTAAAAAAAAGTCACATCTGTATAGGAGGGTTCTTGGAAACAATCTTACTTTTTCTTGCTCTACACAAGGGCCATTTCCGCACCAGCCTGTTATAGTGCTATTATTCCACTTTCAACATCCTATGGAATCTTGGGGTTTGCAGTTAGGGAGGCCATAGCACGTTGAAAGGGAAATAATGGCACTATATCAGGCTAGTGTGGAAATGGCCAAGGAGCCATTTCATGGATAGATTTCCAGTGCAATTTTTTTACATTTGATATTGTTTTGCCTTTTTAAATAAAATTTTATCTATCTATTTATTTAATTTATATCCTCTCCTTCTTCCTCTATGGGACCCAATTAAAAAACAAGATGCAACTTAAAAAAACATATTGGTACAAAAGTTTTTTTAAAAAAATAAGCAAACAGTTCTACAAAAAACACAGAGGCCCTTTTCGCAGCGCCGGCGCTCGCGCGACAGAGGAGGGTGGCTCGCACAAGAAGCCTTCTCCGGGAGGCTGCCGCTTCCCCCTCCTTCCTTCCGCAGGCGAAGGAACGAGCGGGGAAGCGGCAGCCTCCTGGAGGTGGCGGCGGCGGCTCGCGCGTCCATCCATCCCCCCCGCACGCGAGAAAGGCGCTTGTCCCGTCCATCCCCCCCGCCCGCGCGAGAAAGGCGCTTGTCGCGTCCGCCCCCCGCGCGCGCGAGAAGCAGGACGTGTCGCGTCCGTCGCGCTAGCACCCCACCCCGTCCCTTCCTTCCGCAGGGCGGAGGGAAGGAAGCACGACCCGACCGGCTCCCCGATGCTCTGCACAAGAGGTAAGTGCGCGCGGGCGCCGGGAGCATTGCGCGAGTGCGGGTGATTTTCCCGGCAGAAGTGGGAGTGCGTCATGTGGAGCAACGCTCCCACTCCCGCGAGGCTCACGAGGCTGTCGCGCAAGAAAAGGCCCGTGTGAAAAGGGCCAGAGTTAAAGCAATTGAAACAACAACAACAATAACAATGCACAGCCACACTAAAAATTCCTTCTGCCACATGAATTATAAGCCTAGGGCCATTTCTGCATCACACTGTTCTTAATGCTATTATTCCACTTTCAACATCCTGTGGAATTCTGGGGTTTGTAGTTCACTGAGGCCAAAGAGCTCTCTGGCTGGGAATTCTAAATGCCCCTCCTTAAACGGCAAACCCCAGGATTCCATAGGAGGTTGAAAGTGGAATAATAGCACTACAATAGTGTAGTGCAGAAATGGCCAAAGTCCAGCCTAAATAAAAAAGGTCTTTTCCTGCTAGTGGAAAGACAAGAGAGCTGGGCCTTTCAAGAAATCACCCCTCCCCATGTCCTCACCAAACGTCCCTCTGATGGTGGAGAACTGAGAGAGAGAGCGCCTTTTCCTGAAGATCTTATGACTCAAACAGGCTCATTTAAGGAATGACAATTCCTTGGTAATTCTTGGTAATTAAGGTCTGTTATTTCAGACAGTCCAGATCCAAACTGTTGGCTAAAGGTTATAACCATCACTTGGAAAAAATATTTATTTATTAGGCATGGTGACACATTTACCATTTTTAAAATGAAAACCTTGCAAAGGAAATCTCTTTAAAAGTAGCATGAATAAGAACACTTCACAACTAGCAAATTTTTGGAGAAAACAAAGGCCTGTTTAGGGTTACCTGTGCTGCAGTTCTCATATTCAATGTCATCTATTGCTGCTCCTCCTCCAAGATCTTTATTTCGAATGCCTTCAAACAGGACTACAAAATTTCTCAGCTTCCCCAGGTGGATTTTTACTTTCTTCCACTTGCCATCATAGACTCCAGGATCACTCCACACCTTGAAAAGGTCACCCCCAATCTGAAGATTTTAAAAAGAAAAGAATAAAGCTTGGGTATATATGTAAAACTAAGAACACTGAACCTACACCTGATAAGTATACAAACTGTTACTGGAACACTGTAAAACTGAAGATTTGTGGTGTTAGCTTATGTACCATGCTAGCTTGGGAGGATGGGAGACGTAGTTCAGCCCATCTGGAGAACACCAAGCTATGGAAGGCAGGCTTACAGTATTAGGAAACCAGAAATACCTTCAGTACTACTAAGCTTGGCTTCAGAAGATATGATGATGAGAGCCACACAGTCCTTTTCTCTATGGCTGAGATCCTAGTTGAGTCTGGTGGGTTAAGAAATTCTACCAGCATAATTACAGTAGAGATATAGGAAGGCTGTAGATGCAACTGTGATGACAACACAAGGTTGCTTTCCTGGAACAACCTCAGTTTGCTCAGCTCAGAGGTGGCGTTGCACCCAGGAACATCTTGGCTGCCTTTCTGCAATCTATGGCCATTTCAGGACTAGAGGCCATTAGCACATTATACTGTTATAATGACAGTATTGCTGTTCATGCAATCCTGTCGGGTTAGGGACGCTCTTTTTCACACCCTTCCCCCTTAAGCTGATGGGTAGCAGTATTGCCACTGGTGTTTCTTCCACATTGCAGTGTCCTTGGCCATTTCCGTGCCTTGCTTTCACCCTGCCCCACCGCCCCGATTGGATTTTTTTTTTGGTGGGGGGAAGAAGCTGTATTAACATAGCAATGTTGTAACAGCATGACATCCCAGTACACTATTGCACTTTTGCCCTATACTGTTTAAAAATGTATTAAGAAAATAAAAAGTTTTGACTCAAAGGAGACATTTAAAATAAACAGGGTGAAGTGATAGGAAGTTACCACAGCATGGAAGTAGCTGAAGGAGGGACGAGCTGGGCATGCCCACAGCCTATAACAGGAAGCACTATTAAGTGCTATAACGGTACCACACTACGATGGCCAACGGGATTGAAGCGCTATAGGAGGCTCTTAACAGATTTTTTTCTGGAAATAGAATATGTCGATTTGGTGACGCTTGGGGACAGGATAACAGCTAGATAATGACAACATCATGCAGAAGCACAGCTCCTGGACTGGTTACAATCCACTGCTATAATGTTACACTGACATAGTGCAGAAATGGCCTTCGAAAAAGTATTGTGCAAGAAAACACTGTATGTCTCCTTGAATAATATCCAAAGAGTATTTAGTTGACATAACTCCATGTTATGCCAGTGTAAGTTATCAAGAGCACTCTGACCTATGATTTCTGAAATCTCAAGCAAAGGGAAATCAACTTGCGCATTAATGGGGTGATGTGGAATCTCACTCTTTGAATGAAACACCAGATGCATGGAAAAATTAGGTGAGTCCCTCAAACATCCTCTATTTTCAATTCAATATTTTGTGCAAAGCAGCACTTAAAGTAAAATTAACTTTCAGTAAGGAGGCATCCATAGACCCTCCCAAAATAATTATACAATTTAAGAAGAATGCCAGAGGTTCTTATTTTAATAAGTACCCTGTTGCAAAAGCACCCTGCATTCAAAAGGCAGACAATGAAGTGCAAAACAACTGCTCTATAGGGACAATTTCAAATAAGTGATTTTTATTCTTATTCTGAAGTCCTGTCATTACATGAGGACTGAATCATCCACATTTCCTGAATATTCACTGGGGCAAGTACATGAATTGTGAACTTGGAATGTAACTGTAAATTGTTGGTTATGAATACTGACCATGTTCCTCGGTCCATTTTATATCTTCCGTGTTCAAAAACATAACCAATCTGGCATTTTGAAGCAGCACTACTATTTCTATCACTTTAGTATGCAGCTATTTCATTTGAACTATATGTATATCATACATTTGCAATATATGTATGAAACAGGCAAGGTGCCCAAGGATAATTTTTCCCCATTTAAAATGAATGCTCCCACTACACTGTGTATATATTTCATTTCCATCAAACTAGATACCAACAGGAAAGTGTTAATACCTGTAACTAATCATTTTAGAATTTCCTGAGAAATACATGCTTCAGCAATCAGATCTTCCAATGGCTAATTACAAAGCAAAATATTCTAAATGCAAGACCTGTAGGCAAAGATATCCGTGTGCTATAAGAAACAGAGTACTTTCACCCTATGAGATCTCTGGGGGAAAAAAAAACTAAAGCTATGATCTATTTTGACCTTATGACCCACTCTCCAGGAGATAAAATTAGCAGGCTGCAAAGATGCTGTGGATCAAAAGCCCTCTTTTTTAAAACAAATGTAATCCCATTTTAGTTATCCAAAAACTAAGATAGGTCAAATTTATTTAAATTCAAAAAATGTTCACAGTCCCCTTCCCTCTTACCGAGAATACATATCCCCCTAAAGTGGGAGGGATTTCTGATGCACCAAAATTCTAGAGCATTTCTTCGTTCTTGGTAATAACTATGACCGTTTGATTGTTGTGTGCCTTCAAGTCATTTCCAACTTATGGCAACCCTAAGGTAAACCTATCACAGGCTTTTCTTGGCAGGATTTGTTCAGAGGGGGTTTCCTTTTGCTTTTCTTCAAGGCTAAGCAAGTGTTACTTGACCAATAGATTTCCACAGCAAATTAAGGACTTCTCCAGAGGACTTCTCCTGTTCTCCAGAATTGAAGTCCAGAGCTCAAACCAATACATCACACTGGCTCATCACCATTATACTTTCTCAAATTTTATAAATCTAGACAAGAATTCACGGTATATGTGTTTGTGTGCACGCACATGTGCGCGTGCGCGCGCGCATGTAATTTTGAGCATGAAAGAATGGATGGTTATGTCATTAAACATACAAATTGCCACACAGGTAACCCAGCTTCAGAAGTGCGGTGTCTTTGCTGCTTTTTTTAAGCTTCTAGTTTTTTAGTGCTGAAATCATACAAGCAGTTAAATCAGCATATCTTTTTATTTCACTGAGAGTCACATTGCAAAAGCTAACACTTGTGTTTTACAACACCAGCAATTTAAAGTGCCACAAAGGCAAAATATGATATACCATGGCTGGAGGCATACTCTTTGTCTGAGGATACATTATTAATTTTGCTAACATTCCATGCATTTGTATATAAAAGAATTTCATGCATTCTTTGAAAGACAAGTCTCCAATAGGATGGAATCAAAGGCCATCAAGTCTAATCCACTCAATACAGAAAATCCAGCCAGAGCTTTACTACAGGTAGCTCTCTAGTCTCTTTTTGAAGATGTCCAGAGAAAGAGGCCCTTAGGTAATTGGTGTCATTGTTGACCTGCTCTTATTTTCAGTTTCCTTCTAATGTTCAATCAAAATCTACTCTGTAACTTAAAACCATTAGACCTGGCTCTCCTCTCAACAAACTTGAACCCTCCTCTCAGTGACAGCCCTTTAGATATTTAAAGAGTACAATCATGCCGCCCCTCAGTCTTCTCTTCACCAGGCTGAACTTGCCTCACTATTTGGCATAACCAAACAGATATGAAAATTCAACAGTCATATCATGATCTACACTTTGAAGAAACTGACATTGGTTACCTGTAACTCTATTGCAGATTTATTTATTTATCTATTACAGGCATTTACATTTCTAAAGCCTGATGAAGCCCTTGACAAAACAGCAGAAACTCTACAGACCTTACTGTTGCTGTGCTGCTATATTTGCGTGGACTTCTTTGGCATCAGTAGTTCAAAGCATTTGCTTTTCGGTGGAAGTTTCGCTGTTATATTTGGGTGGAGTCCCTGGCCATCTATTTATTACTGGAAATATACTGTGCTATCATACCTGGACAATTTTTTTCTCACAGTCAGTAACCCAAGAGTATCTATTTATCACTGAAAGTTCACAGACAGTTGTAAATAGGTTGGAGAATTTGATGCACCAGACTTTCTATAGGACTTCTCCAAAGTTTTGCTTACAATGCTTGTTGAAGTTGACTAGTTCTTGTATTATCATTCCTATTTTTGGTATTGTCATTGTAAGTGTCTGTATATATTTATTTCTACATATCATTTATTTGTACACTATCCCTCTGTATTTGTTAATTGTGGACTAAAATTATTTTATATTCAATTATATATGTATATAACATAGGCTTTTCCAGTTCTGTTTTGTCTTTTGGGTCAGTCTGCTGTTTTGTGTTGCTAGTGAAAATAAGCACCCCTTGGCTGGTCCAGATGGTTATATTACACACTCTGTGGAGTGTCAGAATGAGCCTGAAGCTTATACATTTGATATTTCATATATAATCTGTCATAAGGATCAAGATACATGCATGGTGACACAAATGAAATGTGCATGTTTTTCATTACAGGTTATGTTAACAGTACAGAAGGAGAGATAACGTATAAACCTTGGGCATGTGTGAGCCTTCCCTCCTTTTTTATATAGAAGTGGACAAGTTGTGGTCCTCTAGATGATGGATTATAACTCCCAGTTTTCACTGACTATGGCCTGTTAGGAATTGCAGTCTAATAATATCTGGAGAGCTGTAAGTTGCCTATCTGCTTATTAAGGAAATTGTACAACTATGAGCTAGTGACATAAAATCACACATCTATAATGCATATTTGTATATAGCATACTTTAAAAACTGGTTATTAGTGGCTTGATGCTGTTAATTTGGATTCATTAGTCTATGTGACTCGGAGAATTACACACCCCATACTGTGATATGAGCGCCTTTCAGATAATCACCTTATGTCACTACACTTATATGGAGAGCATATGTACAAGCCTTCCAGAAATGATGTGGTAGGCCCCACCCTCTAATGCAAACACATTGGGGCTGAATTCTGAAGCTTGCCTTATATAGATAAGAATTCCTATATAACAATGTTATACTTGGCAAGTCTGGAAAGGTCTGGAAACCAAGATCATTTCCACGCTAGACTGTTTTAGTGCTGTTATTCCACTTTCAACATCCTACGGAATATGGCCCCACCCTAAACTGCAAACCCCAGGATTCCACAGGATGTTGAAAGTGGAATAACAGTGCTATAACAGTCTAGTGCGGAAATGGCCCAAGTCCTGTGAGGAATGGTTGAAAGACCTTGGTATATTTAGCTTGGAGAAAAAAAGATTGAGAAGTGATGTGAAAGCTGTCTTCAAATACCTGAAGGACTGTCATATGAAAGAGAGAGCAAGTTTGTTTCCTGCTGTTCTGGAGAGCAGTACCTGAATCAATGGATTTAAAATACAAGAAAGAAAGAGACTTTCTGATGGTATTAGCTGGTGGCCTTCAAGAGAGGCAGACTTTCCTTTCTTCCAAGTTTTTAAACAGAGAGATTGAATGCTATCTGTCAATGGTGCTTATCTGTGTATTCCTGCATTGGGCAGGGCTAGACTAGATAGTTCTTGCTCTCCTTTCCAACTCTGTGATTCTATGATTCTATGAACATTCATTGAATGACACACAAATCAAGCACCATTTAGTTGAGACTATTGTAGAATGTGGAGAACTACTCCCAAGATTCCCTAGCCAGCATCGTAACTTGCTACAGTGGCTGGGGGATTATGGGAGAATTCATCCAAAACATCCTGAAAATATATTTTCCAGGTTCTGTACCTGGCAATAGAATTAATTCCAGTGGCTGAGCACAGATTTTCTGAATGTTTAGCTTTTGTCCTACTCTTTCCTTTGTGCAAGTGATTCAGAAAGTATGATGTGATCAGTTAACAGAAAAATTAAGCAAACAGGGCCCTTCTTGGTACTTAACTGCAACAATTATATGGATGCTAATAAAAGTCTATTATAATGTATATAACTAATATGCCTACAGTGAGTTCTGAATCGTTTCTACTTTGGAATGTGATGAATCTATTCATTACCACAGTTGAGCTCATATTTTAGCTTACATTCAGTGTCATTCAAGTAGTCTGACACCTTTTCTTGAATGAACATTAACTCTCTTACCCTGGAAACCCAGTAGCCCTTGAAAAGTGCCTCCAGGACAAGAGGAAGCAGCAGAAATCACCCTATAAGCTTTTCAATGAAGCTTCAGCCATGGAGATGGAGACCAACTTAAGAATACTCCCACCTGGCCTTCCCCAGATGCCACAGAGGGCTCTGTGATGGCTGTTCCTATCCCAAAACATATATTCTCAGACTTCAACCTTATCCTCAAGATGAGTAGGTAGGTGATGGGAGAATTTAGAGGAGCAGCTATAGACCTGTCTCAATAACACCCCCCTCTATCTCTTTCAATGGAAAAGAATTTTATTTCCAGGTGGTAAAATAGCCCCACAGAAGGGAAAAGAAACCAACAAATGCTACCTTGCTAAGCTTGCCTTGCCAGCAAGACCTTAGCAGATCTTTTGGACACAGCAATGCCTCAAAAACAGGAACATCTTGGTTGGTTCTCTTAGTGTCTTACACATGCATACCTTACTACATAGCAGTGGTGGAACCTTTTTGCCAGATATAGAACATCCTCATTCAGTTCAAGGTGCTGAAATAGAGTTGTGCATGCGTGCCATTGAGCATGCAGACAAGCACTGCACACAGATGTGCATGCACATTGTGTGTGAATGCTCATATATATTTTGTCCATTTGGCTACTGATCAAGTGTCTTGGTTCAGATGTGCAACACTGCCATTCAACATAAGCATTGCATTGAACAACTGATGCATGTGGAGATTTATGCTATGCAAACCTGGTGAAAGATCTTAGTCCCTACAGTTCAGTCTCCTTAGCTTCACAGTTGCAGTCTTAGGCTGCTATTCTATACATATTGATCCACATGTATGTTCCACTGAATTCAATGGCACTTATTTCAGAGAAGGATACACTACATTTTGACTCTCACTCTGCAGCTGTATAACAGTCAGTATTTCTTTAGACAACCACCTCACTCAACAGAGAGATGGTTCCAAGATACATCTGATAATAAGAAACACCATTCAGAAGGGGAAAAAACAATTAAAATAGATAAAAATAAAATATTCTTTATTCACACAACATGTATACAACATTTATTTATCTTCAGCACAATCTTATGGCTTCAAAACAAATCCTACTGAGTTCTATGGGACTTCCTTCCTGGTACATCTGTATAGAATCGCTGCCCTTATTCTGTTTATTTAGGACAGTTGTATACTGCTGTACAACTCCTGCTTCTCAGGGTGATTCCAAACAGTACAGTCACACAATCTGAATAAATCCATACCAGTCCAACATATTGAAAACAGCAGAGTGAAAGATCCAGAACATGATGTTCAAAAAAAACCCGAGAGACTAGAAAGTTCTCTACTTGTCACCTAAGGTATTATAAGGAAGCTGAATGATGAACCTAACTGGGGTAGGAATTGCACAAACAGCATAGCACAGGACTTGATGGCAGACATTGCAAAGCAAATAATAAAGCACCACCCAGATTTTATATTACTCACTCTTCATTCCAAAGAAAATAAATAGCTATGACCTTCTTCATCTGGACTACTGGCATGAAGATAACTAAAAAAACCTGGAAAAGCAGAGATGTATCCCTGGTAGAGAACCTGGGATATGTGGGCTGTAGATTAGGTGTCAGAGCTCCTAAAGTACAAACAAGGCATGGCATTTTCATAGCTAAGTGGTTACCACTCACTGAATATATAAAGAAATACACACAATAGTTGCAACCATCATTATACCATGCTGGACTTTGGAAAGATACTTTACCGATCAAAAGCTCCTACATTTGCCAAGGAAAGTTTGACATTTTGAGTTACAAACTTTCAAAAGATTTAACAAAGCATCATTAAGTATCAATGTACTGATGCCCATTGCTTGTTCTGAATATCCCTTTTTTTTTTGTTTCTTTGCGTTTGTGCTTTTTGTGTGTGTGCAAAATAAAAAAAAATAAAAGGAACAAATAGGGCGGCAAACCATTGAGCAAACTCTTTCTCTGGAAACTGGTAGCATTTGATTGCTATTGAGCTAGTAACAAAGAGGTCAGAGGTGTGACCTTCAAGTTGGTTTCTGGTGTAAAGCCATGCTACTCAAAGCAGTGGTCCACAAACTGGTGCTGGTCCACAAGCTGTTGGTTACCAGTCCAGGGCAAGTTTCCAGGAAAGAAAGAAACAATAATAGCTAATAGCATAAATATTGCACTGACTCCTGGTGCATTTTGAAAAAAAAAAAATCTTGTGGGTCTCCCACATCAGTTAGCTTAGGAAGCACTGGTATAACGTATATCAAGAGTTAATGTGAGGAACACATCTTTGCCATTCTTTGTTATGAAGATCTGTTAGAGAAAGTTGTCAATAGAGCATGAGAAACTGACAAACTCCAAGGGTTGTAGTTGGCTTTTAGACTTTGTTTTTCATAATGATAAGAGAAAATAGGGTCAATGCATGGAGAATCCAGGACCTTAATTGTGTCTAATCCTTTAGATGTCTCTGCACATGCAGTCTGCCCTTGAAGTCTCTTTGGTGTGAGAAAACATCCCAAAATATTATTAATATGAAGAGTCTGATTAATTTTACAAAACTAGATGAGAGCTTGCCATTGATTGGAGAATTAAGCAGGACATTTAATTGAAGTGGAAATTAATAATGGAAAGTTATAATGGAAAATTGATCCATTTAAGTATTTACTGATAATAAAGTGAATTAGACATATCTAGTATTCCAGCACTAAGGGCATTAATTCTGCAGACTTATTTATAGATATGCTATGTCTGGCATCTAAAGAATAGCTGCATTAAAATATATGAATTCAACCATTAAACAACATTTGGCTCAGAAGCATACATGATGCTTATGCAAACTACTAAAAAAGTCCATTACCATCATACAGCATAGTCTTTGCTGTTACAAAATTTATAAACACTTAATAAAACATCAAATGAAGTAAAAACTTTACAGCACAAACATACCACCACTCTTAACTGAAATTCTGTTTGAAAAATCCCAGCAGAATTGTTCTCAATAACAAAACCAAGTTCTATTTTAATTACATCTTTGTCCAATTTTTTCATAGTTGGGGAGCTCTGAGGCCTGGCCACATGGATGCCAATATAAGTGTAAGGATCAGGACCCTGATTTTCATCTAAAAGTGCTGTTGGCCCTATTTGGCACTGTATAGTTTTGGTTCTGCTTATCACCTGTTGGTGGAGTAACATGGATTCCTCTGAGGGACTAAACATCCAATTTAGGTTGGAGGTTGAATGATTGCCCACCAGTTCCTAAACCAGCTTTCTAAGTCTGTCTGTGTTGATAGCTCTGCTGGGATGCTGTGATCATTAACAACTCTCCTTCTTCTGAATTCCCCATTCTCTCAAAATCAAGGTGCAGGTAGCTTGGATTGCTAGACCCAAAGCTTCTGTCTTACACCAAGAGGTCTCATGATCATGAGGCCTCTGGGTGTAAGACAGAAGCTTTGGGTCTAGCAATCCAAGCTGCCTACACTTTGATTTTGAGGAGATGGAGAATTTAGAGGAAGGATCCAACCAAGTGTTAGACCTAGCAATCCAAGCTGCTTAGACCTTCTCTCTGGGACACCACTTCTTGGAGCCTACTCCTGGAGCATCAACACTTCCAGTAATCTGTATCTATAGAGTCTATATCTATAGAGTCTTTTCATGAGTTTACTTGGGTCTGCCGCCCGTTCCCTGCCAATGGGGCATCTTTTCTACTGGTGAAGAAGCACTGCCCCTATCTCTTTCCCTTAGGGTAGCTGTCTAAGCGACTAAGGCCATTTCCACAGTAGGCTGTTATAGTGCTATTATTCCACATTCAACATCCTATGGAATCCTGGGCTTTGAAGTTTAGGGAGGGGCCAACCTTTTTACAAAATCTTGCTCTGGAACACTTTTTAACCTCTCTGTCAATTTATCCATTTCCACAATTGTCATCAATCTACTGAGCCATTCCTTTACTATTGGGATTTCTGTCTTTTTCCAATACTTTGCATAAACTAATCTTGCTGCTAGTAGTATGCATTGTATCATTCTTTGTTATTGTTTAGTAAAATTTGAGTTTTCCTGCCAGATTCCTAATAAAAACAACCTTGGGGACTTTGTGATTTGGCATTTTATTTCTTTAAATTATATTCTGTATCTTCTTCTAGAATTGCTTTGCCTTTTCACAGAAACCAGAAAAAAAAATAGAAAAACTTGAAGTTCCTTGATTTTATAGTTAAGAAACTTGAAGAACCTTGATTTTAAAATTACAAACTAATGGCTACAATTTTGTTGATTTTTAAAAGACCATTAACTTACTAATTTTTAAAAGACCATTTTAAGATTTTTAAAAGACCATTAACTTACTAATTTAAATTACTGGTTCAGAACAAAACTTCAAGCAAAACCAATTATTAGTCCTAGCTAGAGCAAAACCATCAAATCTCTTGTTCTATGACAATTCAACACTTAACACAAAACAAATTGCTTCAAATGGTTTACTCTACTTAGGACCACCAGTTGGATTCAGGCCTTTGTTTCACCAAAAGCAGCAATCTATGATTCTCCAGAGTGCTGTGAACCTATTTCCCAATTTATCTTTCATAACAGAGATGTCACCATATTGCCACAAGGGGATGATCCAATGTGAAGGCAAAAAGGTCACTTCCCATTGGGGAAAGAAAAAAAAAGCCTGGCTGAGAGCAAAAAGTCACCCACCCATCCCCCAATGCAGTAAAATAGGCAATAGTAGCACCATATTTGAGGCTTGAGAAGCTGCTGTTAAAGATTTGAGGAGCAAAATAATTATTGACTCTCATCATTTTGAGGTGATGCAAGGATGACTGAGGGGTCACAAAACAGTCTTGGTGGTCTGCAAGCCACCTAAATGCAGAACTTTCCCTACCTTGGCCTATAACCTGAAGGACCACTAGAAGATCTGTATGTATGTGTAGCTCCAATGGCTGTGTTTCAATAGGAGAAAATGCCAAACAGGACTTGTCCAAAGATAATATGCGAAGATTCTGAGGAGAATCCTGAAGGTTGTTCTTGTGTGCACTCAGCTCTTGTAAAAGGTATGAGATAAAAAGTGGATATGTGGGTTATATATGGTTTATAGAAAGATGCCACCTGTGCAAACAGAAACTTATGATCAGAATAAGCAGAGTCAGAGGACAAAGATTAAAAAAAGTTCTCATTCTGCTAAATCATGAAAAACTATGATTTAGTTTCAGTTGAAGGCAATAAGAAACAATTCCTATAGTACTTCGCACAGTTTTCTGCCAGTTTTCAGACACTGGCCATTTCCTCCCTACACTGTTATTGAGCTACTACTCTGCTTTCAACATCTGAAAGTAGAATAATTGCACTATAACAATGGCCATTATTTGCTCAGTTCTCACTCAGTTCATAGGTATTTATCTGTACAGAATATGTTTCCTGCACAGACAGTGTTTTCTACACCATTCCCTGCTCAGAAAATACATTTTCTGTGCAAAAACATGTTTTTAGGTCCAGAAAAAAAAGGCGTGTTCTGCTTACAAAAGTAGAAAGAATCTCCTGAGAACCTCACAGCTGCATCTATTTTTCTCAGCAGAGTTTTCCCAAGCATTTGGGAACCCCCTTTCTCAGCTAGGAAACAAAAAATAGCAAGTATTCTTTCCACTCCTACCACTTTCATTGTTAAATGCATTTCTCAGTAGATGTCCAATAATCTTTACTTGTCTCTGGTGTATATTAAATGACAAGACATTTTTATTTTTCTCACATGGAAATTCATCACTACTTTAGCATTTTCTCCATATTTAGGTTCATCCAAAGTAGGTCCATTGAATCAATATGATTTACATAAGTGGTGACATAACAAGACATTCATTCCAATGAGTCTACACTGATTGGAACTAATGGTCAGGACTCAGAGCGCAGTTCTAACTGGCTACACATTTACCTCATTGACTAAAGCATGTTTGCATGTATTTTTTCAAATATATGCAGCTAAGTCATGAGAATTTCTGAAATGCACAGATGGTTATGAACATGTTTTCTCTCTGTTCAATTGCATTGCAAGCCCTTGGAAATGTATGGATTTCCAAGCCTGTATAAGCTTTGGCCCATTACCACTCTTAGTAGGTGAGAAATGAATATTTCCTTACAGAAATGCAATACCAGTACATTTGTTTTCTGCCTCCAGCTCTTATGACTGAATTTGAGCATTAACATATCAGTTATGTTGACATCTCAGTGCTTGAACTTTCAGGAATACATACTAGCATACCTGAACTAGTAGTAATCAGCACAATGCAAGATGAGCATTACTTTGCCTGGCTTATACATTTCTGATGGTTAGAATCACTTTCACAGGGGCTACAACAAATGGAGAAAGCCAGCAACTGGAAGTGTCCTAATTACTATATTGAAAGATAGCTAGCAATTACTTTTTCCACCCCACAATCCCAGAGTAACAGGCATAACTCTAGGCTTGAAGCATTCAGTCTCACATTGCTTTAGTTAATGGATGTCATCTGTCATTGTAACCTATATTCCAAAGAGGAATATAAGACTCCCTCTTGTGGTACTGAGTGAAATATTCAACTCCAGGTCAATATTGATTTTCACATGACGGGAAAAATCAATGAATTTCAATCTATTTTTCTGCTTGAGGTTGCATTCCTAGACACAACTAACTTAGGATTAAGTTTCACTGAGCACAGTGTGACATACGTCTGATAGGACTACAGTGGACATCACGTTGAACTGAAGTTATTTTTAGGGTTTCATTAAGTCCTAGAAAATAATAGCTCTTAATAAATGAGTCATTGGAACTGGGTGTCCAATAGTTATAGAAAAATCTCTCAGTTTTGTTTTCTTCACCATTGTTAATTTTCATGCAAATATTGCAAAAATTCAATAGGTAATGCTGCTTCCAGGATATTATGCATCTGGATGCTATATAGTGTTAAAAATAATGAAGTGCTAAGAAGGTTGGGTGTTTGCTATTGTTTGCCATCAAGTTGATCTATGGTGACACTACAGATGGGAGATCTCCAAGAGCCCCAGACCTCAACTGCTCTGCTAAAGTCTTGCAGCTTTAGGACATTGAATCATTGAATCATTCCACCCGTACTATTGCCCTCCCCTTTTCCTGCTGCCTTCCACTTTATTGAGCATCACTGTATTTTTCAATGAATCATGTTGTCTCATATTATGTCCAAAGTATAACAATGTCAGTTTAGTCATCTCATCTCTGAAATCTCTTGCTCATAGAATTGCCATAAATCAAAGCTGACATGATGGCAAATAACAACAGAATATATACAATAAATAAAAATAGCAATAGCAGTTACATTTCTATACTGCTTATCAGTGCAAAGCACTCCCTAAGCAGCTTACAATATGTTTTAGCTGATTGCCCCCAACAAGCTGGGTTTTTATTTTATTCATTTTACCGACCTATGGAAGGATGCAAGGCTGAGTCAACCTGGAGCCCAGCAGGATAGAACTCATAACTTTGTGGCTGCAGTACCAGCATTTAACCACTGCACCACCAGGGAACATTATTGTTATTTTCACATTTCCAATTTATGAGAAAAAACAATTTAGAAAAGACTTAGAATTAATGGCTCTACAGGCACCTCCCACACTATTGTGTAGGAAGCTACAGGAAGAAAGAAGGAAAAACAGTAGAAAGCAAGTAATAATTTTATTTAAAAATTGAGGGGAGGAACTCACTTGAAACTGGAGGGCTGGAGGTGTAAAAACATGGGGAGGCAGATGAAGAAATAATATCCACCATGATAACAACTGGGTGAAAGATGGAGTATTAGATATGTTATTTTGCTCTTGAACTATGTGGTTTGATTCATTGACAAGCACTGGAAGTATCTTAATTACTATAGGAGGTGTTCCTAATTAGAGAACACTATCACACATATTGCTTTTCTTGTGATATTTGAACATAATGAGCATGTCAAACTATACTGCTTCCCTTACATAACACCAGTTTAGTAGATTATGCACAGTTCTGGTCTTTCCCCAAAATAGAATACCATGTCAAAGCTGAGATGAGTTATTGCCAGTAATTCTGTTATAAAGTGTCACCGAACTGTCTATATTGAATTGTTATCAGTCTCAGTGAATGACAATGGAGGGACTGGCATTCTCGCTCATAACTCATCCTCATTCATAACTCAAAGAAAGGTTAACTCATGTGACCCTACTGCCTCCTTTCATTTTTCTTCTTGTCAAGAGCATCCCGAAGAGTCTCATTTTGATTTCCCTTTAAAATTCTTGTTTATAGCAGAAAACATCTGGGATGTTTTAAAGATTTCCCATGTGGCTTCTTAGCATTGCTAGTTGTAAAGAAGAAAAGTAAGGTATCTCAAATCAGCTTCTAACTAGGCTACCTTAATAGAGAATAATCCTTACATCTTTTGCTATACCAGGGTCTCTAGTTCTCTGAAAAGCTTCATCCTGTATTCTCTTTCTGCAGCTCTCTCACAGAACACTAATGTAGACTAAATTTTATCCTACTTTTATCCTTCCTTTTATCCTTCTGTAAAATCACTTTTACATTAGAGCTTTGGTTCAACTATTCAGACTGCAGTGGGCAATTAGGAGTGGGCAATAGTGGCAGTCTAATTCTCTTAGACTGGGTTAGGCAGCTGTGACTGTCTGGAGGCCAATTTTCTGCCCCGGGAGCCTCTGCCACAAAGACACAGAACTGGCAAGAAATCTATGTCTGGTTAGGAATGACAGATATTTGTTTGTTTGTTTTTAAAACATATAAAGAGTGCAAGTGGCCCTTGTAACAGTGGTGCAACCATAGTGCTGAAGTCTTCCATGAAAGAGAAGTCACTGTCAGTGTCTGTTCCACATTCATAGTATTGTTGTTGTTGTGTGCCTTCAACTAATTTCTGATTTATGGAAACCTTAAGGCAGACCTATCATAAGGCTTTCCGGGGCTGCGACTATATGATGTGCCCAAGGTCACCCAATGGGTTTCCATGCCTGGGCAGGGGATTGAACCCCGTTCTCCAGTGTCACAGTGTAAGCCTCAAGCCACTATACCATGCTGATTCTTCATAATACTGGAATGAGAATACCTATTTCATAAAGTTGCTATAAAGATTACAAAAAGTAATATATGGAATGTGGCTCAAACCTTTGAAAGTACAAACTAAAGGGAAAGAGAGCAAAAGCAACCACTGAATCACACCCTATGAGTTATTTATTTATAGCTGTCTTTGCAGAGTCTCACAACTTTAATGGATTTAATCATTATTTTGAATTTATTTCTGAGATTAACCTACCAATATTCTCACTTCTTAAATGCTGCCTTGGTCCAGATCTAGTCATTACTTGTGTCTTTCTACACAAGTCAATCTGTTTTCGAAAAGTTCAGAGTCTACGTGTGGTACTTTTTAGCAGTCCCAAGCTAGCATTTATACAAACGGGCTGAATAAATTTATAGCACATATTAGATTATATTAAATTCCTCCAGCAAGAATCTTATTAATTCTAACTTTCTGTTCAAAACTACAGAATGCTAAATATGGTGTTGCTCAGGCTAGGGTATGAGTTTGAGTAGGGTAGGTTAAAAAAATCACATGGCTCTTCTTCCGTAGCAGAATAGAGGCAAAGGGCCAAGTCCTAAGGAAGGAATCCTCCCATAAATTCACAACTGCTAGGATTGGACATTTTATAAGAACTATGGAACGTCAAAAACATTGTGCTTCAATTCATATACAACTACAGGCACTCCTGAGGGATGCTAATTGCCTAAACCCATTCCAGTCTGGGTTCTGGCCTTGTTGTAAGAGAGAATTAGCCTTGGTCACAAGCCTGCTGTGTGACCTTTATTTGATCTATCTTTGAGAGATGGACAGAGAGAACACATTTTTATTACTCTTACTTGATGTCTCATAACAGCTTTTGTTATCATGGACCATGGTATCCTGGTTTAATGTTTTATAGTGGTTCAGTTCCTACCTGCAGGTTGGATTCCAGAGAACAGCATTTGAAGATTGTAAGCCAGCCCTTGGCAGTCATATTTTAATTCCAATGTTATTCAGTTAACAGAAAATGGGATTATCAACAGCTACTAATCATGGTGGAGATATACTTCCTCTATTACTTTGGTCCAATTTAACTCAGTTTTTTACTTTTCATATTAATATTCATGTGAAGCCTCTAACTTGTTCTCTGTACCCAATTTGTGAGCTTCTGGATAAAACTAAAGCAGTAGAGTTAAAGATAATTAGTAGATAAATATTGACAAAGCACATCCTACTCAGTTTGAAATCTATCTGTTAAAAATTCAGCACAGCACTGAGTTCAGTCAAATCAGGGGAAGGGGGGGCGGGTAGGAAATCAAAAATCCCTGACAACTAATGGGATCCACACTATTTCTCAGGATTTCTACTGCATCTTCTCACAAAAATGTCATAATAAGTTCTGGAAAAACCCTGTGCCTTTCTGGATGGGTGCTGAGCTTTCAGTATAAAGCTAGCTGCAGAGAAATTTGAGGCCATTGAGTCTGGATGGAAGCAGCCACATAGCCAAGAAGGCAGCTGGAGTCATTCTGTAGCCTTGATTGGAATGTTTTGATCCTCCACAGAGTTAGAGATGCTGGTTGCGCTACACTCTCTCTTGGTCAGCTTTTGGCATGTAACTCTGATAACAAAGACTTTGCTGAGATGTCCAGACAATTTTCGTCACAACCTCCTTGTTGAGTAAATAATGACATTTGGGGGCAATGAGAGGTTAATCTGGCAAACAGAACTCGAGTCCCAGGGTTTTGGTAATGGAATGCACACAGCCTAGTCAGTAGAATGATATTAAATATGTCATTATGCTAGTGTTGGACCTATATTCTCTCACTGTGGCAGAAACATATTCTGAAGCCTGTTTGTTCAAGAAACTACAGAGAATAGGATGTAAATCCAGGCATGTGTGCAACAAATGATGCAGTTGCTTCATCACATATGCTGCCTGCAATGCATGCATGCTGCCTTTTTTATACCATCATCCTGGTACAAAAAGATAATACTGTGCAATATTCACCAGAGAGACTGAGCTTGATGTGTTACATACCTGAAAGAGGGAGAGCGCACAATTAGAGATGATTTTGAAAAGCTAATAAATGATGTTCTTTTTTTCATTACATCAGCACTGAATATCTTTTTATACAAAGTGAGCCCTAACCCCTTGGAAAATAACAGCATCTTGGCAGGAAATACAGCAGGAAAGAGAAGAGGCTGTCCTTCAAATGCAGTTTCATTATCTTAGTAGACAGAAAAGCATGCCATTTAAATTATAGACAAAAATAAGCTTTGTTCTTTAAGTGCTCTATGTGAAATAAGCATCCATCCTTTATTGTATTTTAATTTTAAAAAAAGTTTGTACAATGACCTGTACAGATTGTTTTATCTCTAAGCTGAGGTTTTTTCATTTTCAATTAGGTTGTGCTAAATGTTTGCCTGTTCTAACATTCAATAAGTGAGACTTATTTCTAAGTAAATATGAATAAGGTTATATGGGCTGGAAACAAGAGCTAGAGCAGAGAGAAATATTTCCTTCTTAGGCCATTTGTGCATGGTTTCACTGTCCTAAGATGGGGATCTGTTGGCAGTGGTCTGCACCCACTACCAACGCATCTCCACCTGCCATGATCATGGGATAGTCTATTGATGGAAACAAATCTGTTACTGGCCTGTGATCATGTGATGCTCCTGTCACCAGCGGCCATGTGGAATGGGGGGGGAGTGCGATGTGGCACTTCCTTCCCCAGCACAGCATGGGAAAGAGGCCGACTGTGCTGTGGAAGGAAGAGATGTGTTGCTTGTGCTCCCTTCTGTACAGAGCCAGCTGGGTGCAGAGGGGACCATTCACATTGCACTCCCATCCTGGCAAAGGCACTGCTGGTATCACGATGGGATGTCACTGGAAGGAGGTAACATGTGGAGGTAACATGTGAAAATGGCCTTCCTGGCATTGTTTCTGCTACCTACTGCTGGTTCTTTACCTTTCCTCCTCCAAAGTGTTTCAACAGAATCTCAATCATTTTGATTTTTAGCTGTTCTCACTCTATATGGCCAATCTAGCCTACCTCCTCACATCCTTTATGAACACTCTGGATGGCAAATCATTTACAATGTCACCAATAAGTTTTATTACCAAAAAAAAAAAAAAAAAAGCCACACATTGGCAAAACTCCAATTTTCAGGATGTGCAACAAATCCTGTGCTTTTGTTTCTCTCTGACAGATCATATCCACCTTCTTCAAAGTGATTCCTAGATATTCTAGTATGATTTAAAAACAAACAAACAACTAACCCATTAACTGATTATGAGGTAGGCAACTGCTCCATCTGGCTTGATTTGTAGCCTATGCTCTTATCCAGGTCATGCTTTGATGTCAAATTCAGAGGCCTGATGACAATACAATGACCTTTTGGCACTTTCTGTATGTGTGCATGACACCATCTCTTCAATGAAATGAGAACTTGGAAAATTTCATTTATGGGCTACAGGTCCCATCTCTGCTGGCAAAGTGGGCCACTCTGAATGGAGCTTCTCTTGCGCTAAAAAATGTTCATGTTTTTTTGGTTCCCCTTGTGCAGTATACAAATTGTACTGTTTGGCACTCCCCTATGTTTTCAACTTGAAAAAGTCAGAGGAAATAGCCTTGCTCCTGTTTCTAAATAAAGTTGTGTACAGTCAGCCCTCCACATTTGTGAGTTTGACTTTCATGGACTTGATTATTTGTGAGTTTCTCAAACCTCTGCTCCCACCCCCCACCTCATATGTCTGTTTCAGGGGAAACCTTTTCTCTCAGCGGCTCCAAGCAGATCACGAAGCCCTTTAAAAACCCACCTTTGGTCCTCCACAGGCCACTGCCTGGTCAGCTAAGGATAGCTCACAGCCTGATTTCTCATCACCACAGACCCTCTCCCAATGTCTCCCACACATACCCAAGGGAGGAGATGGGTGAAAGAGAGGAAGTATAGGGCCTTTATGCCAACCACCTCCTCCCCACACACCCGATAACTGCAATTTTTCTACTTTTGTGAGGTTCCTGTGCCCTTAACTCTAGCAAATGTGGAGGGCTAACTGTACAGCTGATAGATTACACATACAAGCCCCAGTGTGGTATTTATACTTTTATTTTAGAGCCAAGGTTCCAAAGAATGGCTGAAAAAATGAATTAGACGAGTTATATTATGACCTTCATAAAAATATATATATTTTAAAAATCCCTATGCAATTTACATGGCAATATGAAATGTATTATCTATTTATTTTGACATATATTTCATCATTCAAATACGCTATCAAGCTGGATTTCTTTTATTTGGATGCAGCTTTTATCTGGTTGTTTTTAGCTTATTTTTTGCTTACAGCAACTGTATAAAAGCAGCATCCAAATAAAACAGATCAATAAAAGCTAGAAAGCTTGAGGAAAGTTGAACAAAAGCTGGAAAAGTTATAAAGCTCAAGAAAGCCCAGGAATATAAAATAAAATTCTCACTTTGGGCTGAAAAGAACTCAGAATGCATGCTAGTTGAGCATCTCTAGCAAATCATTCCAAGGTGGGACAAGGGGTAGCAACACCGGGATTTGGATTTTATAATAGTCATAAAAACTAGAAAGTAAAAACACTAATTAAGAAAGACAGTAGGCAGAAAGCTAAAATCTCTGAAATGTATGTTTTAAAAGGGGGAGGGCGGTTGCCTTATACTTAATGTAAGGCTACCATACACCCTCCTTTTCCAGGACAAATCCCTTTTTCCAGTTTTAAAATTTATGTCAAAGCAGATTCTTAAAATGTCCAGAGCTTGGGGGAGACAAGATGGCAACAGAACAATAGAAAGTGTCTTAATGAGCTATGATATTGTTCCCTCCTCAACCTCCATCCTGCCCTGATTGTTTTGTCTTTTATTTGGTTATTGCACCTCAGTGCTGTGCAGCATTGTTTTCTCTTCCTTGAACTGTTTTGGAAACTTTGCACTGCCTGTTTACACTATTTTTCAGATTTATTACTGGCCATTCTGCTAGAGATTCTCCTAGGTTGGAAATGGAAGCTAAGAACCACAAACATTTGGGAATACAATACAATTTGCTTTTCCTCTGCTGTGACAATCCGTGATAGTCTTTAAAATGTCTGGGATTCAGTTCAACTGTAATCAGATCAATTCCTGGTGTTATTAAATATTGTTAAATAATCAGTTAAAATGGTGGTTGTTTAAATTCAAGGAATATGAATATTTCTAGTAGCAATTGTGTGTGCGTGTATGTACCTTCAAGTTGCCTCTCAACTTATGAATTTCATAGGGTTTTCTTAGGAAAGGAATTATTCAGAGATTGTTTTGTCAGTTCCTTTCTCTGAAATATTACCGATAGCACTTGATATTCATTGGCAGTCTCCTATCCAAGTACTAACCAGGGCTGATGCTACTTAGCTTTAAAGATCAAATGAAATCTAGTGACTTTAAGATTTTTAGGTCCTAAATCTATTAATAAAAATACAAGACCTCAATCTTCCTTTTCATGTGGCCAGCCTAGATTAAATTTACTGAAAGTTAGCAGAGTGATAGATGATTTGAAGTAGCCAATGTGTCCTCTTTTTAGCTTTTCCAAAAACAGTAACCTAATGGAGATCAAGGTGGGTCCCTTGAAAGTCTGCAAGGGGAAGGATGTTCTACAAGCATGGTACCACATCCCAAAGTACCTCTCTGGTCATGAATAGTCACAAACTTCAGTTAATACCTGTGGCCAATATATGAAGATTCCATGATTCCTCTTGCTGAGCTATAATAAACTACATGGAAAGATTTTTTTTAAAAATGGTCCCACTTCTCACTTGCTTATCATCCACTCTCATAGGCCTCACTTTGGCTTTGGCCCTGTCGCACAATCCCTATTGCTGTGTTTAAACCTTAGCACCTTAACATGACGTGTTCCTCTGATATAATGATTTGTTCCCCTGTTTGCTAATGGTTATGGAATTAATTTTGCTTGCTCAGAACTGGGGAATTAACTCGTAGCATTAAATATAAAAGCCTCTTTGTGCTCTCCAAATGCAAAGATTTGCTCAGGGAAGAATTAAAGCTTGCTAGGCTTCCTTGCTGCTTCCTTGCTCAATAAAAGGTGTCAAGATAAAGCCTGCTGAACTCAATGCAAATATGGCTGTGTGGGAGATTTCATGACATTTGAATGCTTCCAGTGTTAATGTCTGAAAGTCCAACATTTTGAGCAGACCAAGGGCCCTGTGCCTTGTCATTGTTTGCATTTGTAAGAAACCACAAAAGATGGGCTGAAATTACTGGGCATCAGTCTTAAATCTGATGTATGTTGAATAATACCACTCCATCATTTTCTTTAGATCAGAGCTAGTGTTACTGGGAATGGCATGAGCATCACATGCTGGGAAGCTATCCAGAGTATATTTTAACACAGTATGAAAAAGACAACTTAGACCTTCAAGGAGTTGAAGGAGACCTTCAACCAGTTTTGTCTCCTTTTAATGGTTTTTGCAAGAATTTCATTATACAACATATGGTTTCAACCTTTATTTTCTTCAGATTTAGATTTAAAAAAAAAATAGTAAACTATTGTAGAACTTTGTGCTCCCAGCTGGAAAGCAGGCAGAGAATTTGAGTACACAAACTGAGTAAATCAGTCTATAAATCAGGCATTAATGGGTGGCAGGGGTCTGAGGTTTGGACAGCTGTGGAATAGTCATAGTAGTCAGAGCACCACTAGCTGACTAAGGCAGCTTCTCCCCAGAACTGGCCACAGATGCTACTTAATGAAGTGAGTCAGGTTCTTCCCAATTAATTTTTAAAAGTTCATAAGTTTTCATTTTGGGCAACTTGTTTTACTTTATAAAACCCTCTTGTATGTTTCAATCGAAAATAATTTGAAACAACATTCTGAAAAGGGCTAAAAAGTATTCAAGTAAACCTTTATCTCACTTGCACTTTCTGGCTAGCACATACACACACATCAGTTATTAATATGATTGTGCTTGACCTATTTTTGCTAGAAGCCAAACTATACTTAAGTCACAGCAGGTCTCCTATGATCAACAGCCATTTTCTGCATTGCTTTATTTTTTGTGCTATTCTGCTGAATGAATGTCAGTAATAGATTTGTGATGCTTTTGTTTCAAAAACTGTGGTCCCCTTTGTGTGGTGAAACAGGAGATCCTTTTGCAACATGATGGAGCTTTTTGAAAATATTTTTATTGAAAACACATTTAGTTAACACACACACAAAAAATGAAACAACACCCAACATACATGCTAACTAAAGTAAACAACTAAACTAGCGCACCAACTACAACTGCTACAACAACAACTCAAAAAGAGTAATAAGATCATATACTTGACTTCTGACTCCTTAGAAAACAGACACTAGTAAAAGGTCATTATACTTCCTCTAAGATCTTTCAATATCCATACTTAAATGATCATTTTAATAATATAGTATTGTAATTATATAAAATTTAAACTACATTTATACAATTGCTCTGCTATTTACTTAAAATGTAAAATACTCTTATAACTTCAAAATAATGTTCTGCAATAATGGTAATCTTTTCCAAATGAAGCTTGACAGAATCTGCGATTTTCAAGAGCAGTACTAGGTGCTCCAGCACTGCTGCAGCCTGCATCTGTGGCTGTTTAAAGGTTATCTCTTTAAAGTAGGGGTGGGCAAAGTGTGATACACAGGCCACATATAGCCCTCCAGGGCAGTCTTTGTGGTGCCACAGGGGTCAAATGTTTTTGCTCCAAAATTCCCAAAAATGATCTTTAGTAGGTGGTGGTCATTTCCTCCTGCAATCCTCCAGGGAGTCAAAATGATATTTTGCAAAATTTTTCAAATGTTCTGGCTCAAAATACCCCCAAATGCTCTAGGGACTCAGGAAGGACGCAGAACATGCCCCCATGCCCCCATGCCCCCAGAGGATGTTGAGAGGCATCTGGGGGCAGGTTTTTGTTTTGCAAAAACAGTTGTGGTTGTGGGTGCACTCCTCCAAGGTCTCCTGAAGGGTTAATGCAGTCCCCAGTCTTCCATAATCCTCCCCCACCTTTAAAGACTAGCAGCCCCAGAGCCAATGAAGGTATGAACAAGAAACCTGAGGGCAGGACAGCTATTTGCTGTGAAGTTGGTTTTGACATGGGTAACCCAATGAATGAGAGACTTCCCAGATCCTTGGATCTTGCAAACACAAGGCTGGGGGCTTCCTTTATTGAATCAATCCTCCTGTAACATGATCTTCTTCTTATCCTACTGCCTTCCACTTTATCAAGCACTATCACTTTTCCCAATGAGTCATGTCATCTCATGATATATCCAAAGTATGGTAGCCTCAGTTTAGTCATATTGGTTTCTAGTGAGGGTTCAGGCTTGATTTGCTCTTGGACCCATTCGTTTGTCTTTCTGGTCATCCATGGAATATTCATGGACTTCTCTTCCACATTTCATAGAAGCTGATCTTCTTCTAGTCAGTTTTTTTTTCAGTGTTCAGCTTTTAGAACCATACATAGAAATCAAAAATACTATGGCATAGAAGGTTCAAGTTTTGTTATTTAATGATGGACCTTTATACTTGAAATTATTATCCAGTTTCTTCATAGCAGCCAGTCTTCATTTTGGTTTAATCCTGTTATAGAAAATCTTTAAAATATTGATTTCATCACTACCCACTTAAAGTCATGTCAATTTTCTGTGGTCATAATTTTTGTTTTCTTGATATTCAGCGGTAACCTTCATTTTGAACTTTTTTCATTAAATCCCCATAGCAGTTATATTCAAGTGCTTGCTATTTTCTGCTAATAATACAGTTTCATCTGCATATTTTAAACTGTTGATATTTCTTCCTCCAGCTTTCAAACCTCTTATGTCCAGCTCTGTTGCTGGTTTACATATGCTATTTCCTGTATATAAATTAAATAGATAGTCAGGATTACTGATGTCTTACTATTTCCCCTATTGACAGTTCCTGGATGAAGAAACATACTAGCTTGGGGACTTTTAAATGTACCTTGTTCCACATTGAGCTGTCCATGGTGCTGATCCCTTGCTGAGACTTGCTGAGCTTCACTGGCCCTCCGTGAGCCTCAGCCTGAAGCACCATAAGAAGTCAGGAAGGGCAGTTCTTGAGATGTCTGGAATCGTCATGGGTAAACATCTTACTCTGGCTTCTGTCTCTCTTCCCATGTACTTCTCTTCTTCCTTTACACACACTAAGACTTCACATTCATCCCTCCCTTATTAAAAGTATTGGACCACCTTGGCTCTATATTTACAAAAAGGTATATGGGGAGGGGAGAGCTTGAGTTTTTCATGACAAACAGCCCCCCAGTTCATATGGTACTCTGGAACCGTAGTCAATTTCCATATGTTAAAATAATGCAGACGAGAACAAGAGACAAGAAACCTTATATCAGGATCTTGCATAAATGTGAGGTAAGGACATCTCCAGTGACTAAGGGCTGGGAGATATTAAAAACATTTCCTTCCATTACCAGAATATCCAGAGAGCCAGCACTGTGTAGTACTTTGAGTGTTGGACTATGGCCTTGGAGACAAGGGTTCAATTCCTCCCTCAGTCACGGACCCTGAGTGCATCACACACTCTTAGCTCCACAAAACTCCAGGATAGGTTCTCCATAGGATTGCGATAAGTCAGAAATCACTTGAAGACACACAACCACAACCACCACAACAATAACCACATCAACCAGAACATCCAACAATATTTCTCGGTCATGAACATGTAATTTTCCTAACAAAAGAAGGCAGCCTAGTCACCATGCAAGATAATTACAATTATCAGGAAACATATACGCCAAATAATTATGAGCTTTGGAGACACCACTAATGAGTGATGATCTGTAGCAATTATCTTCTGCTAGACCAGCTTTGTGGTTTATTGGCTTTTCAAAATACATCACTATTATGTGCCAGAACATATTTCTATTGTTCTGATCAGTAGCAGAATGGAATTAAAAAATTAGTCTATACTGTGTAGCAGAACATCCATGAATCTCTCAGTGGGTCATTTGACCAAAAATTCACAAATTCAGAATAGATGGAATAATAATAATAATAATAATAATAATAATAATAATAATAATATCACTTTGTTTTCATTTTTAGATATGCCTTCCAATCTGTGGTTCTGTTTAACCTGATTGTGCAACATATATAACAATCAGTATACTTCTAGATCACCATCATTCATATAATGTCATATCTTGCTGCTTAAACATTTTAAATCATTTTAATAATATTGTGGCTGTATGGAAAATGAGTACTTGGGTAGTACTGACACAACCACATGACTGCTTCACCTTAACCCTAAAGCTTAAATTGGCCAAATTTCAATCATTTGGTCCACTTCTCTCTTCTCATTTTATATGTGCATCTGTGATGTGATGTGAATATGATCTTCCCCAAATGGCTAAAAGCATAGATATGTCCATCCATTCATTCATTACTTTATATATATCCCAGATTAGGATGTAAGGCAGCTTACAAAAACACAGAGAATACAATAAAATACATACAATTAAAAATACACAAATTTAAGATTAAAACAGTACTAAATATCAACAGAATTGAAACTAACTAAAATCTTACTTTGAAACAGATTGAAAACAGTATTGCAAAATAAAAGCCCTTTTTGTTAAAATCAGTTCCAAAAGCTTGCTGGAAAAGAAGGTTCTTAACCTGTCACCAAAAGAAAAATGAAGAAGGAACTATCTAGGGGGGAGTTTGAAAGTGTGAGAGCAGCCATAGGGAGGGTTGTGGGGTAGAGAGAAGTACCTCTACTGAAGATCTGAAGGCTCATAGGGAAAAATTGTTGCTGTTGTTGTTGCATGTCTCCAAGTCATTTCCAACTTATAGCAACTCTGAGGCAAACCTGTCATGGGGTTTTCTGGGGCTGAGAGTGTGTGATGTATGCAAAGTCGTCCTGTAGGTTAATACGGCTGAGCAAGGAATCAAGTCCTGGTCTTCAGAGTGGCTCAAACCACTACATCATGCTGGCTCTCTCTATATATCATAGGGAAAGACACAATCCTTCAGATAGCCTGGGCTTGGCCCTTATAAGGCTTTATAGGTCAAAGTCAGCACTTTGAGTTGTGTCCAGAAACAGACTAACCACCAGAGGACCTGTTGCAACATGGGAGTTGTGTGTTCTTTTTACAACATATAACTCTATTCATCTGAATTCTTTTGTACAATAGAAAAAGCTGCACTTTAATGTCGGGGATATCATAGGACACAAATAGATCATCCCACTATTATGACTGCACAGCTGAAGTGAGAGCTTGAAAATGTTACCTTTTTGAACTACAGCTCCAAAAAAGCCTCACCAGCATAGGTTCCCAGAGCTCAGGTCTAACAAAGTAACTCTGTCAAGCTCTGATCTAAGGTACATGCTACTTTCTGCAAAGGTGAACACAATATATGGATTTCAGTAGCAAGGTTTTTATTGTCAGTAGCTTGGGTTGTATTTTATTATTAATGTAGATGCTATTTGTCTCATAAACAGACACATTCTGGGATATTGCTTCCCCCGCGTTGCCCAAGAACAATCCTAGAACTAGCTTTTCTGACAGTTCTGCAGCAGGAATACCATGACAAATTGCAATTTAGGAGTAATTTCAGCAACGTAAAATGTTGCTGAGAAAAGTAATCTGTTTGACTGAGGAAGTGCCAATTTTCTTTTGTTGCATTCCAGCTCCCTTTGCAACCTCAAAGTAATTAGATGCACCTCAGAAAGGCAACAATAGCACCCAAGAACAGCATTTACACTGCAAATATATCAAATGGGTTCTGCATTAAACTGACAAATGAAGCATTTTATGGAGAATATTGAAAAGAGAAGACTGTGCTGCCTTTTCTTTCTAATGGAATACAAAAGAGCAGGATGAACCCAATTTCACATGTTAGCAAGCCAGAATTTTCAAGGAAGCTGTATTGGAAATGTGATTTCCTGAAATGCCTCCATAGTGTCTCCCTGCCATTATTAGGAGTTGATCTCATCAGTAGAAAACACAAGTTCTAATCTCACTGAGGTACAGCATTTTTTTAATGCAGAAGTTCCTTGATTCTTTGTTTTGAACTGTCTGGTTAATTTTCCCCCGGACTTTGGACTGATAGAGACCTCTACTTAAGGCTCTAAAGAGCCATTTTCAATCAGAAGAGATAAGGCAAGTCTAAACAGACCTGATTTTTAGGTTCACCTTCAGGGTTAGGTGCCTCCTCTCATTTCAACCGTAGGGTACTGGTACATTTACATTTATCTAATTTCTGCTGAATCTTAGACTTCAATGTGGACTGAAGTTTTCCTCCAGAGGGTATAAGCAAGCACTAACTTCAACCAAGACCTTATTAAAGCCACCTACCAATCCAGACACAGCTTAACCTGGTATCCCACTTTCTCACAAGGCATGAAAATGGAGTCCTGGGGGAGAATCTTAGAGTATGACAAGTTCTATTTCAGCAGTTTTCATAGACTCATAGGAGGCCATCCAGTCTAAACCCCTGCCATGCAGGAACATACATCAAAGCATTCCCGACAGATGGCCATCCAACCTGTGCTTAAAAACCTCCAAAGAAGGAGACTCTACCACACTTCGAGGCAGCATATTCCAATGCCAAACAGCTTTGACTGTCAGCAAGTTCTTCCTAAGGTTCAGGTGGAATCTCCTTTCCTGCAGCTTGAATCCATTGCTCCTTGTCCTAGTCTCCAGAGCAGTGGAAAACAAACCCATTCCCTCCTCGACATGACATCCCTTCAAATATTTAAACATAGCTACCATGTTCCCTCTTAACCTTCTCTTCTTCAGACTAAACATACCCAGCTCCCTAAGCCATTCCTCATAGGGCATGGCTTCCAGACCCTTCACCATTTTGGTCACCCTCCTCTGGACATGCTCCAGCTTGCCTATATCCTTTTTGAATTGGACTGTGTCCAAATGAGGTATAACCAATGCAGACCTCATTTCATGCCAGAGAGATTTTTGCTTGAGCATAGTGAAATTTAGGGTGGATCAATGGAGAGTGCTGGTGATGTCCCCTCCCCGCTTCAAATTCTTTTCTCCCACTTCATCTGGTGGTATCAAGAAAGGAGTTCATTCTTCAGCCACATAGCTTTTTCTCTGGTCTCCTTGGCACCATCTCTTGCTAGGCTGTTCCTTCAAAGACATTGCACTTAGATCTTAGACCAGTCTAAGGAATCAAAAGGATAGCTGAGTCACCAAAGGAAGAGCTCTGCTCCTGCCACCAGCATAAATGGAATGAGAGGAGAACAATCTGATGCCCTGATTTCTAAGGTGAGTGCCCATTCTCCAGGAGAGAATTTCAGCATGTCTCTGAAAGCAGGCAAACTGATGCCTGATTTCACAGTTGGTCCACAGAGCTGTGAAATTCAGGTACCATGTCATCACAACCTAAATGTGCCATTCAGTTTGGAGTATGATGTCCTTCTACATGTACATTTCTCCAGGGTTTGAGATATCATTTTGAGTTCAAAATGCATAGTAAATACCTGTTTTAGGATAAAATGTGTACAAACTGGATATTGTGTGAGTAATGTTCTGTGAATAATGGATTCAAACTACAGGGGAAAAAAAGGTTTCACCTAAACATCAGGAAGAACCTCTTGATGGTAAGAGCCATTTGACAGTGGAATATGCTGCCTCAGAATGTGGTGAAGTCTCCTTCTTTGGAGGTTTTTAAACAAAGGCTGGCTGGCCATTTGAGGGGGTGCTTTGAGTGTGTGTTTCCTGCATGGCAGGGGTTTTGGACTCAATGGCTGTTGTGGTTTCTTCCAAGTCTATGATACTATGATATGTGTATAATATGTACAATGTGCATTTTAGTGGATTTCTAAAGGGAAAAAAAAGAAATTCATTCTACAAATGAATGTAGAAATTAAATAGAATCAAGTGAGGAAAGAACACATGCAAAGTGCCATAGATCGGAAATAGACTAATGCATCCATTCTTCCTTAAATTATTTCCCTTTGAAAACTCTGTCTTCTCTGATTCTTTGCTAAGTGGCATAGTAGGTGGCCAGTGACTTGGTATCAGATTTTCAAAAACACTGTACAAGAGAAAAGAAGTTTTCTCCCCACTGATTTTTTTTTCCTTTTGGTTATCTGCCAACATTTCTCCCTAGTGTTTCAAAGGCAAAAAAAGGAAAATAAAAGCATTCATGGATGGAAAACAGTATGCCATTCAGCCAAAACTCCTGGGGCTTGCATATTGGTCTGTGCAGCAGAAATATGTCCTGAAGTATAACAGATGGATCTCCAAATGTAGCATCTGGCAGGTAGCAATGCAAGCTCCTTTTCTAGCTTCTTGATTGCTTTGCTTACCTAAGGGATGAGAGACGCTGTCATTCCCATCAAAAGGAATGCTGGCTGCCTGGAGGAATGAATACTGCCTGCGTTCCTTTTGCTTTCTAGGTACAATCTTAGGAAGTATAGAATAGGGAGGAGCCATAGTGTAGCACCAGCAGCCAAGCGTGTGCTTTGCTGATTGTTGTGTAAATTCACCTTGGCATTCACAAATTGGGTCACAAATTGCGAAGCATTATTGCTGAACACCAGAAGAGCAAAAGGTTGCTTTTCCTCAAGAGTTCCAAATTGGATCTCAAGGTTTTGTCCATGTGCCTTCTTACAATGCTGTTTGGAAAACGTGGTTGAAGGCAGCACTTAAACCACTTCCTCTCTCATGCACCATCTATCCAAGCAGTCACAAAATAAGTGAGAATCTCTCCAGTAATGTCTATACTAATCCCAAGGTGGTATAGTAGTTAAGAGTGTTGGGTTGAAACTCTGGAAGGCCAGAGTTTGAATATCCACTGAGCCATGGAAGCTTACTGGGTGACCTTGGACAAGTCATATTCCCTAAGCCTAGCCAAAAGGAAATGGCAAATCCCCTCTGAAGAAATCTTGTCCAAAAAAACCCCCCTAGGATAGGATCTCCATAAACTGGAACTGAACACTCATAACAACAACAACAAATCTCAAGGTAGCATAGCTCAAGCCAGAACAAGAAGATGAATAGATTCAGTGCCACCCTGCCAACCCCTCTGAATGATGAAAAACATGATCTAATTCACAATCTAAGATGAATCACAGAATCACAGAGCTGGAAGAGACCATAAGGGCCACTGAGTCCAACCCCTGCCATGAAAGTATATACTATCAAAGCATTTCTGACAGATGGATCCAACCTCTGTTTAAAAACCTACAAAGATATGGTGTGCTACTGTTTTGTAAATCCATTCCAATTTTAAAATTTCAAGTCAATCTTAGCAAGGAAGGTCAGTTCCCTCTGAAATGAAAGTAATCAATTTCTTTAGCTGTGCTAAGCATCACTGATGGCTTTGGACACTTAACCAGATGAATGCCAACCCCAACGGGCACAAAATTGGCTTGTATGCTTATAATATAGCTTTATTATAACCACAAGCAGGGCAAGAATTTCAGGGCAAGGGTATTCACATCACAGTACAATCCACCCTTGTAAACTGAAAAATATGTGTATTTTGGTAGCAATGTGTGTGCGCAGAAAGTCCCAAGATCAGATTCTAGCATTTAAAAGATTGCAGACAACAAGCCTGTAAACTCTCTGCATATTGGGTTGTGCAACAGAGGAAAACACCTATGCCTGGAACTTTGCATGCAGTACTAAGTGTGATGGCCCACTGGTCTGGTGCAGAATAAAGGAGCTCACTGGAAATCTTGAAAGCAAAAAGCAGAAACATTTTGTTAGGGGATCCAAAGCATGCTTTCTAAATCTCAGATTCCTTTTGGCTACAATGATCAGGAATAGCCTACTGTCAGTCAAGCATGGAGTAGAAGAGCAATCCTCAGGTTTCCACTCCATCATTGGTCATCTCCTGACCATTCCCTGCAATTCACCTCCAATAGTCACTTCTGTCACTTGCCCACCACTCAATTCCCAACTGCTGCTTCTTTCTGCTGCTTGTTCACCCTGTGGCAGATCACTCATTGATCCTGCCCTCCACCCGAATAAGTTGAGTTCCATCAGCTAGCAACAACTTGGAATTCTCAGGTATCAAAAAGTGCGCAGATGCATTCTATCCCAGATGATTTTTTTAAAAAAACCAAGCTATTGGACAGGAACTCCATAGCCAGAACTAGCATCTTCTCTGCCTCCACTTCAACATAACAGTAAGATGAAAGGGGCCAGTTAATATACTCTGACTTTCTTGATTCTTCTCAGCACTCCTACAGCAGGAGAGGTGGGAAAGAGAGCTCCAGTGAACACCAAGCAAACTCAGCCAGCTGGGAAAGCAGGGTGTGTGTGGACTTCAGCAGCACTTCTTCCACCACCAAGTAGAGAGGGAGAAGAATGGGGAAAGATCAGAGAAACAGACAGGAGAGCATTGCTCCTCTTTATGTGATTCCACTGCCGTATTTGTTTTATGACATGGAACAGTGTGGTCCCCTGACACCATTCCCATTTTTACTGCCAGGAAATGGGTTTGTTTTGTCTCTGCCCCTTCCCAGGATACTTTTGTTACTAGTATTATGAGAGAAGGAGAAAAAAAGTCTGCTTATCTCCTTTTTTTTTTTATAATATACATACTTTTAGAAATACCTATCACCCTTCCATTTATTTGCCTTAATCGTTGTTGTTTTGTGCCTTCAAATTGTTCCCAATTCAACTGAAATGAACCTATCACAGGGTTTCTTGGCAAGATTTCTTCAGAGGGGGTTTGCCATTGCCTTCCTTTGAGGCTGAGAAGATATGATTTGCCCTCAAAGCAAATTTCCATGATGGTGTGGGGATTTGAAACCTGATTTCCCAGAGTTCTAGTGCAACACTCAAACTGTTACACCATGGTGGCTCCATGTTGTTGTGTGCCTTCAAGTTGTTTCCAGCTTATAGCAACCCTAAGGCAAACATATGGGTTATATCTGGGTAAGATTTGTTCAGAGGGCATTTGCCCTTGACTTCCTTTGAGGCTGAAAAAGTGTGACTTCCCCAAGCTTACTCAATGGGTTTCCATGGCCTAGCAGGAATTTCAACCCTCCCAGAGTCCTATTCCAATGCTCAAACTAATATGCCACACTGGTGAGTTTTCTCTCTCTGTGTGTCTACATTAAAGCTAAATAAGTACAGTTAATTTTTGTTTAAAATACAGATAAAGACAGGCCACACAGCAATGCTCAGAAACAGGTAGGATATTGCCCAAGAAAGTTTCATACACAGTTCCCAGCTAGTTAGAAGTCTGTGTTAGATCCAGTCTAAGCTGGAATACCCCCTAAAAAATAACAGATTATGGGAGGAGGATGGTAGCATTCTACCACAAGCAGAATTAAAAAAAAAATTGGGTTCTACTGCTAGGGTGAATGGGTACTTTCTAGTACCTAACACGCAATGTTTTTTAGATAATAAAACAATCCCACCTTTGTAAGGGAAGCCTTGCCTGATTCAGACTGTCAGCAAGATGAGGTTGCACAAAGATAAATCTTTCAAATATGACAAAACACTATGGTATGCTGAATTGCAAGGCCTTCCCTGTTCATTGATCAATGAAATGAGTTTCCTTGCACAGGAGTCCTATTTGAACACAGATGCTTCTTGGTTAAGTGAAGTGCCCCTATTTGGGGAGAAAAATGCATTCTCTCGCACAGACCTACATCAGAACTAAGATGGAAAAGGTGAAAGAGACTAAGAGATACAGCTCAGGTGAAGGTGTCGATGAGCAATTCAAGTGACAAGCCAATAAAATCTAAAAATAAGCCACAGCTTTTCACTTGACAGATGGTATAGGGCAACTTTATCTTGCCCTGGTTCACTAAAACAGGTGATATTTTTGCTGGAAAAGTGACACCCTAAATGTACAAAATACAGAACTAAACAAATAGCTTAAAGCTATGAGATGCAGTTTCAGCTTAAGTCTCCAATCTATAGACTCTGCCTCTTCACATCTGTTCAGCAATGCAAATTCCAGCACAATCATTTCTCAGGCAACCCTTGTCCCTCTTCAAACATATCCAAGTTGCTGCATTTCTTTAGAAAAATAGGCAAACCGGTCTTGAGAGATAATTTTAAAAAACTTACTGTCAGAAGACAAGTCTGCAGCGATTTAATACTGTCAGTGAGACTGATGATCCCATTGTAGCCAATAACTTGGGGGGAAATCAGATGTCAAAAGATAAGAGAAAGAGTTCTAAATGGAAAAAGTTCAACCACCACCAATCCACAGCTGAAGGAAGGAATTTTCTACTGAGTTGACATCACCAGTGGGGCTAATCCCTCAGTATTCAATTCTATAAATTATGGTTGACCTCTTGATAAGAGATGAAGACAAGCATCATGATTACCTCTCTCATTGGATGGGGGGATGACTCACTCTCCAGGGCACCTCCTCAGCCCCTCTGCAAGGGCCTGGTGACTATTGTACTTGTTATAGCAATTTGATATTTAGCAGGACCATTTGTCATTACAGCTGGGCAGGAAAGGAAGGAGAAGACAGAAGACAAAAAGTGGGCGCTGGATTTGATTACAAGGTCATGATTATGAAGCCCTATATTGCCTGGGGCTTGACTACCTTTGGGTGAATTTCATATTCTCTAATACAGTCATCCCTCCACATTTGCTAGGGTCAGGGGTCCCCTGTAAAAGTGAAAACACCCTGAATAACTCTAGGCCCTCCCAAACCATATTTAATGCAAAAAAAAGTATGGTCACCATATTCAACCCACTGTGGATTCCTTTGACATGTCAGAGTTCCTCCACAAGGCAGAAGTAGGTAGCTTGTGGGGCTTACTGCCACCTCCACTGCTGCCCCACACCATTTTTACTAAGGACTTACAAACCTCATTCACAATTTCTCAGTTTCACAAGGCTCGTAGTCCCTATTAAAAATGGCACAGGGAGGAAGCAGAGGTGACAGCAAATAATCTGTGGCTAATCAAATCCACAAAAGTGAAACCTGCACATGTGGAGCGCTGATTGTATACTCTAAATCAGGAATGCAAAGCAGAGTGGCACAGAGCAAGTATACTGGGCCCATAACCTTGAGACCGATGGATCAAAACTCTTCTCTGTTACTCCTTTGGGGTCAGTATAGTGTGGTGCTTTGAATGTTGGGTTAGGATTTGGGAAACCAGGGTGTGAATCCCTGCTCAGCCATGGAAACCTGCTGAGTTACCCTGGGCAAGTCATACTCTCTCAGCCTATGAGGAAGACAGTGGCAAATCTCCTCTGAATAAATCTTGCCCAGAAAATTCTAGCATAAGGTAACCATAAGCTGGAGTAGGCTTGAAGTCACACAACCACAAAGCATGGATGGGCAATGTGGGGGCTTTCCAAATGTTGCTGGATTGATTGTAGCCTCCAAACTTTCTCATCATGAGGTACAGAAGCTATAGTTTCCAGAATTCTGTAGCCACATACCCATGACCCATACTGGCTTGGGGAACGCTGGGACCTGTAGTCCAAAAAGTAATGTCTCCAAATTCTTCTGCCACATGCTACCAGATAGTATGCTGTGCTTTCACTTTTAAAGGGAAAAAAAAGCTAAAGAAAGAACAAACTCAGACCTCTTTGTAATTACAGTGTAAGTAGTAGTACCCTTGAAAGCCAGGATGGTATAATGATGTGTTGGACTAGGACTCTGTGAAACCAGGTTCCAAATTTCCACTGAGGCATAGAAACCCATTGGCTGAACTTGAGCAAGTCACACTCTCTCAGCCTCTGATGAAGGTAATGGCAAACCTCCTCTGAATAAATTTTACCAGGAAAACTCTCTGACAGAGTTGCTTTAAGTTGGACTCAACTTGACTGCATATAACAACAATTGCCCTAATGCCTTCCTGATTTTCAGGGTGTCCATCCTGCCCCATGACTCAGCAAAACATGCAGAAATTCATCTAGATTGGATATCTGGAACATCCTTTCTTCCGAGAGGCTAGAAAAGCCTCCTATCTGAAATTCCACAGAACTGCCAGTCAGCATGTATGCAATAGGTCTGTCATGGTATATGCCTATATTTTTAGTGAAATTTTATAAGAGTGAAAACATGTTTAGAAAATCAACACTTGTCTTTTATGAATGGGATGGCTGAGCGGAGGGGAGTACCTTACATTTTTCATTGTGATTTTACAAGCCATCCAGACATTTTATGACTAGGTAACATGGTCAAATAAATCAAATAGCCTTTAATCTGTTTTTAATAAAGCATCTTACTTTTTTGTTTCCTGACTTTTCTAAAGGCTTCTGCCATATACTGCTTAAAAGCAAACAATTCCACTAAAGTGGCAAGTGGGGAAAATGGCATATTCCTCTTACTTGGATGTGTCACCCATTGAATAGACAAGTTGCCAAAGATCCTGTCTATTGAGAAAGACATGTTTTTTTACCAGTCCAACAACTACTGCTACAGCCTATTTTGCTATTTTTGATTTTAGTGTTTGACCAACCCCGTCTGCCTTTCTGTTGTTGTTGTTATTATTAGTATCGATATTAGTATTTATTCATACAGATCCCACCCTTTCCTACAATACTGCTACCCAAGGCAGCTTCCAGAATTTAAAATGAATATAGTTACAAACAGTTACAATACAGAAAGATAAAAATATGCAGAAAGTATATTCTATAAGTTGGGCTACACCATGAATAAATAAATACACCAGGGCTTGGCAGAGAGTTGCTTCTAGGATGGTTTGTGCTACAATTCCCATGATCCTTGTCATTGAGCAACTTGACTGGGACTAATGGGAATTGTAGCCCACACATCTGAAGGACATAAGGTTCTCTAACCCAAGCCATCACACCACGGGTGTTTTTAATATAAACATAATTCTGTATGATAGTTGTCAGAATGGTGGCTCCATGTAATAAGAGTGTATGCCAGTTCAAGCATCCTGGGGAACTAACGTCGTGGAGGAATGCTTGCATTTCTAGCTTTCCAGCCTAAAATATAGTGTAGCACCAAACAATTTTGGTCCAGGTCACTTTAGGGACTTTTTTGACATAGGTTTACCTGAGAATCAAGACTGGGCTTTCTCCCTCATGGTGCCATGACTTTGGTATTCTCTCCCACTCAGAATCTCTCAGGCTCCATCTTGTTTCCAAATTAGCCTTCCCAGATCACTCTGGCTCTGAAGGCCCACATGGACACCATGCAGTACAGAAACAGACTGCTTGGAGCTTCCTGCCTTTCCTTCTGATGGTAATAGTGATAGCTTTTTCTGCCTTGCCTCACAGCTGTTGTATCCATGGCCTTTTCCCTCCTGCTACTAGGTAAAAGCCAGGAATACTGACATAGTTATATTGGCTTTGCAGGGGATGTTGCCCCCCCACAATCCCAACATCTCCTTAGAATTTGAGGGAATTATAGTTCAAAGGAGACCTGCAAGAGGAGGGTAATGGTAGGATCTTTTCACTTATGTATACCAGCACTAATTGTATAGAGGATTCCAGTTTAAAGTTAAACAAAGTATTTTATTTGGATTGACAGACACATGAGAAATCAGATGCTCTTAAGAACCATACAAGACTATTGGAAAGTAAGGCAAGAAGGTTTAGATAGAGAGAGATTGGATGGACAGGGTGATAGTTACCAGTCCTGAAGAAGGGGTCACAGCAGAGTGGCTCAAACAGTGTCTAAGGGTAGCATGGAGGAATGGCAGTCTGGGGTACCACATGCAGCATAATACTACAAGTGGTTGGGGTTGAAGCCAGGGTTTTTATACACTATTTCCTACCCTGTAGGGGCTGCGCTGGCAAAGCCATAATGGCTTTCCCATGGAACTGACAAAGGAGTCCTGAATGGGCTGATTGCCTAACTCCAGAGTGACAAAACATTGATGGGAGTCATGACAATCTCTTAATGTTTGGTCTGACAGGGGATATAGGGAAGAACTCCGGAAAGCAAGATCAAGGTATGGTCCCTGATTGCTTCATCTGGACAATTCACCCCTCATTGTATTCAGGAGTGTACAGAGCCTGAGGTGTTGAAAAGATTAGCATAAATCCATTCCTGCTAAACCCTCTCTGAATTTATGATCTGACTATGGGCTTTTCCACACTTTGGGGGGGAAATGGGGCAGTCTGTTACTCACCAGACTGGCACGTTCCCCCCCCGACGATCCACGACAGTCCGGAGCAGCGTGTGCCCGCACTACACACTCTCCGGTGACAAAAATGGAGGCTTCCGGTTGGCGGAGGCTCTCCACCAACCGGAGAAGCTCGCCAGCCAGAAGCCCGCCCCCGGAAGATCTGCAGACTCGCACTGGCACGAGCCTGTAGATCTATACTTTACAGAGCGACGGACTGGGGCGTGCCGCGCTATTGAAAGTCCTCTTTTAAACGGGCTTTCAATAGCATGTGCGACCACCAGTTCTGGGCGTTCTGGAGTGGGCTGAAGTCCAGACAAACGGTAAGTAGTCCGAACTCAGTTCGCCCCAAATGCGAACGTCCTTGCGGGAGGACGCACCGCCCCATTTTAAAAACCAAGTGCAGAAAAGTCCAATGTCTCAGGTCAGCTTGACCTGGCAACTCACTTTCCAGTCAGCATGTCATTGATCATGTTTTTCAGCTATAAATATGTCCAGTCAGGATGGGGTGTGTACGGTATAGTAATAGCTTAGTGCTCATCTGATTTCCAGTAAGGAACTGCTACAGTAGGTTAGGTTTAATGTGGCTTGTGCAGACTGGGTGTACTGAACGAGTAAACTCAAGACAAATGAAATTATGAACAATGAAGTGTAAGCACAGAATGTACCAGTAAACCAGAGTATAGCTATGGGGGGTGGGAATGAAAGTATTTTTCCTTCCCCTAAGAATTCTGCTCCCCTTTGAGATTTTCCTTCAGTCTCCAAATACCTAACATTTAAGAGAGATACTGGTGTTCTTAAATACTTAGAATTCTTACATTTGCTGTGTTCACATCCCCTTTGCAACTTTGCCTGCTCCTTCTCTTTGGATGTCTGATCTGTATTTCCGTTCAGCTGAGTTCATCTCACCTTACTGCAATGCCAGAAATTTTGGGACTGAAAGAAAATCTCATTTGGGAAGTAGCAGACTTGTTATTGGGAGAGCAATGCCCACATTTTGCTCCTCTCACAGCTACATACCTGCAACAAGCATAGATTTATGTTTCCTCAGAATCTCTTCTACATTTAAAAGCCAGCTTCTAGCTTCTAGTTGCTCATTGCTAAAAAGTGGCCTTGAAAATTTCTGGGCAGTATTTGCTGAAATTTTACAATCTAGAGAAATGGTTCAAAGAAAATTTTCACCGGTTGGAAGGAAGAAAGGTCTCTGCCTCTCTTGTAAGTAGTACAACAACAAAGTAGTGAAATAAATAATAAAAAATAAGAGGAAATATTTAGTTTGTCTATTTCATTAAGGTACTCAATTTAATGTGAAACAGAATACATGTAGATTGTCAGCATATGGACCATTTTAAAAGTCTGAAATACATACAGCCTAGATACTGCTTTCGTTTCGAGGAAAGTATTATTTAAATATCTATACTCATTAATTTGCTTGCCTAACTTGTAGCAGACTGGCAACTACTAAAGACTAATGTTCTCATAATTAAGGAAATGTTCATGGCTTAAATATAGAGTATCGGGAAATAAGGCAGTTGTACCATTTATACAGAATACTATACCCAGATTACTGAAAGCATAATTGCAGATTCTGAACGTTATCTGATTTGACCCTTTTGGACAATCAGTTAGAACATGACTGTCTTTTATTGTTTCCAGTAAAGTAAATTACTTTGGATTATCACCAAAATTAAATACAGGATCTCTTATCCTTCTATAGATACTTTATTTTGTATGCATAATATGAGAAATTAAAATCAATCTTGTTAGCAAAGAGCTGGATTCTATTTTTTTTTTTTGTAGCATGTTTCAGTTTCACTGAGATAATTTAGAACGTATCTGCTGAGACAGCCAAGTTGCTATTTTAGGGCTGGCCAAGTGATTCTGTACTTCCAGTCAGATTTTGTTTTAACACACACACACACACACACACACACACACACACTTTGGGGCAGCAAATATACAAGGGTGCTACAATTTCAGTCAACCAAATATGTGTTTACAATATACAAGCGATAATACAATTTCAGTCTTAATGAGCAGCAGTAAGTATGGCGGTGGAAGTAGAACAATCCAATGAGGGGAAAAAGCTGGGAGAAACGTTTCTTGACTGTTCCTCCTTCTGGTTCACTACCCAACCAACAGATTCCTGGCTACTCTAGTAGAACCCCATCACACCACAAAGTGCTGCCACTTAAGCCCAGATCAGCAATTGGAAAGAGCTGCATGATCCAGGACTTGATGCTGGTCAAGCAAGCTGACCTTCCATGTATAATTGAATCCTGGTTAAATGAAGAGGGGCTGTCAGCGTGACTCATTTATGCCCACCAGGTTTCCAGGTACAGTAGCAGGCAAGATCTGATAAGTGGGTAGGAGGAGTCACAGTGGTCTATGAATACATTCCCCTATTGAGGTTCCCTGTCCAACAGTTTCCTAGGTTTGAGTGTATGCACCTGGCAATAAGGCAATGAGACAAGATGGATATTTTGCTCATGTATGGTTCACCCCACTGCCCAACTGTCTCCCTGTTTGAACTGTTGGAGATGGTCTCAGAGGCAGCGTTAATCTCCCCTAAACATATTGTGTTGAGTAATTTTAACACCCATGATGACGCACCCTTATCAGGGCCAGTACTCTATATAGGCTGGCCATGAAAAAATGTTCAGACATTGCAGCTGGTGCAAAATGGAGCAGACCGGTGTTAGGTGTGCATTTTAGAGACCATATAACACCAACATGATAAAAACTGCACTGGCTTCCAATGTGCTTCTGAGGTCAATTCAAGATGCTGTTGTTGACTTACAAAGCCTTGAGTGACTTAGGACCAGGCTATCTGAAAGACTGCCTCTTCCCATATGAACCTGCCAGAAATTTGAGCTCTTAAAGGACGCCTTGTTGTGTGTCCCAATACCTTGTAATTTTAGGTTAGTGCGTACATGTAACAGGGCTTTCTCTGTACCAGCAATTTGACTGTGGAAATTAGGCTGGCCCCATCTCTTTTAAGCTTCCAGTCGGCAGCCAAAACAGAACAGCCACTGTTCTGCATGGCATTCAGTGTTTAAAACTACTGTTTTAATTGTTTTAACACTGAATTCTAAGAATTGTTTTTAGACTGCTTTTAGGAGTTTCTAATGAGTATTTTAATATGTTTTCTAAAATGTTTTTATCTCACTTTTATTTAAATTGGTTTTGCGTTTAATTGGTTCTTGTGAGCTGAGAGGCAATACAAAAATACTTTAAACAAACAAACAAAGTGAATTTGTTCATTTTGAACAGTGAAACAAAATGTCCCAGGAGTACATACAGAGTGAGATAAAAGAGAATCGGAAGGAAAGAAAAAAAATTAGGGAGACGCTCCCTGTATCAAGGCCAGCTTTAGGGCAAGGATGGGCAATTATGGACTTCTACATGTTTTTAGCCTTCAGTCCACATTTTTGAACTATTCTAGATATCAATAATCAGTGGTAAAGGATTATGGAATTTGCCAGCCAAATATATTTGAAGAAGACACAGTTGCCCATTCCTGTTTTAAGGTGTTGCCTCCTAGTCAGTCATTTTCTGACTATGACTTGCATTGTCCCAGGCACTCTGAGACTTTCTTGATCCTGCTGTTCTAGCACAGATGGGCTGATTGGCAAATGTCTTGACAAAAGCAAGCATTATGCAAATTGCTTTGAAGGAGGCAAAGGTGCATTTTCTCTTGAAGATGCTTACTTGGACACAAGAGTGTTAATCCTTTGCAAACATTTCAAGCAATGTGATCATTGAGAAGATGGTGTATGACCCGTTGTAGCTTTTCCAGAACTGAGTTGATTTTTCTTTCAGTTCTTCAGTCTGGTTTCAGACCTGGACAGAACACAGAAACAAGCTTGGCTGTCCTGGTCAATGACCTTCTTTAAGAGAAAGTTGTGAGAAATGTAATGCCACTAATTCTCATTTACCTTCTTGGTGCCTTTTGTAGGTTAAGAGTAAGAGGCACTGTTTTATAGTAGTTCTACCTGTATCTTCAGGGCTGCTGTCAGACAGTATCATTGGAAGAATTCTGCTGACACTGTGGGATTCTGCAAGGTTTCACTATGCCTGTTATACTATTGAACATCTATATGAAATCACTGGGAGGTGTAGTCCAGCATATCAGAGGCCCAGCATTATTTCTCCATTTCTTCTGAATCAGGAGAAGCTGTGAAAGTTCTGGACCGGTGGCTAGAGTCAGTGATAGCCTGGGTGAGGGCTGGTAAAATGGAGTTAAATTCTGCCAAGGTGGAGACTGTATGGACAGTTAGTTCCGAGGCACAGGAATTAAGCAGACAGCCTATTTTGGATGACAGAATTCGCTCTGACAAAGCAGGTGCCCAGTTTGCAAATTCTCCATTTAAAGTTGTCACTAGAAGGCCAAATGACCTCAGTGACAAAGAATGCTTATGACCAGCTAAATTTGGTCTGTCAATTATGGCTGCTCCTGGACAAGCATAACATGGCCACAGTAATGCATGCTCTGATAACTTCCTGACCATTGCACTGCACTGTACATGGGGCTGCCCTAGAGGACAGTCCAGAGGCAACAGCTTGTGCAATGTATTGCTGTCTGGATGGTGATGTGGGAAATAAGGGCTAAGCATGTTTCCTCCATTAGAAAATCTCTGCTTTGGTTGCCAGTGAGGCACCTGGAACCAATGTAATTTGTGCACCAAGCCCTAAATGGCCCAGAGACTGGATTTAAGATCAGCTGATGAAGTTCCGCTCATGGTGCTTCTGACCAGAGGTACCACATATAACAGGATTTTTAGAGACCCCAGTTATGGAAGTCTCATAATCCCAGTTATGGAAGTCTTGTCTCCTATACTTTTGCATTTTAGATGTTAGTTAAAAGGATATTTATTTGTGCAGACTTTTGAGGAATAAACAAGTGCTCAGTTTGTCTGTTGCTTTTTTGTATTACTTTTATGGTATTTTAACAATTATCTGTAATTCATTATTCTAAAATTTGTAATTTTAGATAACTGAATGTTTTTATAACAATTTTATACTGTTTTTATGTGGTTGTTGCTTTAAACTAAACTGTATATGTTAACTTTTCTGGAAGCTACTTTGGATCCCACTCTGGGAACAAGACAGCATATGCATGCAATGCATGCCATGCATACATACATATACACATCCTATAGCCATTTCCTGGCTCCTTCCAGTATTTGAATTCTAGAAGCGTGCCACTCAAAGTGGTGGTCCTTGGGTAGGTGCTGGTTCATGAGCTCTCAGATGCTGATACACAGAGAGTTTCCAGGAAAGAAAGAAACTATTGTAGCTAATGGACACAAACACAGTACCAGGCCCTGGCATATTAGAAAAAAATACCAGTCCTCCATATAAGAGATACAGCCTGAGATATACTGTTCAAAAAGAAGCCTACAGACATTATTTAAACCTTTCTCATGATTAAAATAACTAGAAAAGGGAACAGTAAAAAGCAACTTTCTCTTGTTTTCAAAGCTAGAACCAGTGAGTTTAATCTGAGAACAAAGACCTTTCCGTTTCAGAGGTGGGCAGCATTCTGGTAATATAACACAAATGGGAAAAGAGAAGAGTAGAAAAAAAATTTAAATCTGCCAGACTTCATAGCAGGGAAATTGGCCAATTTCTAAATCATTAAAAGAAAGAAAGAAAGACCTGCAGAGCTCATTTCCTACTACTCTTTTCCCTGAATTTTGATGCCATCTATGAAAAACATATACCTTTTGCACTTTTAAAACTGTTCCAATTCACTCATTTCTTACCATTGTCACAAAATCTGAAAACACATTAGTGTCTCTTATGCAAAGTAATTCAGTTTTCTATTCAATGCAAATATTTATTATTTGAGGTCACTAATGTTTTGAATTAATGTTTATAAGGTGCAGTTTAAGAAAAACATGGACTTCTTAAGAAAAACATGGACTTTTCTTTTTCGGTAATTTAGCTGCAATAACACAATAATTTTCGATTTCTCATTCTCAGAAAATGCAACACAGCCAATGATAAAATGTTCTGCCCAGACTTTACAGATTTCATTAATTTTCCAAAGGATTTTCTGTTATTATGGATTGTCCATCACTGCTGGTTTGTTTCTGTTACTACAGATTCCAGTTTACCTCTTGCTTCAATTATAGTTTTAGATTAATTCTGGTAATATTACTCAGAAGGAGTCAAATCTGTTAAATACAAAATCCACATCGCAATTAAGATAGCAGGTCAACAGTGGAATATACTGGCTTAGAGTGTGGTAGAGTCTCCTTCTTTGGAAGTTTTTAAACAGAGGCTAGATTGCCATCTGTTGGGAATGGTTTGATGATGTATTCCTGCATGACAAGAGGTTGGATTCAATGGCCCTTGTGGTCACTTCCAGCTTTCTGATTCTATGATTATCACAGGACAACTAAGTTGCTGCATGTGCACTTGTGTTTTTTGGGGGTTTTTTCCCCCACATAATCTGACTGCTGTTTGTTGCAAAAATTTATTCGGTGGAGATCACAAATAGAATTAATGGAGCTAATCCAATTAACTGGCTTCCTAAGAACACACAGTAAATAGCAATGTCACAAATACTCACATTTCCTGGATCAGACATACAATCCTGGAAGTCTGTCACACAAGCCACTGATGCAATATGAGCTTTGTGGCAACTCAGTTCGTCTTCAGATGAGATCTAAACCCAAACTGTCAAACAATTCTACAATGTTGTTCCTCCCACACAGTTTGCTTAGCCTCTGGAAAAACTACACATTCACTTGCTATATTGGTCAGTGGGATCAAATGTTTCTGAGTGGTGCAGAAATATGACAAACAATTTAAAAAAAAAAAATTGGTGGGAGCAGATGGGCTTATTTCAAGCCAACTTGATTCAAGTCTGATTAAACATAGAAAGATCTTATACTGAATCAGATCCTTGATCACAACAGAATCAGATCCTGAATCAGATCTGGCTCTCTCCACAGTTTCAGGAAGGAACCTTGTCTTCCTGGAGAGGCCAGGCATTGAACCAGAGTCCATCTCCAGGAAAAATATACACTTCATCATGAAGCTGTAGTCCTTCCACCATTATTTGCAAATCTTTTAGCCCAGATTTTGCCCTATATTATGTACATTATTTGGAAGAGTCAGTGTGGTATAGTGGTTTGAGTGTTAGACTATGACTCTGGAGACCTGGGTTCAAATCCTCACTCAGCCATGGAAACCCACTGAATGACCATGGGCAAATTGCGCTCTCTCAGCCTCAGAGGAAGGCAAAGACAACCTCCCTATGAACAGTCTCACCAAGGAAACCCCATGACAGGTTTACTTTAGGGTCACTGTAAGATGAAAACAACTTGAAGACACAAAACAACAATACTATTTGGAGTTAAAGAGTTGTCATTCCAGCAATACTGTTGAATATCCATTGTGTATACTATAATGTTCTCTCTAAGAAAACTGCATTCTTGTTTTTAAAAGTGAGAAACTAGTCCTACAGATTCATGTCTGAATAGCAGAAAAGAACACTGGCCATTAATAGCAATGGTCAACTCTCCAGCCCAACCTGAAGTTCTGAAAACACTAACTTCCACTTAATGGCTCAACATCCCCTCAGTCCTCTAATTCTGACCCCGTTTTGCACCTAGCATGCCCTGAATGATGTCACTTGAAGAAGGACAGAACATAGTCTCTCCAGACACCCCCCACCCCTTGAAAAGCTGAACTCACATTCTGACCCACATTTCTTCCAATCATTCCTTTCCAAAAGCAGCTGGTGACTCTCAAATTAATGGGCTGGTTTTGGAAAACTTTACAGAATATATTCTAGGTACTGAACCTATTTTGGGGAAAGGGTGAAGTACTTTGTATATCTCCAGGGTAAAAACTTGGAGCAGGTTCACAATCCACTGAGACAGGAGCAACCCATCTCCACTTCCCTGATCTCCTTACATTTCTCTCCTTGTTACATAAATAGCAAGATAATTGAATCTTCTCTGCCTGCTTATCCTCTCTCTGACATCTGGCACAATACTATTCCTGCATGGTAGGGCAAAAAGACCAGGAAAACTATCATTCCAAAACTACTTGAACCTCATATGTGTGCAGCCATAGCAGTGTGTGGCATGAGAGCCCTTTGTGCTGTTTCTGTCAGAACGTCAAGAAAGGTAAGGGAGTAGGAAGAGACTTGGAGACAGAGTATGCACTGCTGGATGGGTGGGAAGGCAGGGACTTAAATATCTCCCCTGATTCAATGGATATCTAAGCCAGGGAATAATTTTCAGGGTTCTTAAAGGTATTATAGGATTCCTAGAACTGATTTTCAACCTATGTCTGAATAATGTTAAGCAGTATCCTTTGTGACCAGAGCTCATTCTATATTATTGTTATTAATAACTTGGATCTAAAGAGCTGCTTAAGCTCACACAAAAGAAGGGGTCATTAGAATGCTTGACTAGAACACAGAGTGGTTTTTGAATATATAACTTGAATAACACACTATTGGAAATGTTCCCATATTGTAGAATCTGTTTTAAAGTTTGCAAGTTGAGTGGGATCTTACTGAAGCTAATTAGGACATCACAGAAGTCTTGTGTTGTCATCACCTGGATCCAGACCAGTGAAACAGGCTATTTATACACTGCAGAACTTTCGTCTCCTCCCTGCCTTATGCTAGTTGAAAAAGGCAACAGCTGGATGGCTGACGACACTTGCTAAGAAGTGACAATGTCCAGGTGATGGATTCAATACAGTATTAATCCTTTAAGAGTTCTGGGACTGTAGCTAATGATACGTTCAGCTAGCTTTATGCTGGCTCTTCAGCAGGCTATGGGGCTGTCCTTGTTTGTGGTAACTTTAGCTGGCTGTTTTGCATTACCTTCCCAAAGTCATTACTTTTTTTTTTTCATTTACAGTTAGATTGTAATCAAGGTTTGTTTGTCACCAACAGGAATGAGAGCAACTTTATTTTCCACTGTTACCACCCACTGACTCAGAAGCTAAAATAGAGCAGCGTACTTCTTATGAACCAGGGGTTGGGGGAAATTCCCTTTTTTTGAACTACAGCTACCAGGATCCCCAGTCAGCATAATCATAACTGGAAGATTCTGCAAGATGGTGTGCAAAAAAGAAAAGAAAAGAAAAGAAAAGAAAAAAAGAAACCTTTTCCAAAGTCTGTTTAGGATTATAGGCTAATTAATACAAGTATAATAAAATATATAAACATTGTAAATGTACTCTTTCTCTTTTTTGGGGGGAAAAAAACCCTCACAGCAGTTAAAAATGAAGAAATGAGGAGCAACCTTAATACTTAATGAATAAAACTTAAAAAAAACTTTAAAAAATTCCAACCTATACATCCAGCCAATCCAGCATACTTTAACTAATGGAAACATAATCATTACATATACTATACTTGAAGAAAGTGTTACACCAATGACCAAAAAACTGCATACAGATGGTAGTAAATAGGACTAGTTTCAGGAATGAAGTTCATAGAGAACAATGTTTATCTTTAATCTGATATACTTCTATTTCTCTTCTCTCCATTATCCCAGCACTATCTTTACAGTCTAATAAAGACAAAAACAAACCTCCAAAAAGCAGACCAGAAGAAGGTGGATATTACTGAGAAACTGACTTTCCTTCGTCTGTGTCTAGCATGGAAGCCAAGGTGTTATTGTAAAGAAGTAATGGGACAACTTGTTCCTTTGCCACCAGCCCAAACCAATTCACTTATGGCTGCTAGATGAGTTGTTGAACATAAGCGTGCCAGATATTTGTAAAGGTGGACAGGAACATATCCCAAAATTCTTCAGCTCACTTTAGTGTTATAGACAAAATCATTAAATGAACTGGTGCAAGATTTTAGTGATAACTGTACATGTACATCTCTCCTTTAAAGGCAGAAGAAACATACTACATGTGTGAAGGGCACAATATCTTCCCACCACATGCAGAAAAGAGATAGCATATATCTCATGTGTCATCCAGTCTTCCCTCTTCTGTTCATTCATTTTTATATCTTGAGAAAAAGCTTGACTGATGCTTTCAGAATTCCTGAGTAGATGAGGAAGTTGAATAAAAGACCATCATCTTTGATGCTAATGCATCAATGGACTGATATTTTTCCACTGAGATGAAGCTAACTTTACTTGTAACATAGGGTAGGATACCTGACAGTTTGAGACTTCAGAAGAAAAACAAAATCTTCAAGGATTATTTTCGAACATGGCTCACACAACTTACTTTACAGTAAGTTTTAATTACAGCAGTAATTGTGTGTGTGTGTGTGTGTCATCTACTTAATGAACACCAGCTGTTTGATCAACAGGAAAAGACAGGAGGCTGAGCAGAAGATAAAGGTCACTGTAAAAACAAAGCAAAACAAAAAAAGGACAGAGCTGTTCTCAAAGTGACAATGTGATTGTTTAGAGCTAATAGAGTAGCTTAAATTTTACTGTCCTTTAGATCTATGGGAAAGTATTATATCTATCCTGCTGGGGGAAATTCTAGACGTGCAATCTAGGGATGGAATGTGGCTTTGAGCAAGGGTAGGGCTTCTAATCTGATCTCGTATTTGGCTCCAGTCTTCTTTGAATATGATTTTACCAGTTTGTCGTTAAATTCTGCACCTATCTGCTTCCCTGCCAATCATATTCACACATTGCAAGCTGCAAGTGTGAGAAAATTTACCTTGGGGATGATGGAGGGTGGAATTACAGAGGATAGATGCCCACCCCAAAGGCCTCACCTTAAGGTAGGATGGCCATTTATATATTGAACTGAGGACCAAAGAAGACACAGATTTACCTAAAATTTCCATATGTTAATCTATATCAATAGAAACACGTTTAGAAACCAAGTGCCATAACTTTAATAAAAAAGATTAACTCAACACAGTGTGGAAATCTGTGACAGATTTGTGGCAGCTCACTCAGCTGTTCAGGGCTTAAGTCCTGGTAGGCAGCTTCAAGGTCCCTGATGCTTTCTTAACTTATGGTTCTTTTTCAGTAAAACTGGAGGTGAACTGAACACCCTTTTAAAACATGGACCCCAATTCATCTGGTGTGAGACTCTGTTCCTTCCTGCAGAGTGATCCATCTGGGGAGAAGACATGTCTGCTCCATTTTACAATCCCAAGAAAATGTCTGAGAGAAATAATCTGAGCCAGTACTAAGTTACACAATGTAGTCTAGGAGTAGGCAACCTCATTATGAACCTCAGAGAATTGCACATGCTCCCATGCCCTTATTTTGTTTTTTTAAAAAATAAATCTTCCTCATTCCATCTGGGACGCTTGGAGGTCAATGTTGCAGTGTCCTGCCTCATCCAACACAGTTTTAAGCCCAGGAGGAAAACCTGAATCCAGATGTAGATCCATGTATTGAACCTGTAGGTAAGTGTAAACCTATCCAGCCTAGACTGAATCCACAACCATTGACTAGGAGTGTCTTAGTCATTTGTATTAAGCATCAGTTTTGTTTGCCCTTGTCCAGACCATTACTGCTAACACTGATTTAGAACAGAAATAGCATTCTCAGGCCTTTCCTGCATTTTATTTTGAAATGGGGCGGCACGTCCTCCAGTGAGGATGTTCACATTTGGGCGAACTGGGTTCGGACTACTTACTGTTTGTCTGGACTTCAGCCTGCTCCGGAACGCCCAGAACTAGTGGTTGCCCGTGCTATTGAAAGACCGATTAAAAGAGGACTTTCAATAGTGCAGTGGTTAAATGCCTGTACTGCAAGCCACAAACCACAAACCACAAGGTGAGTTTGATCCTGCCGGGTCCAAGGTTGACTCAGCCTTCCATCCTTTCGCAGGTCGGTAAAATGAGTACCCAGCTTGTTGGGGGCATGTATAGACTCAGCCTTCCATCCTTTCGCAGGTCAGTAAAATGAGTACCGAGCTTGTTGGGGGCATGTATAGAAATGCTATTTGTAAGTTGTTCGCCGCCTCGATCGTTATGGAGAGGCGGGATACAAATAATAGATAGATAGATAGATAGATAGATAGATAGATAGATAGATAGATCGATCTACAGGCTCGCACCAGTGCAAGTCTGCAGATCTTCTGGGGGCGGGTTTCCGGCTGGCGAGCTTCTCCAGTTGGTGGAGAGCCTCCGCCAACAAGAAGCCTCCATTTTTGTCGCTGGAGAGTGTGTAGCGCAGGCACACACTGCTCCGGACCGTCGTGGATCGTTGGGAGGGAGCATGCCAGTCTGGTGAGTGACGGACTGCCCCATTTCCCCTCCAAAGTGCAGAAAAGCCCTCAGACTGAGGTAGAAAAGAGAGGGAGAAGTAGAGTGCTGGCCTTGATCCTTGAAATAGCATGTTGGATAGCTCCTTCAAAGTTCAGTCTAAAATCTGGAGCAGATTTACCACCCCATTGGTACCAGAGCAACCAGCCCTCACTGATGCTTCCATTTCATGAACTTCCTAAGACTTCTTAGGAACTATGACTGACTTGGGGATATTCCTACTGAGCAGTCTCTCCATATTACCTTCCTCATTTTTCAGAAAGGCACCCAACAAGCCATGAGGCTTTTTTAGCAAGTGCAGTTCTCCTCAGGGAGAAGGAGAAGTGATAAACCACCTTCCTGTGAAAATTCATGAACTTCCTTGTAAACTTATCTTAACTTCCAAGCCATAATTTCATAGAATTTATGTATACATTATTTCTTTCTGTGTGTCCCTCTTCAGTCTCCACTGTGTGGCTGCCTTTCTGAGGCAATTGCCAACCTTTGGCAGATAGCACAGCAACATTTGCATTTTAACAAAACCTATATAAAGACAATTATAGTAAGAAAGGAAGCTGTTCCACTCATTTTACCATTTGTTAAAAAAATCAAATGACATCCTTCTGACTAACCTGCTAAAAATCCTGCCTGAATCATATTTTCATCTATATGGGTTAAAAGGGATAACGTGTCATTTTCAGTCTACTTTCATTGGCTGCTGAACATTTTCTTGTGACAGATGCCACCATTTCAAAAACTGCACAGTTATATATTGTTTTCAACCAACAGGGGACCAAAAACAACAGTAACATTTTGCTAACAAGAAAAGTATTTTTAAAAACCTGACAGTTGCTTGTCATTTGAAAGGAAAATGTTGTACAGATAAGGTAAAACAAAAAAGGAAGCACAAAGGGAAATATTTTTTTAATGAATTTGGGAAACAACATGCAATTTCATTCTAGCACACAAGTTAAAAGCACTGGGTTCAAGAGCTTTGAAAATGCTGCTTGTTGGTGCTCATTGTTTATCCCCATCCTGCCTTTCCTTATGCTGAGGCAGAATTATATCTTTTAAAAAAATGTGAAAAGAAACTATTGTGTGCATTGTACTCTTGAGCAGCATGGCTGTAATATACAATATCATTTGTAATACCTTGTGCAGTTGCCCAGGCATTTTGAAGCCATATAGCAGCTAAAGTGGTCCAAAGTGCCTTCAGATTAGAAATGTGCAGAATTTTCCCCAGATGGCTCATTTTTCCCAACACAGGGTTTCTTGGTATATCAAGAAACCATGCTGAAACACTGATGACCTCCCATAAAAGTTCTTATCTGCTGTGTGATATCAGCACAGTGACACCATTATTTTTCATCCAGTTCTGCAATTTGTGAGAGATGCCATTCTTCCCTATTTGGAAAGCAAAGTCTACACATACAGCAAGCACAGGCTGACAGGATTATTGCTCAAAAAGATGTAAGCAACTCATTCAATCCTTATCGTTGTTTTTGTTTGTTTGTTTGTTTTTTGAACTGGGCAGCATGAACTGTATGCCAAACAAAATCATTTTGCCCAATTTGCACAAAAAAAATTCTTGCAGTTTTGCAAGAGAAGAAACAAGGAAAGATGTACATCATTGTTGGAAGATGTCCTATGTTAAGGACAGACTATATATATCCTAAGGATGGAAATAATACTTGAAAATATTCCAAAAATATGGTTGCAAAACATGTTTTTTGAGTGTTGAGAAATCATAGTGAGATGAATCCTGGACTAATGATAATCTTCATAGTTCGAGATTTATTCTGTATAAAATCTGCACATGGCTGTTTTGCACAGAAAATAGGCTATTCTGCACAGAGAATATTTCTATGCAGAAATGTTATTTTCTATGCAGAGAAAGCTATTTCCTGTACAAAATCACCCAGTGTAAATTTTGCACAGAATAAATCCCAAATTATGAGTGGATTTCACAAACTGTGTTGATTTCAACCACATTTTTGCAATAGGAAGAAAACTGCTAAAATTACTAATTGCATCCTTCAAAAAGAAAATTAGTGAATAATTACATCCCTACTCTCTGCCCATTTCACCCAAGATTGTCTATTCTGACTTGCAGCAGCTAACCCAACCTGCAGATATCAGAAACTTCTCCATGCACAACAGGTACTCCCCTACTGAGCTATGATCTTTCTTCAAATGGCCGTCTTACATAACAAAAAACCCGCAGATCATATATGAACCATCTTATGTAGTGCTCACAACTATCCTCAGTTTTGATACAAGCCAAAAAGAGTATTTATAATGTATCAAGTTCAAGAAACTCAGATGGTGGAAACAAAAGAGCAGATTGTAAGAAGAATAGCTGGGCACCAGGTATATATGAAACTATCTTAAGAAACATTTGTTTGTGACAAGTAGCAGCTCCACTAAAAACTCTGTTGGAGAAATCACTTGGACAGAGATGGTAGAATGAGCAAGTAACTGTTGGGAGAAGTAACAGAACAAAATAATTACCTTAATGAGAACCTGGATACGTCCTGTTGCTTTCGAAGACATAAAATACCAGAAACTCAGAGTGCAAGCAGTGTTAGACTCTGTCCATTTGGCACTCTTCAGATGTGCCTTTTCACCTCTTACACCTGTCGATGTGGCTTTAAGATACAGGAACTGAGCTACAGTAAAAAATGATACAGAATTTGAAAATTCTATAATTCAAATCCAGCACAAAAACAGAAAAGGGGGCAGGGGAAGGACTGAGTTACCACTGTGGTACATGGTTCATCAATCATCACAGTCTGCTCCCAGCTGGCAGCCTACAGATGTCTTGGACTACAGTTCCCATACACCAGACAGCTAGTGTTCAAGATAATAGGAACTGTCAGCAAAAGCATCTGGAGGGTACCAGGCTGGGAAGGCCAGCTTTATGACACAGCAAATTTTGGAAAATTGGATATCTTCCTCACACAGCTTTATCAGCATCACCGAGGAGTGACTAAAACATGTACGCACAGGTACGCAGGGTTGTTCACCTATCAGGCATGGAATCAAAGGCCATTTCTGCATGGCATCACAGTCCTGCTATGGGGATGGGATGGCAGCAGTCTGCAGGTTGTGTTTTTGCACAACACCATTGCAGTCCCATTGCCATCTTGTCCCCATGCATCACAATTACAGGATATTTGCTTAATGGATTAAATCCATTAAGTGTCTGCGATTGTGTGATTCTCCTGTACTTACCTGCCATGCAGAAGGACAGGAAGCACAATGGAGGTGCTTCTTCCCCCAGCACAGCATGGGAAAGAGCCCCAACTATGCTGCAGAAGGCAGATGTGTGTCCCTTGTGCTCCCTTCAATAGGGAGCTGGTTGGGTGCGGAGGGAGTGTTCCTGTCACACTCTCTTCCCAGCAAAGGAACTGCCGGGATTGCAACAGAACAATACGGAAGAGAGTTGTCATGTGGAAATAGTGAAAGAAACACAACACAAAAAGAAAAGAGATTGGATGATAGAGTAATGTGGCTATTAGTTATGAAGTTCTTGCAAGAGTTCTTTCTGGCAGAGAGGGGGAGAAGCAAGCTCCTTGCAGCTGTTTCTACTGGAAAGCTATGCATTAACATGATGAGATACAGGAAGAGCAGCCCCACAAGGGCATGTGGTCCTCGGCCAATGGCAGCGGGGGCTAAATCCTAGGCCCTGCAGTCCTAGCAAACTATAACTGCAAATAACTGTGCAGCAGTACTTTGTGTTCTTTTTGTCAGTTTATCTTGTCTGAACCCTGTGCCACTGATCCCCGAACTGCATCTGTTACAGTATCTTGCTCCTGGAATTCTGCCTACCCTTGGTTTGTTGTACCGTATTTGACTTTGACTTTACTTCTTGATCCTGCTTATTGAACAATGGCTGTATTCAGACTTCCTTAATATGGGTGAGTTTAGCTTCATTTCAAGACCCTGTAATTCTGGACTGACATTTGACTGAGGCCCTTTCCACACGTGGAGGAAAAAAACAAGTGAAAACACGCTAGGAAGGACCTTACCTGCATCCGGGTAAGTCCGTCGCCATGTGGAGCAGTGTGTTTTCACTGCTCCACACTCGGCGTCCTGCAGCATCCTGCGGCATCCAAAATGCTGGCTGCTGGTTGGTGGAGGCTCTCCACCAACCGGAGAAGCTTGCCAGCTGGAAAGCCCGCCCCCGGCAGATCTGCAGGCACGCCCTTGCACGCGTCTGCAAATCTACACCAGGCGCTGCGACGCGGCTGCATGCAGCTGCACACCCCATGCCTTTTAAAAACCACTTGAAAACTGGCTTTTAAAAAGCACACGGTGGCGCCACTTCCAGGCGCCCTACCACGGATTGGGGTGTGGAATTACACTAAAGTAATCTGCTCCAATCCATTTTACAGTGTAGACGACCTCCTTCAGAGGTCGCGCTACACCGTTTTAATACCCCCGTGTGGAAAGGGCCTGAGTCTGCAACTCTCTGAGGCTTAGCCAGTCCCTGAATCTAGCTTCTCCATCACCTCCTGCTTATAGATTACCACAGGCCCACAATAGGGTACTGAATAGACCAAGAAACCTGGTGGAATACTGAAAATCTTAATGAGACTGGCAATTTTGAATGTCCCTATTTTTCTCTTGAAAAGCAGGACAATGCTAATCTAGCGGCGAATTCGTTCAATTATCTCCAGATCTTTGCATGAGTTCTTATTTCTTTTCCACTGCTGAACTTCATTTTCCTTTCTGAAAATACTGAGCTGGAAAGGAAAACAAAAATCATTTCATGTAGACTGGATGCATCCCTCTGAGAAGTAACAGAAATAAATATATGGCACCAGGTGGATCCAATGTCAGTGGGGCATTCATTCCATTCCAGGGTTTGGATACTTTTAAAGTGACCTTACATAGTGCCCATTGAGTTCAGCATCTTGGAGTTCAGTGTGTTGGGGAGCTCCTTTAAAATCCAGATTAAAATGTAAAGTGGATACAATGCCCCACAGACACGAGAGGCACCAGCCACCACTGGAGCTGATCATATACAGGGTGCATTTCCCTTCTTATAAGTAACTGCAATAAGACATCAGGCTAGATGGCATAACCTTCTGGCGAGCCTAGGTACTGGTGTCTTTCTCTTTGTACACATTAAGAGCCAGCCTAGGTAAACTAGCAAATTTTTCAGACAACAGAAAAACCTCTGAGGAGAAATGCAATAAGTGAACGAACTTCAGAATCTGTCAGAATGTTTGGTGCAATAGCTAAGAAGTGGAAATATTTTCCTAGCCTTGACTCCACAGTAACCATGATATACATTTGGGAATCTTTATCACAAGTCACAGCAGAGTTAAAACTAGGAAAATATTCACTTCTTCTGAGCCTCAGTTACCTCATTTGCCTAAAGCTAATGCATAATATTACTGTCAGAGAAAGAAGCTGGATTTATCTTTACCAAGATGCCCCGCGAACTGAAAAATATATAACACTGTTTTCCTATATTTATTCAGTTTGCATAATCTTAGCTGACAAGTAGATTTTTCACCCTCTTGAAGAGTTTCTTGCATAATTAAAGTGGGAAAGCCCACAGTCTTCTCAAGTATCTGATTCTTCCAAATCAACTAATGCACATATACTAACATCCCTCCAAGAGGACTGTACCGGCAGCTGTAGCTTGGCTGCATATACAAACTATGGTATGACTTGGAAGAGGGGAAGTTGGGTTATGTGGGAGAAAAGAAGGACAATATGGCCTATTCCCTGCCCTTATTATTGACGCTAACCTCTACTGCACCTCTGCTTGGGCTCCTAGTCAATTGCAACAGTGACTAATGTTCTAAGCTAGGGAGAAAGGACTGTGTCAACCATTTCCCCAGCCCAAATCTGATTGCCTTCGTCATTTCATTCTGTCTTTTCTTCAGGTGAGAACCACTCTTGTTAAGAATAAGAATACTGGTTGTAATGGCAATGTCTTTCTACAACCATTACATACATCCTCTTCAATTGTCCTGATTTGGCAGGGACAGTCCCAAGTAATCATCTGTCATCCCACTCCTTCAACTGATTTTAAAATGTACCAGTTTCTCTGTCTTCTTCCCACTTTTCCCTTTTGTTCTCAGCTTACTTCTATTGGTACAAACTGGGTTCCAATTGTAAAAGTAGTTTGCATTCAGTTAGCACGTTTTATGGTTATATTATCCAAGTTTGTTTCAACCAATTTTAAATTGTCTGTTTTTCATTGAGAAACTATTTCATGTATTTTAAATTTTTTTAAACATTTATAATTATTTATTGTTTTATATTGATTTTATTGTAAACTACCCTGAGATCTACAGATAAAGGATAGGAAAAAAATACAGTTGACTAATTAAATAAATAAAATAAATAAACTCAGCGAGGGGGAAAGGAGAGGAAGAGAGAAAACCCTACTCTTCTCAATATGCTCAGGCAAAAGCAAACTGCTATAGCCTCCCCTAGCTTGTATGTTCTTCCTGACAACTTTTGGTTTCTTGTCCACACATCTCCTGGTTTTTATCTGTGAAATACTGGAGGGTATACACACAGATGCTGTACCTCAGGAATTCTGGCAGCAAAGTTGGCAACCACTGGGTCCTTCTGCATGCACTCCTATAAAACTGATGTACAGAACAATCCGCTGCGATATAGATGTACCTGCCTTCATGGAAAAGGCATACCGACTGCAGAGCTATTCTGCCTTTACTCCATTTCCTTCAGCCACTTATTGTTGGTCCCAATCTGTTCCATCCAACACAGGATGGTAATAATTAAGTTTCTCTGAATTGTATGTGGTTGGTTATCAAACCTTTCCCTAGTTCCCATACTCTATTTTAAATGAACTAGAATTCACCAAATTGACAAGTAAACCATTTCATAGTTGTTTCATCCACACAAACTTGGAAGCAATATATTGCAAGAAACAGCATTACCTGTTTTTTGTTTTTTTGTTTTTTTTAGGGGGGTGATGGCAACTTTTAAAAATTGTTCTAATATAAATGCTACTGTGGTTTGTTTTTGTTTTTTATAATAGTGACCTTTTGCCGTTGCTTAAAAAACATTAGGAACTCAAAATAGAAGGTGTCCATTTTGTGCCATTATTCTATTTTTTAAAAAAATTAAAAGATGTGACTGATGTATTATCGCAAAATGCACTCTCCTGGGACTTCAGCTCAGTTTCCACTCACAGTGCTTTTAGAAAGGGTATGCATGCACATATCTTCAAGCCATCATTTTAAACTATCTTTAAGTTTATTGATTCCAATTTGTGGTTATTTGCTTAACAGTATTTTGTTTAAACTTATATTGTGTACTGCCTTGAGTCCCATATTGGGAGAAAAGTAGAAAATAAATTAAATAAATAAGGAGACATAATTTAATCATATTATGGCATTGTATTTTACTGCAATTGTTTATTGCATTGAAGGTTTTTTTAGTTGCGCTTCAATGGTTTGGGTTTTTTTTAAAAGTGAAACTAGTTATTCTGAGCGCTCTTTAAATCAAAAATTGGGGTGAATATGTAATAAAACAAAAACATGTTACTTACAAATTAATAAATAACATTAATACAACATTTTAGGGTGTCTATAAAAATATAGCACTCAATACTAAAATGTTAGCTATTTTCAGCAATGGTTCCAAGCTCTTTTTTGGAATCAGCTATTTGTTTCAGCTATATTTTGGATGGCTAAGCAAAACTTGATAGGCAGGGAAGAGAATGAGTGTTAGTGATCCACACACCCCCTACACCCAGGGAAGTGCTCTTGTTAAATCCTTCTCTAATATTCAAAATGACTGCAGACATAAAAAAGCCTGTCTCCTCTGCCCTCATTGATAACAACCATCATAGCTGGTAGCACTTGAATATGTAAAGAAAAAAAAAAACTTTTACAGCGCAGCAATATTATTCAAGAAACTCAGTGTTAAAAACTCTTGCAAACCCAAGGCAAAGAATTGCAGCAGGTCTGTCAAAAGTACAGAATCGCACTGTGTTCTTGTATGAAATCCTATCCTAAGTCCCAAACTACCTGTTTCTGTGTCTGCATTTCCTTTTTATAAAAACTGAAAATATGTCTTGTTTGAAAGCAAATCCAAAGGCTTAAAAAGTATCTCTTGCCTCTTCTGGTGGTAGGGAAATATAGATTAACAGTGTAATCCTAGGTATGTCTAATCAGAATTACATACCACTGAATTTTCGTTGTCTCAAGTTAATGTGTGATACAATCAGCAAAATGATTTAGAGAAACAAATTATGTGGTTGATTTCATTAATGTTTTTGGTCAAATCATTTAACCAGCATTAAATGAGACTTAACCAAGCATAACTGGAATATATATATATATATATATATTCCAGTTATCTGTCCCTTTTCCAGTCATGCCTACATCTCCTTTTCCTTCCTTTTTTGTCCACCTTCTGTAGAATTTTAGATTTAGATTGTAAGATCCTTGGGGCAGGACATTGTTTTCATATGCACTATCAGGGACATGCATATTCATGTCACTATATAAACATTAGCCGTACTTTGTCTTAATTTGTGTTGTAAAGTGCCTTGGGTCTCAGATTGAGAGAAAGTCATAATAATAACAACAATAAGAACACAAACAAAACTATATTTGTATAAAAGCTGGTGAACTACAAGAATCCCCCACCATGGATCTGACTTTTATTTTTTTTTAAAGTTTGCAACAATATTCTGGGGAGATAAATGCTGCCATAACATCTCCAAGGGAAACATCTCATCAGCATCAAGCATGAGAAGGAAAAGGTCACTTCTAACACTAGAGAAATATTGTTTAATATCACAGCAATGGAAATAATGATGTTAAGAAACTGAGAGTTCTCACAAATAACTTGAAATACAATTCACTAGTGTATGATAAAAAGAGCCTCAGTTGCGAGAGGACTGCTTGAGGTGGCAGCTGAAACATTTTTTACAAACAGAAATTTCTTTGTGAAGTAAAATGAACATAATACAATGGTGTCTTGCTTTGCCACAGGAAACTACATAACCACAAAAAAACAAAACTTTCAGAATTGCAATATGGTAGGAATTTTTGTTAACTGCTGTCAAGTCAACTTCAACTTATGGTGACCCTATGAATGAGATATCTTCAATCACATTGTCATCAACAGCTTGCTCACGTCTTGCAAACTCAGTCCCGTGGCTTCCTTTATTGAGTCTATCCAACTTTAATGCAATCTTCCTCTTTTTTTAATACCTTCTACCTTGCCAAGCATGCATGATTGTCTTTTCTCATGAGTAATGTCTTTGCACGATACATCCAAAGTATGATAGGCTCAGTTTAGTCATCTTGGCTTCCAGGAATTGCTCAGTCTGATTTGCTCCAGGACTCATTGATTTGTCTTTTTAGCAGGCCACAGTACCCACAGAACTCTCTTCCAGCACCTCATTTCAAATGAGTTGATTTCCTTCCCATCAGCTTTCTTCATTGCCCAGCTTCCACAGTTACAGAGAAATTGGAAATCTGACAGGATGTGCAATCTTGACTTTGGTATTCGATGACATATCTTTACTCTTAAGGGTCTTCTCTAGTTCTTTCATAACTGCCCTTCCAGCCTTTCCACAGTACACTGTTATAGTGCTATTATTCTACTTTCAACATCCTGTAGAATTCTGGGGTTTGTAGTTTATTGAGGCCAAAGAGCTCTCAGGCTGAGAATTCTGCACTGCAAACCCCAGGATTCCACAGGATGTTGAAAGTGGAATAACAGCACTATAACAGTGTGAAAAGGGCCCTAGTCTTCTTCTGATTTCTTGACTACAGTCTCTGTGTTGATGAATGATTGAGTCACTTGATACTGTATCTGAAGAAATAGTTCTATATCCATGAAAGAAGCAAAAAATAAAACCAGTTAGTCTTGAAGGCATTGCCACATTTCTTCTTGTTTTTCTCCCTTTCCTTCTTCCTTTTAATGCTGCTATGCTCCTTTTATGGATACTTCTTTAAAAACTGCCACGGTACAGGAAACTTTTAACTATTTCAGTGCATTCATTGACTACTTTAAAGTTATGTTAAATCAACTGTGTTCAGAATTTTTGCTTTCTTAATGTTCAGCTGTAAGCATGCCTTTGCACTTTCTCCCTTGACTTTCTTCAGTAGTCATTCCAAGTCTTTGCTGTTTTCTGCTAGTAGTATAGTGTCATCTGTATATCTTAAACTGTGGAGGTTCCTGCCTCCAATTTTCACATCGCTAATCACACTTTGCATACGATATATTCAGTGTTTACAAATTAAGCCAGTATCATGATAAAATACAGCCTTGCCTGACCCCCGTTGCCAATTTGCAACCATTCTGTTTCTCCATATTCTGTCTTGAGTATAGGTTACGCATCAGGATAGTAAAACATAGTAAAAAAGGATAGTAAAATACTGTGGTGCACTCACTTCTTTAAGACCAATCCATAGTTTTTCTTGATCTATACAATCAAAGGCTGTTTGCAATATGATCCCTGGTGCCTCTTCTTCTTCTGAACCCAGCTTGGATATCTGGCATTTCTTGCTTATATATGGTAGAAGTCTGTGTTGTAGAAGTTTTAGCACAGTTTTGTTTGTATGGGAGATTAATGCATGGGTCATCCCATCCCTGGTGTCCCCTTTCTTAGGGATTGGAATGTATATTCAGCATTTCTAGTCTGTGGGCCATATTTTTTATTTTCCATATTTGCTAACAGATTTTAATCAGAATTTAAGTACGTTCTGTCTCTGTTTGAAACAACTCTATCGGTATGCCATTTGTTCCTGGTGATTAATTCTTCCCAAGTGCCCTCGGTGCATCTTCCACTTCACTTCCCAGAATTATGGGTTCATATTCAAACGGTTCTTCAAATGAGTATGTCATCCTTTCACCTCTTTTATATAGCTCTTCAGTGTATTGTTGCCTTTGTCTTTTTATTTCTACTTGGTCATGGAATGTGTTCCCCTGCTGGTAATAGAGCATAGAAACTGGGGCAGAATGAATGCTTATTCACAACAACAACTTCCAGAGCTGGAGCAAGAATTGCCATTGCAGCAATGCTCTCTCCTATATACATTCAGCAGCTTTCTGAACTGGTCATCACAGAATTTCTGCAAGAGGGAGAAGCACTAACTAGATTGTCTATTGATGTGGTACAGTCAGCCAGGCAATTCCCTCAATTGCCCTTCAGAACAGCTTGGTGTTGAACACCCCGAACAGCCTTATTTTTTCAACTGGTCTGGAGATGGTTGCCTTGAGGAAGGGCAGGATGGAAAGAGTTAAGAAGCAGAAAGAGACTTCTTGCTCTACCATACTGTTGGAGCAGGGAATGGCCATTTGCCCCTCCTCACAATCCCTGCTGCTTTGCTTTCCAAGTCTTTCCTCCCCCTTTTTTTCCTTGCTAGGCGATGTGTGAGTGGCCATTCCCTTACATCTGCAGGCAAGTCAAAGTTTCTGGGAAATGAGAAGGCTCGGGACATGAAGCAGAGCAGGTAGGGCAGGGACTGTATGCTAGGGCTGCCACTGCCACATTCCTCATCCTCCTCTCTTCCTTCTGTGATCAGAGGATGCAGAGGTGAAGCTATCAACAAGGAAGAGGCAGAGGAGAAGGAGGAATGGCAGCTGTAAGTGGCAGCTTACAGGATAGACTTCAAGTAACAACAACAAAAGCAAGTGGCACAGTGACTGAGGGAGAACGGGACATTGTCCCACTCTGGGAATGCAGTGTTAAGCATAAGTGTCCCAGCCAAGCTATGGCACTTGCAGGGTGCGTGCTTGTAGACTGTGAGCATTACCAGATCTTCATTTTTTACTTCCTCTAAACGAAGGAAAGGGCAGGGAATCTTTGTCCCTCCAGAAGTTTTAGGCTACAACTCCTATAAATCTTTTCTCACCAGCCATGCTGGCTAGGGTTTGAGGAAGCTGAAGACCAAAAAATCTACAAGACCAAATATTTTTCACTCTTGGCCCAAGGGCTCAGGGTCTGGATCTTTGTTCCACTAGCAATTTATCTGTTTTCATGGACAGAATAGTTATGCATCTGCAGTTCCTCACTGCTCACTGGCCAAACCTTGCAAAAGCCAGATTACTCAGCTTTGACCCTGTTAAGTGATTCATGGGCAGCTTGCCTCTACACCCAGAATCCATCGATTGGTGATTATGTAGCATGTCATCCAACCCTCATCCCTGAATATCTGTGTAGTGCTATGAATGTGTTGGGGCTTCTCATCAGAGAAAGAGATGTGCAGCTACCCTGGGAAATTGGCACTATGTAAAATCAACAATAAAGAAGATATTCCTTTGCAGCTCCATGATTTCTGATAACACAATTAAACTATAAAACCATTTTCAATATGAAAGATTTTAAAAACTGTGGGTACTCTAGAGATTTTGCTTGAGTTGTGATGCTAATATTTCCACATGTGGCTATTTAAATGCCCAGTGACAATGTACCTTTTCTGTGTCCAAGTGTGTGATCCTCGGAAAGTCTGAGACTTTGAAGTGAACTGTTTCTCATAACCCAATCAAAGTTATCAGCAAGGGAGTTCTTCCATCCACACATTCCATTTTCAAAAGTGCAAGAGGTGCCACATTCTTTCTCATCAGTATTATCACCACAGTCGTCCTCAAAATCACAGCTTTGTTCTGGTCTGTAACACTTGCCGTTGAGACACTCCAAATAGCCATGCAAGCAAGAGCCTGAAGAGGTAGAAATAAAAGAAACAAGAGATCAGTGACAAAACCTGGAAGCGACTGGAAGCTTTACCATTCAGTCCCTTTGACTTTCAGTAAGAGGAGGTGGATTCAAAGTGCTTTTATCAAAAAGAAGGCCATTTCTGCACTATCCTGTTGTAGTGCTATTATTCCAGTTTCAACATCCTTGGAATCCTGGGGTTAGCAGTTTAGAGAGGAGCCTTTGAGACCCCTCCCTAAACTGCAAACCCCAGGATTCCATAGGATGTTGAAATTGTAATAATAGCACTATAACAGGCTAGTGGGGAAATAGCTGAAGTTTCAACCTCTGAAGTACCAACTCATTGTCATTTTACATTGCTTCTGTGAAGAGGTTTCAGTAACTAAATTCCAGTCTTCTTTGGAAAGCTTTCCAAAGCTTTCCAAAGCAAAGTTGAGCTCATATTACATTTCAGGATCCTAGCACAAATGTAACTGCTGAAGTCTGATAGTCAAAGTGCTTTACAGGAAACCCTGCATTTCCTCAATAGTATAACCATTTCAGAGGATTCTAAGCAGAACTCTCCATCACCCAAAGACTGGCTTTGATTTCTTCTAATACCCCAGTGCGACAGACATGGTGAACTCAAGAGTACCGTGGGAAATTTAGAAGCCTATCCAGCCACCTACTCACCGGGAGTCAGGGCAAGTACTGTTGCCTGGCCCAGTGATCAGTACTGATGTGCATGCTTTTCTAAAAGATAACTTTACACCACTTTTGATCCAACCTTCTGTCAGAGTTTGCAGCATTTGTACACCTATACTCTATCCTGCTGCCATTTTCCTTTTATCTTTGCATTATCTCTTTTATTAGACCATGTGTTTGATTATGAGCAAGGAACTTGTAACTACAGCTACTTTTTTAATGTTTTCTTTTCTTTTTTTTTACAAAGAAGACTAAATGTTTCTTTTCTCTGCTAAACCCTGCCTGCTTGGGATAGTCATAGGACTGGCTGTTGTTCATCATCTTCTTGGTCAATTTCATTACTCTGCCTGTGTGATCCAGTGCTCTGGCAGACATTTCCCAATATCTTCTTAGTAACACATAGTCATAGACAGAATTAAATATGTTCCACAGTGAACTCTGAGCTCATACTAAGTGATGCTGTGAGACCTCACCAGTCACTTCTGTTCATGCAGCATGTGGCTTAGAAAGCCACTTGCAAGACTTTTAACTCAGTCAGGTATCTGTTGGCAATGTGGAAATGGATTCCAGAAACTACTTATTTTGAAAATCACAGAGCTACAACAAAAGAACATAGAGACCCATGTTAGATCTATATAATCTCACAGTGGCCCACTAGAAACTATAACCACAACACAAGGGTACTTTCTGGCTTTTGTTTCTCAGCAACTGATACCAAGAAACACAGTGTTCACCATACTGGAAGTGATCTATACCTATTGTGAGGAAATGCCCTTAATAACATTATCCTCACAACATATGAAAAATAAAATTTAAAAAGCTAGAATTTTTGCAATCAAAGATTAAAGATAGCAGGCTAGAGAAGCTTTTATATTTTAAGCCTTTAGCCTCACAGTGAACTTTGCACAATTAACATCCATTTGGTCATTCACTCCTCTTTGTGGCTTTTTCTCAATCTAGGAATTAGTGGAAGCTTTTATAAACCCTGAGCATGATAATAGCTTAATGTAATAGATGTACCTCAAAGCTGCACATTTTTATTTCCAAGTTATTTCTGAAATTGTTTAGATAGGAGACAGTCCCTTTGGAGTCTCTTTGACTTGGACTAAACTACAATACTTAAACAAAACAAAATTAAAATACACTTCACCAGAGAAAAATGTGCAAAAATGGAGAACAAGGAAAATACAGGGATAGCTTGAGTAAGCACACTGAGCAACATAAAACTGCATAAAATATTTATACATATGCTTGCAGGATTAAAAAGACTATTGGTACAGTCCCAAACATAAAACAGCTTAAGTAGAGAACCTCTTCGAAATCACTATGCTCATGAAGAGTAAACCCATTTGGACTCGTTACTGATTTTTTTTTTTCTTTGAGTTCAAGGAATGGGGAGCTATTGTTTTTAAGACAGCAGAAAATATGTTGGTTAAAAAGCATGATGTCTTCTTCTGGAAAGGGGACCAAATTCCTCCCTGTACCTTGAAGTCTGTATGTTTACATTGTACAATGCAGTTCAGAAAGGCTTTATTGATACTTGTGAGCGACTTCAGCCTTTTTTTGTGGGGGGCTCATTGCATCACAGGTACATGGCTAATCTTTTTCCTTCACCAACTCCAAGGCAAAGAACCTCTATAGGCAGGGTTGCCAGAGTAAAAAGTAGAGAAGGCTCCTGTACCTTTAATGTTTGGGTAGAAAATGGAATTCCAAAGGTGTTCCTTATAAACTGGTTACCTGATGAGCACCACCTGCTGAAATTTCCCTTTCTATATAACCATCAAAGGTACAAGAACTGCCTCCATTATTTAGTTGGGCTATCCTACATCCAGTAGCCCATCCCTCTGGGTCCTACAATCTCTTACCCACACCTCTGCTTCACAGTCAATTGCTTTTCCTTTGCTGGGAAATTCTGGCCCGCTCTGGAAAACATCTCCTGATTGTAGCCTTTATGGAGAAGTCAGTAGGTACCCAGCTACCATTGCACTTGCCTGACACTGGCAAGAATTCCCAGGTTGTTGTGTTGTCTAGTACATCAATAAATTTTCTGGTCCCATGGTCACCATTATTCATCCTGCCTGGGCATTTTTCCAATAAAGCCAGGCTGGGTGCTTCTGTTGGTTTCCAGTTACATAGAGACAGGGGGCAATGGAGGTGGTTCACCCCAGGTGGCAATTTTTTGGAGGGCATCCCAGCTCATACCCCCTCCATGCACTCCAAGTTCCACCACTGTTGGCTTCTCTGGCTGGCTTTTATAAGGATGCTGGCAGCAGCGGTGCTGGCTGGCTTTTATAAGGATGCTTGCTGCTGTTGAACCTACTGAGGCCATCAGCCAAGTAAGTTACCTCCCAATTTCTCTTAAATAGCTGGCCCTACTTGTTCTTTCTTTTTGGTAAAGAAGACTTGCCTAGTCTTCCAGTCTCTGCCATGGATCTCTACTCTAGTGAATTGTTTCACCTTTTTTTTAAAAAAACGTACACTTCACTACAGTATAAAGAATCACATCCAGACAAAGTTAACACTAAAATCCTATGGCCGCTTACTTATAAGTAAGGCCCATTGAACTCATACTTATTTCTAAAAATCTAGGCTTGCACCTGTAATATGTCTGTACTTTCTCAGCAGTTAGGGCCACTGGACATAATGGATCCTACTTCTTTCAGATGTGTTTTGCTTATTAATTGAAACAAGGTACACTTTGTAGGATTTACAAGTAATTAAATCCAAGTACTCAGGATCAGTTGAAATATGTGTCTAATAAAGGCTAAAACTCCATGCCAGGAGATTAAAATCTTGACGGTAGTGATAAGCAGGTCCCCTTCAACCAACAGATTCTGATTTTGAACATATCAACTAGATCCTGAAGCCCTTGCTCTATAACTTTGCATGACATGAGAAATGCATGACACTACACTAATATTATATCATTTTCAAGATAGAATGGTTTGCCCTTTTATAACTTCATCAAACTGATTTTTCCCCCTTCATGGGAGTGTCAAGCTAGGTCTCAACAGCATATTCTGTGCTGACTGTGCAGTTTCAGCATCCAATCTGAACTACAGAAAATAATACCCAATATTCTAAAAGGCCACAGTGATGTATTCACAACTAAAAGAGTTCAAACTTGTCCATATTTCCAGTGTAACAGTTATCACTCATGTTGACCAACTGACTTTTTGCCATGTGGAATATCTTAGCATACGGAATCATGAAAGGATGCTCACAATCTGATGTATGCCTTTTTTTTTAGGGTCTTTCTGCAATACACTGTTATAGTGGTATTATTCCACTTTTAACATCCTGTGGAATTCTGGGGTTTGTAGTTTACTGAGGCCAAAGACCTCTCTGGCTGAGAATTCTAAATGCCCCTCCCTAAACTGCAAACCCCAGGATTCCATAGGAGCTTGAAAGTGGGATAATAGCACTATAACAGTATAGTGTAGAAAGGCCCTTAATCTCAAGTGCAAGAAATTTACATGAAAAAACACTGAAGTTAAGAAGCTAGGAGCTTAGAGAGATTTTGTGTGATGGCAGTTTCTTCCAATTATGATGTGCTAGTGTGTGTTTTGGTGATTTGGCTGAAATTTATGGGGCTAATATATTCCTAGAACTCAAGCGAAAAGAAACAAATAGCTGTAAAATATTAGCATGAAATCTGAAAGTACAACAGCATCTTTCCAATGTATTTCAACATGGACTCTTTAAAGGAAGGAAGCTGTCTTCACACTAAAGTAATACCATTGAATATGTCCATGATCTCAACATCAATGGTCTTAAACCCCCTTTGGTTCAAGTTATTGAACACATGCACTAGACCAGTGGTTCTCAACCTGGGGGTCGGAACCCCTTTGGGGGTCGAACGACCATTTCACAGGGGTTGCCGCTCCTCAATCCTGCCCCCCTTTTAAAAGAAGGTGGCCTCACAGTCAATGGGAGCAGTGCTTCTGAGATCCCTGGGCTGGGAGGAGGGGAGAGGAGGCATGCTGGGCGTTTCCCCATCTTTCCCTGCCTGGTGGGAAAGCACTGGAGCAGCCTGAGGTGGAGCCGGAGGTGCAGAGAGCGGGAGGAGAGAGCTGGAGCCTGAATGTTAAGGCGGAGGTGAGGAGACCGAGAGGAGAGAGCTGGAGCTGAAGCATTAAGGCGGAGGTGAGGACAGGAGACCTGCAAACCCCAGGATTCCATAGGATGGTGAAAGTGGAATAATAGCGCTATAACAGTCTAGTGCAGAAATCGCCAGGATGACTTTCTCCTCTCGCTTTTGTTGTGCGTGGACCCTTGGTGCTTGCCACACGCACGTGTTGTGTTCTTCGCCCTGACTGTTTTGCATTCCTCGCTTTTTGTATGTTCAGCATCCGCACTCCCTTTAAGGGAGGAAGTGAGGGAGTGAGTGAAACAAAACGCGTCTGCTTATGCTGCCGCCATCTTTCCTCTCTCCCTGTCCTTTCCTCCCTGCACCTCATGTAAAATATGGGCTGTTTCGGCATTGCCTTTAGGAGTGACTGGCTTTTTGAACTGTGGAAACCCAACATTCAGAACTAGAACTACTGCCTTAATTCTGGCATTGATGGATGCTTTCTGTGCTTAAAAAAGGGGGGGAGGGTTACCAGTTTTTAGGCATTAGAAGTCTATCCAGAGCAGTGATTTAGGGCAGTGTTTCCAATCTATTTGATGTTGGAAATAACTAACTAACTAAATAATAAATAAATAAATAATAACGAAAATGATTTTATGGTTGCGGGTCACCACAACATGAGGAACTGTATTAAGGGGTCGTGGCATTAGGAAGGTTGAGAACCACTGCACTAGACACCCCACTTCAAAAATGGCAACTCTTGGAAGCTATTAAATTGTAATAGCAACTTTCCATAAGGCTTTATTAGAAATGTATCAGAAAGAGCCAATAAAGGATTAGATTCAGAGCTGACCCTCTGTAAACAGGAACACTTGCCACTTCCATGGCTGAAGAAACTGTGTTTCAGCAAATTCCCACTACTACAAAGAAAGGGTCAATTTTTTTAAAAAAAAAATCCTTCCTTCCACCGCAACCTGTCGATACTGCCTCAATACTCCATTCTAGAGAGTTCTGCAAGACTTCCAACAAGATGTTCAGAGCCATAGGAGTGCTACAGGGGTGAAAAGATAACAGCAACAAGTGTCTTTTTTCCGATACAATTGGTAATTTATCTTCCACACAACTGATTGTTTACTGACTGAAAATGACAATTTTGGCTTTAGTTACTACTCAACAGTTCAACACTAGGAGCAATGAAGAAGACAGCTGATATTTAGAAAGGTAAAAGTGGTATGGGAAAGGCAGTACTATGCACAGAGCCAGACATAAAAGTGAGTACTTGCACTTTAAAAGAAAGCTAAAATTTCCTCATTGCATATAACTGTTAAAAACACACATGTGCAGCTTCTACTGCCACTACTACCTGGTTTTTGCTCAAGAAAATTTGGGAGTTTTTTAAAAAAATGCAACTCATATTCCACCCAAATTTCTTGTATCTACTATATATAAAAGTCAAAGTTTGTCTGTGAGTTTGTGTGTTTGTCTGCGTCAGGCAGGCAAAGATCTCATATGATTGGCCGAATGAAGCGAGAAGACCTCATATGATTGGTTGGCTATGAAGATTCTATGGAACCCTGGGGATGGCAGTTCAGGGAGGGGCCTTTAGAATTCTCAGCCAGAGAGCTGTTGGGCCTCAGGCCAGTTGCTACGGAGACGAGGCCTACCATCAATAAGGATGCCAGGAAACATTTGGGGGGCATATGTAAGAAAAATTAAAGCGGCATACACAACATAGTTACAAGGACTTCTACACAGTAGATTGTACAGGTTCCATATGCGAGGAATTTTAACGTTGAAATTCAAAACAAAAAATGCTTTCAGAAAAATGTAAACCCACTGCACAAATTCAACAGAAAGCAAAAAAAAAATAAAATAAAAAAATAAATAAAATAAAAAGCCAGTACATCAATGTCAACAGAGAACACAAATTGGACTGGGGACTATGGGGAAAAGTTACAGATACTGGAATAGGCTGGTCGCTATGGAGATGATACCGAGCAGCAGGGAGAAGGACAATGTAGTCCCACAGAAACTCAACCTCTGTATGTTAACAACTACAAACACAGGCTGGATTAGGGAATATGGAGAAAAGATACAGGTACTGGAATAGGCCAGTTGCTATGGAGACAAGGCCTAGCGGCAAGGAGGAGGAGGATAGTGCATTCCCTCAGGAACCTAAACTGTGTATGTAAATAACTCTGAATACAGATTGCATTGGGAAATATGGAAAAAGTCACAGGTACTAGAGAAGACAGTTTGGTGAGTTCTTAAGAAGAAAATAAAATCCCGGGCAATGCCGGGTAAATATGCTAGTCAGAGATAAAAATGGAAAGAGTGTACCTACCATGAGCAATCATCCTTATCTGAATCTTTAACTCTCTGGTAAAATGACAATCAATCTCCTGACTTGCTTCCTTTTAATTTATTATTAGCAGATTCCACCCTACAATCTGGAACTAACTAGTCATGCACACCAAGTTATTTATATTTCTTTTCCCCCCAATAACTAAGGCATAACTGAGTTACATTATTATTGAAATATAGCTGGGATAACTTCACTTATTTTGCACTGTAACAGTTAATTTTCAAAAATAAAGTTCTAGGGTGTGCAACCTTATACTTAGATGTGTTTACAGATTAGGAGAATTTGCTGGCTTATTTTTAATAATTAAAAAGTAAAGAGTTGTTTTAAAAGTAGCTTGAATGATAACTAATTACAGCTAAAGTATTGTAACTCATTATAAGTTTTAAAAATACTTTTCTAAGCTTAGCCCCTCTCCTAGCCACATTTCCATTAATTAATTTTCATTTCTGTGTGGCAGACTTTGCTTCTCTGTTTTAGCTTTCTTCAATCTATACCACAGGCCCAAGAACCAAAAGAACCAAAAAGAAGTGAGAGGATCATCGTTATTTTTAGCTGGGGTGGAAGGAATGGAAACAACATACTACAGAATTACTGTACATGCTTTAAACTATTATTTGCTGACAAAATAAAAAAAAGGAAAGAGGTCACTAAATGTGGTCTGGCTATTTAATCGACAGGAGAAGCTTCTTTGTAAAGGTTCAATAACTTTTTCCACAGCAATGATCTGCAGAGATTGTTAGTGAGTGGACTTTTTGTTCTCGCCTGGCAGAAGCATCGAGTAATAGGCCCAAAGGAGTTGTCAGTGTCTCTAAAATCGAATCCTTGAACTGAGGTGGATTTACAACAAATAATGATAATGACTACACAGAAACTCTTAGAATCAATGCACTCAAAAATGGTACTTTTTGAAAGAAAGGCCAGAATATGACATGATTGGAGAGAGAGAGCACCTAGCCACTTGGCTACTTTTGGGCTGGCAATATCCAGAGATGAGATGCAGAGGGAGATGTCTTTGAAGAGTACTTAACAACTTGGGCATCTCTAAAGCATGTCAGTAAGGAAGAGGGTAGACAAAATATCTTTTGCAGCTTTACTGGCCCCCCAGTTTGACTCCCAGCACTATCTTTAAAGCTATCTGACTAGGGACAAGGATCCTCCAAGTACCTCCTGGTCCATTTTGAACCTATCCTGTTACCTGAGATCTTCTATTGTTGCCTTTCCTCAGGGGGTCCTTTCACAGTACAAAGTTATAGCACGGTGGCTATTTCCGCACTACACTGTTATAGTGCTATTATTCCACATTCAACATCCTATGGAATCCTGGGGTTTGCAGTTTAGGAAGAGGCCTTCAGAATTCTCAGCCAGAGAGCTCTTTGGCCTCAGTGAACTACAAACCCCAGAATTCCATAGGATGTTGAAAGTGGAATAATAGCCTTATAACAATATAGTGAGGAAATGATCTAAGATTCTACAGGGCTGCATCCTGTGGAATCCTGGGGTTAGTAGTTTGGTGAGACACTAGAGGAGGCCTCTGGCTGAGAATTCTAAGTCCCGTATTTAAACTGCAAATGTCAGGATTCCATCAGATGAAACATGATTGCTGAAGTAGTACCATAGTGCTATAATTGTATAATTGTATAATGTGAAAAGGCCTCTGGCTTCTCTATAGACTCTAGTTAGGCAGGCAACCATGGGTCCATTTTTGCAATGATGATTCACTTTGAGTCTCTGTGTCAGTTTAGAGGGGGCAGACTTTTTTTCCCCCAAGCCCAATCTACATTTGTGATGCCATTTCACTGGTACTTTTTAAATAACTCCCATTATTTATGGGAAATATTCCTTTTGTTCTTGTTCCTTTCTCTCTCTGTTGTTTCCTACTTGTTAGTGCTATTTTAATATTATTGCAAGCTGCCATGTTGCCCAATGGTGGCTTGGATTAAAAAAACTAAACATTCCTCTTACTGCTCAGGTGTTTCAGCAGTGAAAAATTATGCTTCAGGTGGGTGACATAATGTTTGCATTTGGGGCTCTCAACAAAGGATGAAAAACATTCAGATATAATTCTTGTAGTCTCATTATACTAGCTGTCTGTGGAATAGTGTTATACAGCATGTGTACACAGCAAGGAAATGCAAGACAGCTTGTGAGAATGAAACAATCAGGGATTTAAATCACTAACTACCACAGAGCTTCAAAGTCTCAGTGCAGGAAACTGTTTTTCTCTTTCCAGCACAGTATAGTGAGAGCAATATTTATGTGAATATAGAAAGACAGACAACTAGGAGTAAAACTGCATATTGACTCTTTTTGATGCTGTCCTCTCCCCCTTTTTCAAAATTCAGTGCTATGCTTTACTGGTCATTCGACAGAGAAAAGACAAGTAATAAGCTGTCTATGACCAAAGGTAATTACATTTGCAGTAGAACCAGCCACTATGGTCATATATAAGCAATCCTAGTAAAACTGGTTATTGGTAACTGCTAAAAATAGTTTTATTGTCAAAAGGTAGCAAAAGTCATCAATAGTCCATTCCATGCTGTCATACTTATCAAAAATGTTCCTTACACCCACCTACAAATCTAATCCTTCCTCGCCTCTTCTCTTCATAAAACTCTGTGGTCTCTGCATGAATAAACTTGGAGTACTGGAATGACTATTGATGAAAGTTAAGGAAGAAAGTGCAAAAGCAGGCTTTCAGTGAATATTTAGAAAACAAAAGTAATAACTACAGATGATTTACATAACTTTAAAGTGGCTAGCAAAGACATTAAAATAAATATTTTCTACAACTTGACTCAGTCATTAATCAGAATGGGGGCTGGAGTCAAGAAATGAGAAGAATACAAGTTGGAAGGGCAGCTAGGAAAGAACTGGGTGAGATTCTCACGTCTAAATATATATTATTAAATACCAAAGTCAGAATGATCCATTTCCAATTTCTATGTATGGTTTAAAAGAGAGAATCTTATCCCAAGCACTTTTCTGCATATAGTGGAAGCTACTAGAAATTCCCATTCAGGTATGAAAGCACTGAAAAGAGAGAAATAGATCCTGAAATCAACACAGAATTAAAAAACAGGGAAAGGATTGCCAGAAAACAGGGTGGGTTGGGACCCCACAAAATAGCCATGAAGGCTACACAGGTTTCTATATCTCAGGTCCTAGAATCTCTCCTCCTCTTCTCAGAATAAAAGAAGAATCTCAGGGTGAAGACATCTGAATTGCCTGCCTATTTATTTGACTAATCTATCTTTTTTGTGTTCAGGTTTCTAAGCTGCTGCAGGCTGCTTGAAAGTACTGTACACTTTTTCTTCTTTTTTTTTTCAAAGCAGAGTCTCTTTTTTTTTCCTTCAAATTGTGTTCTTAAAAGTAGTGCTTTGTAAAGATGATCAAAACACAGCTGAGAAAAGGCTGTTATCTTCTGTTCAGTACAGGGCTTGGAAAATTTAATTTGTAGCCAAAGAAATACTTTTGTTTTTTTGGTTGGACGTAGTGTTTATTATTTGAGTCACATACACAGAGTGAGTGTGGTTGACATGTGATGTATCGTGCTAAATGACATGACTGTGACCCTCTCTCTGTTTCACTAACAGCAGGCATCCCTAGGTCTCTGGTTTGGGCCCTGAAATCTCAGGGGTACTTCTGACCTTTCAAGCCTAGATGTATGTTTCTGTCCAAAGGCTATCTTTTGTCTCCTCTGCGTTAGACCCTATCATCATATATATATACTTAGGGAGTGAAAAAAAAAGCCTTTTTCATGGTCTGCAAGGAAAACTAATAAGATCTATCACTAGATCCAGTAAGTGAGAAAAACAGAGTTCATTTAAAACCATGCCGCATTGGTACAAGGGGTTACTTGGGAATAGGGGCACTGAAAAGAAGAATAACATGAGCCAACCCAATGTTCACAGGGCTGTTAACATGAGTGTCAGAATGTCATATAGGACATTGGCTAATAGTGCTTATAGCAGGATTTGCAGTTCATTGCTGTTCTGCAGAATAATATGTGTGGCTTGTATTTGCACTGTACACCTTCAAGTTCTACAGTCAGGAGTCCTTGTATATTATACATATTCTTCCTTGAGAGCCTAGGACAGAGCCTTCCAAACTGTGTGTCGTGACACGTTAGTGTGTTGGCTGCAGTGTATAGATGTGCGGTGCAAACATAATGGCTGAAGAGGCTGTCTCTCCCACCACCACTGCCACTTTGGGCCAAGGGAGACCCCGGCAAGGTTGGCGGCAGCAGGTCAGGCTCGAGTGGAGGGGCTGCCACCACTTACTGAATTACTCCGTCATGAAAAGATGCATCTAAAAAGTGTGTCACCAACATGAAAAGTTTCGAAAGCTCTGGCCTAGGAAATAGCTATGCTGACGTGATGAGGTTAAGTAACATTATATACTCACAATGTCTTGTGACATTTTCTTAAGGTAAAACTTGGTGGAGTGGTGGAGTTTAATAAGGGAAGCTTGTCAATAAAATAAAATGCAAATATTTAAGTGTGTCTTTCACAAGATAAGGTTTCATCTCATAGAAATTCTGACAGTATCTGAGACTGCAAGATATTGGTAAGGGTGAAAAAAGCTTCTTAAGACTTTACAACTCCTGTATTAAATTCTATTAATCTCACATGCCTTATTCCTGGAAGTGAATTTAGTCACAGATCATATCACAGAATTCTATCATGAATAGGAAGCATGCCGAAGTGTGTTCTCTAAGCAATATAGACCTTGTGTGGTTGTAGAAAATTGATCTAAAAGTTCTTCTTCTCCTTATTATTTCTTACCTAGAATATGACCTAGCAACTTTGAGATGTTGTAGCTGTCAATCTACTAGCTTCAACCCAGCATTCGATATGGTCCTAATTGCACTGTTCTACTTAATACACCTGCCTTCTATTTGTGTCAGTCATTGCTGCACCCCAAGTCAACAATGTCTTTGGCTATCTATGACAACAAAGGAGAATGGCCGTCTTTGTGTGCTACTGTTTCTGTTATAGATCCATGGCTGTAAAACCAAAACACCAGAAACTCTGCAAGGGCATTAAGAAGTCATTACAGGAGTCCACCTGGATTTTTAAAATGGATTAATTAAATTAGTTAATTGGAGGGTGTATGTGGCTTAAAGTACCAAAGTCAGTCACAGGATGGCAAACATCAGTAACCTTCCCTAAAGGCAAAACAACGATCAAGCCTGGCATTGTTATTTTTCCACAGGACTTCATTGATACTTCTCTCTTCAGAATCCCCAAACTCTTTGAATGGGAGGGTGAGAGGGAGAGATACAAAGAGAGTCCTGCTGACTAGTAAAGGTGAGTAAGCAAAGGAAAATGCCAAGTGGACCAACAAGAAAAAAAAAAAAGGATGAGGGAAAGAGAGAAGAGAAAGAATAGATGGAAAGTGAAATATCATGAGGTTAGGAGAATTAAGGGACTTTTAGTCTTTGTGAATCTATGTACTTCTGCTTTTTTTTTATTGTTGGCTTGATTTAATGTGTTGTACTTTCATCTCATGTTCTATATTACTCTGACATCCTCAAAATCAATTTTGACAAAGGACAAGTATAAATATTTTAAATAAAGAAAAGCAATGACTATCTGAATAGAAATAAGTGAAATTGTGGCAAGAGAGTTTAAATTCAACTCTAGGAAAAGTGTCTCCATTCATTTAAAATATGACAAATTTATCACAATTGTCAAAGAAAATGACAATGTCCTGTCAGAGACTCCAAACTTTTATTACTTCCGGTTCACTAGATACAATTCCATATCAAAACTTTTAGCAATTTGCTTCCAGAATAAGTTGACTATTCCCTTTTATGGGGATGTCAAGTCTTTGCCAGAAGCCTCAGAAGTTAAATTCTTACCAAATTTCTTGTATCCTGTTGCTGAGCATCACTACAGATCAAATTTCAGTAAGGTCATGGAATTTTTCAATGTACCTCTTCAGCCATTTTATCCATTCCTCATATGCCCTATTGCCTTCAACAGGCTCACTTTCTACCTTGTGGTATCTGCATCTCAATGTTCTAGCCCTGCACAGATTGTTTGGCTCTGCTTTTACTGCAGGTAGGTAAACAGCATTTCCTGACCTGTCCATATGTACAGAATATATATCAAGCTAACTCCCTGCCCGCAGTGAAATAAGCACTTCTTGCTTTTTCTCTTCTCTTTCCTTTTCCCTGCACCATTTGGGAAGCATGTAGACCTGGTCTTTGTTTTGTTATTTAATCTCCTTGTATTTAGGCTTAGAACAATACTAGACAAGGCAACATTCATAGAATTAGTGAGTGGACTGCATTGTATCCTTAAAGGAATTAGCAGACATGGAAGCAGTCTACATGGCGTTAACTACTTTCCCCCATCCTGATCTCAATCAGTACCCCTTAGTCTGCAATGTACTTTATGAATGTTATTCATATAGTTGTTGATGACATGAACAATACTACATTTAGTTTGGCTCTTAGTGCGCTGTGAATCAATAACTTCTAGTGGTAGATCTTCCATAGCATTGTAAGCCATGGCATGGGATGCTACTGTGGCATATCGTTATCAAGAACAGGGATGCAATTCTTTACTAATTTCATTCTTGAAGGAAGCAGCAAGTACTTTTAACATTTTTTTTTCCCTGAGTGAAAAGATTTTTGAAAACTACACTGTTTTTCAAGACTATTTGCACTTCAGGGCTTATTCTGCTGAACAATCACACATAGTATTTTTGCACAGGAAATAGTCACTATATTCTGTGCAAAAATTGCTGCTTCCTCTGCAAAAAATGATGTACTAGGGGACTTAGTCTGTGCAAAATTCATACATGATATTTTCCCACAGAAATACCATTTTCTGTGCAGAAAATGCTGCTTTCTGCACAAAAAGAGATGTGATATTTCTTAAAAAAAAAATAAGACCAGAACCACAAATATTCTTATCCTTGTTAGTGTTTCGCAACACTAGAGAATATTTTTGAATATTTTTTGAATATTTTTGAATATTCTTTCTACCTCTAATCAAGAATGATAGAGAAAGAGCTTGGAATACTGGGTTTAAGGATTAATTTGATAATGTTATGCATTAGAGATCTGAAAATTAATTCTTCACCAACATCACTAATCATTGAAATTGTTCAACTGGTTGCATTAATTTTGATTAGCTGGCCTTTTGAACCATTAGTTCCCAAGGCAGAGCAGGGAATTTACAGAGAATGGCATGGAGGCTCTGACCACTGAACCTAGTCGCACATAGAATACTATGGGTACCATCAAAAGGACTCTCTTTATCATTTAACATTTGCCTTCTGACCTGGAGTTTCCCCCAGAAGTTCTACAAAGCTCATAGTACAGCTGGTGGGGAGTTGGCTACAAAGATCAGGTAGTGGATCAAGAGTGGAGATTTCTTAAGCAGAAATATTTTTAGTATCTCAGAACAGAAGTACATTTTTCTGCACAGTTGAATCACTGTATGCTCTCTACTTCCCCACTTCCTATCAAGAAGTGTGACCTGCAAAGTTCAGTGGCGGACTACATATTTTACTCATTTAGTTCCGTGGGATTTATTTCTAGATAAGTTTACTGAAAAAGAAAAAGAAAGACATTTCTCCCAAGGATTAGACACTGTGAATTCAGCTGTTGTTGTTATGTGCTATTATCAACCTATTGTAACCCTATATATGAAACACCTGCAAGACAGCCTCTTATTAATAGTCCTGCTCAGGTTTCGCAAACTCAGGACCTTGGCTTCCCTCACTGAGTCCATCCACTCATAATAGTCATAGTCTTCATCTTTTACTACTGCCTTACACTTTCCCCAGCATTATAATCTTTTCTAATGAGTCATGTCTTCTGAACTTTCCAGAGAACAATAGGCTCAGTTTAGTAATTTTGGCTTGTAGAGAGAGTCCAGATTGATTTGCATTCAGAGCCATTTATTGTTCCTTGTGGTAGCCTATGGAATCTGAAGAATTCTCCTCCAACACTACATTTAAAATGAATTGATTCTCTTCTGTCAGCCTTCTTCATTGTTTAGCATTTACACCCATATATAGAGATCGAAAACACTGTGGCATGGATGAGGCTTATTTGCTATTCAACCATACATCATTGCACTGGAGGATCTTGTCTGGTTTCTACACAGCTAAGTCTTAGTCTGATCTCTTGACTCATTTTGATTAATGACAGCCAAGTTACAGAAATCTTACCAGTCTTGATGTCTTCATCATCAGCTTTACATTTATGACAATCTTCTTGTTTCTGTTTTCCTAATACTGAGCTATAATCCTGCTTTTGCACCTCCTTAACTTTTTGTAGTAGTTGTTCCAAGTCTGCTAATTTCTGTTGTTGTGTGCCTTCAAGTCATTTCCAGCAACCCTAAGGCAAACCTATCATGGAGTTTTCTGGGAGCTGAGAATGTGTGATGCACCCAAGGTCACCCAGTGGGTTCTCATGGCTGAGCAGGGAATCGAAAAACCAGGTTTTTAGTCCAGGCTCAAACCACTACACTATGTTGGCATTAGTAATGTATTATTATTTGAAACTGTTGGTGATTCTTCCTCCAATTTTCATATCCTCTTCTTCAAAGACTAATTCTACTTTCCATATTATATATTTGGAGGATAAATTAAACAGATAGGGTGATAAAATACAGCCCTATCTGACACCCTTGCAAATTGGAAACCACTCTGTTTCTCTTTATTCTGTCATGACAGTGTTCTCTTGTATATTATATAGATTATGCATTGGGACAATCAAATGCAGTGACAGTCAGTTCTTTCATAGAAGGTTTGATCTTTCATTAGCTGTACAGCCAAATGCTTTTCTATAATCTACAAAGCAAGGGCTGAATTTGTTCTGAAATTCTATGGGGCATTTCATAAATTGAAGCATGTCTGTAATATGATCCATAGAGCTTCTTCGTTTTCTGAAGTCAGTCAGCTATTGCATCTTGCATTTCCTGTGGAATATATGGTAAAGTCGTTATAAAATCTTGAACATCACTTTACTTGCATGACAGATTAATGCATTAGTCTAATAGTTACTACAATCCCTGGTTTCTTCTTTCTTTTGAACTGGAATGTATATTCTACATTGACAGTTTGTGGTCCATTGTTTTGTTTTCCATATTTGTTGGAAAAGTTTGAAACATCCATTTTGATATGCCATGTGTTCCTCATTATTTATTTCTCTGAAGTACTTTGAGAGCTTCTTCCACTTAACTTTCTAAAATTGTAAGACCATCATCAAAACGTTCTTTTTTTGAAGGAATCTGTCATCCTTTTGTCTCTTGTATATATTTCCTCAGTATATTGTTTCCATCATATTTTCATTTTGGTTATATGATGAGTTCCCCCTTGTTGATTTTTTTTCAGCATTCCTATACTTTAATTCAGCTAGGTTTCTCAGATCTTGAGCAAAAGAGCTCATAAAATTCCATGAGTTGCTCTCATGCCTCATTTCTTGATCCCCGGCCAAATATTCCAACCATGTTTGGTTCTACTCTATTTCCTGCTTTTGAATTCCAGTCACCTATGGTTATATGTGACCTATTTATGCATAGATGCCAGCACAGAATGATTCAGTTTCTTCCTCTTCTGCCTCTGTAGTTGGAGCATAAATTTTCATTATGGCTATATTGATAGGTTTTCCATGCAGTCCTCTTGATATTATTCAGTCAGTCAGTCTGCCACATGACACATACTATGTTGATGTGTACATACACCCTGTTATAGTCCCCCTCCATTTCACAGGTCCTCAGGCTCTTTCCAGCACTCGTTTGAGTTGTTTGCCATTTTACTACACCGTTATATTGATGGGACTTGAGAATCCATGGATTTTAGTATCCATGGGGAATCTTGGAACCTAACCCCAATGGATACCAAGGGCCCACTGCATTCACCATCTTGTTATTGCACTCTTCAAATAGAGAGGATTGATTGGAAAACATTATTTCTGGAATCTGAATAAAACAAAACACTATATCTTCAAACTTAATTTTGTTGTCTGTGTAGTTTCTTACACTGTACTGTGCTTTGCTCAGCATAATAAAGGTCAAAGAGATATGAGTCTTCAGTGCAGCTAATCCCATTACCTCTGTTCTTCCACAATTCTGGCAGAAAGTTGCATTAGAAAACATTGACCTTGAAACTTTGGAAATCAAAATGTGAGCTACAGATCATAGCAGGTAAATAAAAAGTGGGAAGAGGTACTCACAAGATTCCTGTTAATCTGAAAGTGTTTAGTATTTATGAAGTGCTTACAGACTGGTTCTTCTACATAAAAAAAGAATGGGTCCCACAGGGATATTTGTTGGGCTTTAATAACTTTGGTGTGGTAATAAGCAGATCTGAAAAGCCTTTGTGGTCCAAACACATTATTTCTAAAGTATCCTAAGAGACCAACAACTACCTACAGCTGCAAGTTGACCATAGCCAACAATTGTTGTTTTTGAAAGAAAACACAGAATGTTGGTTTGGAGGCTTAATAGAAACAAGAAGGATTTGGAAGGAGAAGAAAGTTTATAGAAAAACTAATGCATTCTGATAGTTCCTAGTACAGCCTAAAAGCGTGTGAGAATCATATACTAAATCAAGGTGGGAGTTCTTAAGTTCTTCAGATAGTATTGAACTGTAACTCCCAGCATTCATCACCATGGCTATTCTGGCTCAGGCTGCTAAGAGTTGTAATTTAACAGCAACTGAGGGGCTGTATGATCCCCACACTCATGCTAAATAAATATCAAAAGAGAAATAACAGAATATATATCCATATCTACAGTTTTCAGCAATTCTCCAAAACATGAAATGCTTTGCAAAGGGGTGAAGAAATGTTTCTAATAATTGGCAACAGTTTTATTTTTCCTAACAATAAGGCAAGCTTTCTGGACTATAGATTTCATTTAGTGTAATTTAGTGTAATGGATTAAAATCAACATTTTATTTACCATGGATTTAAAAAAAAGAGAGAGAGAGTGAAGAAATAAATAAGCTGTCGCTAACTGGTGGGTGAGAAAAAGTGGGCAGGGAAAGTATAAAAATTATATTGGCTAGAATCTTGAGAATAGTACATGGATGGAAGGTTCAAGAAAGTGGACTTTTCTGTCCCCTCATCCCTTAGTAATACCCTAATGCCTTTGAAATGCCTCCTGAAGCATGTGGGGAACCTCCTGAAAAATGTGTGATGGGGCTCAGCAGACTGCCAGAATCTCCCCGAACTGACAGTGGTACCTTACACAAGAGGAATTCTTCTGTTCATACAAAATGTCTTTGTCCAATTTGGAGTAATCTCTATTTTCTCAGCTTTTCCTCCTTTGTCTACAGCCCCTTTCACACTGTTTTGAAAGGTTCCTTGACTGTCTAGAGTATGGATGGAGAAAGTGAGGCCTGAGAGCTGTAAATGGCCTCCAAGGTCTCCTAAGACCATGCTTTTTTTCTTTTTCTTTTTTTTACTTTTTTTATCCCCTCAATACCCCCAATGGGGCATAGATATAATTTTGCCATGGTTTCCCCTGCTTTAGACAGTTTTAGCCCCCAAGGAAGCCTTTTTCTCCCCAAGAAAAAATTACCTGGAAGTTGACTTCTTGTTAAAAAAAAAATTCTCCTGGCCCTAAAACAGCCCAAAGAAGGCTATTTTACACTTCATCCTCCAATGAAGCATTGTGGTGGGTGGCATTTGAGGAAAACATTGTAAATAGATGGGGAGGCATGAAATGGCAAGGAACCTCCAAGCCTCCCCTTGGGCCAGTCTGTCTCCTAACTCCCAACAGTTTCTACTCCTTCTTTAGGGAAAGTCCCATTTTGAAAGTCTATCCTGATACAACTCCAAAATCTTTTGCTATTTTTATTTGCCTGGTAGACTATAAATATAGCAGGTCTATTAAAAATGGACTTTTGGACTTAAAGTTGTAAACAATCATTTTAGAGTATGGTTCCTAGAGCATTTTGTATCAGTGCATTGACTTGGATATACATAAGATTTTTGTTTTGCTTCCTGGAGTATAAACTCATCAACACTATGACTATGAAGTACAGTCAAGAAAAGTCAATATAATATAGCCAAGGCGGCCAGGTTGGATTGGAATGACTCAGAATTATTAGAAGAACTGGATGCCATTCACTTTTATGCAAAACCAGAATATGATCAATATTTTAAGGGACCACTCGTTTTCAGAGGTGCACTGCAGATGTTCTCCTTAGAGATGGGCAACAATTTTGTTCAGTTCAGTTCAGTTCTTTTTTTTTTTAAGATCTTATTAAAATTTTATAAAGTTCTTGGGATGGAAAGAATTTGAGATTTTAAAAATTCACATCTGGAAGATAGTTAACCTGGTATAGTTGGTGTACCTAGGCAAAGGATATGTAGTACTTAGCTCTTAAGAGTCTAGGTTTGGACTTCTGTGATTTCATCCATGTTTGCAATGTTTAATTAGAAGTGTGTGTGTGTGTGTGTGTGTTCCAATGACTAGTTCCATATTTTAAATAGTTTTATGGCAGGTACAACATGGTAATCTCCATGAAGACACTAGCTATGCTTATTGAATTTGACTCCTGCAGATGTGTGGGAAATTTGTATTTTTTTTTAAGAACTTGCTAATAAGATTTTAAAAAAATGATTATAGAAGAAAGCAAAACTGAGTTAACTCTCCTAAGCTGCTTTGTCTCCTACTAGGACAATGTTCCATATTTAAAACGCTTTAGAAGTATCTCTAGTTACCTGAAGATCTGGGAAACTCCATGGACAAAAAAGGGGACTGTCCCTATAAACTTCAAACATACGTAAGCACAGAAAAAAGAATGAGGCTTTATGTTCTTAAGTGACTAGCTTTTGGATAAAAAACTGAATACATGTATACATTACTTCAGTGAACACATTTCATCAAAGCATTGTCATTTTTAGTCCTATTTAACAATGTATGTGATGTTGCAAAACTAAAGCAAAGTAAAAGGAGATAATTCCAAATGCACGCAAGAAATTACCTGTTGTGGGTAATTCTGCAGGTTCATCTGGTAAGAACTTGGATGATGGTAGACATTCCCTCGTAAAGGCAATGTCATCAAGGGCTATAGATCTTCTATAAGCTTTCCCAGCACTCCCTTCAAAGATGATCTGGAAGTCTTCATCTGCTTCCAACAGTAATACTTCTCGTTTCCAAAAATTTCCCTGATCCCCAGACAGACTAAAGAGTATTCTTCTAGTGTGATTTGATACTATCAGTTGGTAGACAGTTAGTGATCCAATATCTGCTCCATACATGTGGTAATAAAATATTACCTGGAAAATAAGAGAAACAGTAAAGATGGCCAAATGGTTATACACTATTCCCTTCCTAGAAAGGTAAATATGGTTCCTTTGTAATATGAAATAGCTGAGAACAGAATCTTGGTAAAAAGCCTGCAACAGACTTCCAGTCAGTGTACTAGATCCATGATATCTATTTATTCCAATATTTATAAGTTAATCTATTCATTTGTGTGTGCTGGTCTAACATGTTGTGTGTCTTAAAATTATTTATATTCTGTCCTCTGAGGTGAATACTTCAAGGCAGCTAAAAAGATTTCAAAAATCTATCAAGCAAACTAAAAGACAGCTCTTATAAAATTAAACAGAAGATAATCCAATATAAGGAAAGCACAGCAGTCATAATTAATTAAGAAAAAAATCCTAACTGAAACTATTATCCAAAACTCTACTTTAGTACAACAGTGTGGAAATAATGAGTACAAATAGCCAGTAAATTATAATCACTTCCTTTTTCACTAAGAAATTTATTACTACATGACATGCTGGTCAAGAAATAATGGCTCAGAAGTGGTACATGCTGTGCTTCTTGCTACTGCCTCTTGTTTTGGCCATTTCTACCCTACACTGTTATGGTGCTATTATTCCACTTTCAACATCCCGTGGAATCCTGGGGTTTGTAGTTTACTGAGGCCAAAGAGCTCCCTGTCTGAGAATTCTAGGTCCCTTTCCGCACGTTACCTGCTCGCAGAAGTGGGGGGTGCCGTTCGCGCAAGCAGCCTCTTGCACGAGGCACTCGCATCACTCCTCCGTTCTCCATCAGCTGGGTTGCCAGTCGCGCGGCCGTCGTGCGAATGCCCCGCCCTTCCTTCCGCAGTGCAGCCTGGGAGCTGTAGGCTGCGCTGGGGGAGGAAGCGCAACCGGCCCGGCTCGCCTGACGCACCGCAGGGCTGGTAAGTGCGCAAGGGCCCCAGAGGCATTGCGCAACCACACAGTATTTTCGGCTTAGAGCCGAAAATAAAAAAAATTGTGCGTGGCCTGCTTTAGGCTCATGAGCATCATATGGACCGCCACTCCCATTTATGCGACGCTCAAGGGGCCCTCTCGCAAAAGAAACTGCATGCGAAAAGGGCATAACTGCAAACCCCAGGATTCCACAGGATGTAGAAAGTGGAATAATAGCACTATAACAGTGCAGGGCAGAAATGGCCTTTGTTGTAGATGCTAGGCAGGTAACAAAATGAATGGGAGAAGAGCATGTTCTGTACCAGAGAGCAATGGCTTGTATCATTGACATATTTTCAAAAGGAACTAGAAGTAATATATTTATTACTGCTATTTTATTTTATATATATATATATTACATTTAATATATCTTTCTTCTTTTGAGAAAGATTTACTTTAGATCTCCCTAACAATTTTTTTAAAAGCAACTTTCAAAGCTGTGTCAAACTTCACAAAGGTGTTGGATTAAAATGGCATTTAAAAACCAGCTAAGATGGAACAGAGTATGTCTCCTTGGGAAGAGATTTCCATGACCTCAGTGGCCTTCGAAAAAGACCCTATTCATTGTAGCTCAGAGCAGGTATGCGCAGGAGATGCTTGGGTGATTTGTAATAAATCAGCAAGCATTTCTGACTCACAATTGTTTGACAACAGCACTAACACAGAAATTGTTTTCCTTTCAGAACCATACTTCCTGTCTTTTAGAGGCCTGGAGTAAATTTGTAAGTGTGATAAAGTTTGGTGTAGAAAACAAATTCCTGGTTGAGAAGCTATGAGCATCTTGTATTTATATTGTAAAGGCATGCCTACTTTTCAGTTCACTACTATTCTGGTTAGGGAACCTATGGGATTCCAGTCCCCAAATCCCACAAAACATCTTGTCTTTCTTTGAAAAACACAGTGTTTATTTGTCTTCCTCTAACAGATGTTGGGGGAGAATCAGATATTTTTCATTGCACCAGTGCGCAAATGAATTCAAAGAATTTGTCTGTTCCTGTTTCCTTTCAATTGCTTACCATCAATTGCTCACCATCTGAAATTCAAAAAGTGGAAAAATTATTCAGTACCTTTTATTGTAAGTTGTCTCCTGTTCCAGGGTGGCCAAGATCCAAGCTTTAATGCCACCGAAGTGTTTCGTTTCATTTAAACAATGGGATTTTTTCAACAGAAACCATTCTCTTTTTTTAGAGATGGAACCAAGAACAACAAAACATTGTATTACAATAGCATTCAGTTAATAAAAGAACAAGTTATATCTCCTCCCAGGGATGCTTCAGTGCTGTTGAATTCTTGCAAATAAAAATTAACGTCTCATGCACATACCTTGCAATTTTTGCTTTTTCTGCTTATAAGCACACTAGAGATTCTGGCTTCTTGCCCTGGCAACTGAGGGAAGGAGTTTTTTATAGAGATGTAATGACCAGATGGCTCTTGCAAGGTATGATCAGCAACTGGTCCAGTGATTACTCCTGGGATGCCTCCAGTTTTGAGATTCCAGTCAAAGTCATCATTCTGATCTTGTTCCCAGTCACAAAGATCAAATTCAAAATCACAGCGCCCAATGGAAACACCTGAACAAAGAGGGTGTAGTTTAAACGCACTTAGTTTTTAAAATGATGAAAAATGCCTAAACTAATTTGACAATAATAAACATATTATTTCCATATTCTCAAAATGAAGAAAGGCTCATTTAGCTAGTGAGGGGCATCTTAACAGGTGGCTATTGCATCTTATACAAAGGTCATGGGCTATGGTTTAAGATGCTTTTAAATAACCTTTTCTTCAATTGAAGCTTTTTCTCCTTAATAGGCGTATAGCCACCATTCAACTAATGAACATTTATAGCTAGCAATATGGATAAACTAAAATATGTTCTTTGCTACCCTAGAACTTGATTTCCACAAGATCTAAAGGAAAACAGAAAACTCACCATGTTTGATTTTATTTGTTAAAGCTCATGTTTTATGTTTCTAAGAGGGTTATTTCAAAGATGCAACAAACCTTCTAGACAGCCAAAATAGAACTATTTTTATATTGGTTTTATTAGCACATAAAAGTATAGTGTTTACAAAAATGGAAAAAGAGATTAGCTATTTAAATAAATAGGAAGATATAGCTTGTTCCATACTACAATTACCTGTGAAACTAGGATGTAATGCAGGATCACTATCAAAAGAAATAATTAAACAGAGCAAAAGACTGCTTTGTTATGTTCTTTTATATTCTGAGAATTTAGAAGATGGAGTAATTTCCTTCTTACAGCTGGGGAAATCTAGCTTTATTCTGAAGTATTCTGTTAGCTAGCAAAATCAATGAGGAAAGCACATTGGAAACTCAGAGGGAGCAAATGAATGTTCTGCAATGTTTGTTTCCTAATATTTTAATGCAAAAGATATCTGGTTTTGTTTCGTTTGTTTGTTTTAAAAGAAGCATCAGAACTACTCAAAATAGATCTATTTTCCAACAGGAATGAGGCTGATGTTTAATTCATTTGGAAGGCAGATCCCAACATGGTTCAAACATGTATGTTATATCACTTAGTGGCTGCAACAGTAACTTCTCAGTGCATTTCAAGGAAAGTATTGCATGGAATCCAGGTTACAAGAGTACACATTTGCTTGCATCATAGGACTTTCTCCTCTTGCCTGTAACCACCATCTCCAAAACCTGGAGTAGATTTTGAGGGTAGCCAGAAGGACTGCAAGGGACAATTCCAGATGGAAGTAGCTCTGTCAATGGAAGGATTAATTGGATCCTTACATAGGAGTGGCTTAATGAGCTAGGTATTTTTAGCTTGATGAAAAGAAGGTTGAGAAGTGACATGATAGCCATGTTTAAATATTTGAGGAGATGTCATGTTGAAGATAGAGCAAGCTTGTTTTCTTCTGCTCTGGATATTAGGACACGAAGCAATGGCTTCAAACTACAAGAGAAGCGATTTTATCTAAACATCAGGAAGAACTTCCTGATGGTAAGAGCTGTTCATCAGTAGAATATACTGCCTTAGAGTGTGGTAGAGCCAGCGAAACCCACATTCATCTCCAGAAAGCTCACCATCTAATGGTGGGCCCATCAACACCTGTAAGCCTAACTCAGCTTTCTCTCGAAACCTCCAGATTCCCTACAGCCCCGAGTTCTAACTGCATTCCAATACATCTAAAGGATACAAGGTTGGGTACCCTCCAGATGTTCTAGAGTATTCTACTGTTCTAAACCATTCTACAGAATTCTGAGTGGGCAAGTACCCATTATCATTCCAAAACTCATAGGAAGACTGGGATAGAAATGTAATATCTCATCACTGTATTTTTTTAAAATGTACATCTTAATTCAAAACCATGGTTAATTCCTTTTCTTTCACTGAGATAGTGTTGTCTCTGTTTTGGGCCGAAACCCCATGTGAGAACAAGCAAAGTTTCCCAACCAAATGCTAGGTATGTCAATCACTCATATCAGAACAAGCTTCTTGTTGCCTATCCCCCTAAACTCAAGCTTCTCTTTGCATTCCTCAGGCTAGAGTATCACAACTCTGTGCATATTTAAGAGGCACTCTATACCCCATGTGGATCTCAGCTGCACTGACTATGGCCATTTCTGCATGGCGTCACAGTCCCATGATGAGGATGCAATGGCAGCGGTCCATGGGTCATGCTTTTGCATGGTGTCATTGCAGTCCTGCTGCCCATCCCATCCCCACCCATTGCAATCAGGGATATTTGCTTAAGAGAAAAAAAATGTTAAGTGCCCATGATTGCACTATACTCTTGTCACCCCTGGCATGCGGAAGGGGCAGAAGCATGATCACGCACTTCCTTCCCCAGTGCCCACTGGAAAGAGGCTGGCTGAGCTGTGGAAGGCAGGCCAATGCTACTTGAGCTTCCTTCCACAGCCAGCCAGGGCCAGACGGGAGCGTTCATGTCATGCTCCCATCCCAGCAAAAGCACTCCAGGATTACAACGGGATGTCAACAGGAATGGGTAATGTGTAGAAATGGCCTATGTCTTCCTTAAAAGACATAGCCTGGGCTTCAAACTAACATCACCAAAGGAAAAAAAATTGAAACAAAACTCAATTCAGTCTTTAGACATTTATCACATTTTGTCAGCTTTCTGTATCATCAACACACGGTTTCATAAGGCTCAGGCTAGATTTGTTGCTGAGAGACAGTACAGACTACATTTTCATTTTAATATCAAAATTCACTCAAGAAATATTTTTTCTTAGACATGAAATCTCTGGAGGACAGGATCATAGCATATGCAGGGGTATCTCAAGCAATGTTTTATCCTCAAGAAAGCAATCATAGATGATCACAGCCAAGCTGGGCAACTGGGTACATTTTGAACAAAGATCTTCCTCTTGGAAAGGAAGTGAACATAGCTACCCAATTATCTTATGTCAAAAAGCAGGCCTGACTTCAACAATGGTTTATATTCTACACTTAATTACATTTTTATCTGCTGAAGAATTGTTCCACTATGCCATTTTTTTCTTTTCTCTTTTCCACAGACACCCAGACATTCTTGCTATCCCCAAGATAAATGAACAGAGAATGTAGGGGAGAATTTGGCTCTTGCTCAGGTTAGATTAGGAATATCTCCATAACTCTCTCTTGAGTTGCACAGATCCCTAAAAAGAATGCAGGAATTTATATCAAGGGTTTGATCCAGACTTGCATGCAATAGATATCACTGTCACTATAGGAAATGAATAGTTGACAATTTTCTCTGTTTCCTTGTTGCCTATGGGAGCATGAGCTGTTCTGGAGCATGTCAGGTGGCACTAGAAGCTTCAGGGGGTTTTCTGGTTCTCTACAAATAAATGGAGCTCTTTCACTTGCAGAGGTGCAAGGATGGATCCAATCTGTATTTATTTTATTTATTCAGTCTGTTTCTTTTCCTATAATAGACTAATCTCAGGACAGCACCTTGTCCATTTTCAGTGCTTAGGAAAATGGCTCCCCCCTTTTTTTTTGTTTTTTGGAGGGGGAATACAACTCCCTTGGCCAACATGCCCAATAGACTATTGGCTGAAGGATTTTGAGATGTTTAGGTCCAAAGTAGACATGACATGCAGCCTGCCTATTGCTGACTTGGTCTCCTGCCAGAGGCATAGGGGACAGTATGTATGCCTCCTTCACTACTTCATTCTCAGGGTAATGGAGTTTCATTCTAACTATTCCACAAGTTCATCCATGATACTCTAAGAAGGAGTCCAATTAATGAATTTCCTTCCTTCGTTCTCTTAACTGGCAATCTTCTCAAATAGACATGCAGTGTTCTTCCTTGTTCTTGCCTACAGTTTTAAATTTACTACAAGATGAAACTCTATTTTATAACAAAATAAAAATAAAATATTTAAAATAATATTTTTTTTAAAAAAATTAAGCATTCTGTTATCTTGACTATATGTTTATGGGGTTTAATTCTAAATCCTTACAAATATATTGGCAACATTTTGCTTCATTCTCCTGTAAATATACAGCATTGCAATTTGCATCATCATCCTATTAAAAAATCACATTGCAATCTGCTGGATAACTAATAGTAACAATGAATTCTAAACCCCCCTTTGGCCCAGAGATATTATTTCTGTTACCCATCTTGGCCTGTCCCCTGTGACCTCTTTTGCTTTATTTTTCTATCAAATGCCTAAAACTAGGGAAAAGGAGGAAGGTCCTAGTGAGATTAGTTATTTTCGAGAAATTTTATCTTTTTAAATGTTGTTTTAAAAATGCATGAATCACAGCCACCAGCTCATTTAAATCTTAGCCACTGGAGTGAACTGCAATCGTAGGAATGTACAATTTAATTTTCCCTTTAACTATCTGCAAGCAGCTCATGGTCAGGTTGAAGGTGCAATAAATAGTTTATTAGTTTGCTTCTGCTCTAAGTAAATTCCTCTGAATATATAAGACCACTATCACTTTTTTGAATTTTAAAATATGGTTAACCAATCCATGATGCAAATTATGCCAAGGATCACTACACAACATTATACTGAAAAAAGATACTGATGAAAATATAAAGATATTTCTGTCTCTGCACTTTGTGTAACTTTGCGCATTGTCTAAAGCAGAAGAGAGAACCCAGAATTTAAAAAAAGAAAAAAAAACAATTTGAATCAGTGGAGTCAGAGGAATCACTATGGAGTGGGTTAAATCACAGCATTGCCTCCTCCCATGATTGTTCTGAATTCAAAACTGACCTGATCTATGCCTCTTGGACCAATGTGAGCACTGGAATATAGCCATCCCCTGGATTTTAAACTTCTCCAAATACAGGCCTTTTCTGCACGGCATTTGCCATGCAAAAGGGCGCCTGGAGCATCGCACAATTGTGAGGAGCAATCTGCACGACGCACTCACAATTGTGTGATGCTTCAGGGGCTGGCAGGCACCAATCGCGCACCTTTTCATTTTCGCCTCGAAGCTGAAAATGGTAGGCGATTGCGCATTGCTCCCAGGCCCCACGCACACTTACTTGGCATGCGGAGCCTCCGGAGCCACACCCAGGTTGCACTGTGGAAGGAAGAGGTGGGGCTCTTGCATGAGCAGTCAGCTCATGCAGAGCTGAAGCAACAGGGACGTGAGAGCCTCTCGCCGGAGGCTCGCACGATCCTGGCATCCCAGCGCTGGAAAAAGGTAAGGTGCGGAAAGGGCCACAGTGATGGTATTATCTTAATTCTCATCCACCCAGAAGCCATAGGATTACAATATCAATGCAAGTTTTCAATGCAATGAACTGACAGCAGCGCTACTATATTAATAACTCACTAAAGATAGGATAACTGATGTTCATTAAAGTATGGAACCATCATACTTACTGCAAATGCTTTCATTCTCATCTGAGTTATCTGCACAGTCATTCACAAAATCGCAAAGATTATTCTTTGGGAGGCAGTATTTGTTTGCACAGGTAAATTCTTCAGAAGTACAATGTTTGTTTGGGACCAACAAAGGGGAGCAATTTTCAAACAAAATATCATCCACTGCCACATCTCCCACATAACTAATGCCTCGTTTTGCTCTGAAAACAACCTGCACAAATACAAAATGCAGCAATATGAGTAGCAGTGCTCTGATACAAGCAAACACCTTTGGTAATATAAATCCATCCACATTAACAGGTTTCACCTTCACAAATTTGATTACCAGTATTCGTGAGGCATGTGCTCCCCCCCCGTTTCCTCCTCCCATTCTCTTGGATTCCTCAACCCCAGGTTTGTGTGGCTTGTGTTTAAAATGGATGCTTGTTCCTTTTGGGCGAGCAAAGTCCCTCCCCAATGCTGGAGGCATGTCCTCTCTGCCATGTGGCTGCACATTCTGCTGTGTAATGGCTGCTGATTGGTCAGGTGCTCTCAAGATGATGATGGGAAGTATCTAGAACACCAGAACTCTGCTCTTCTCCATTTGAGAGGAAAGTACTGGTAAGCCCTTTACCTTGTCTTTTTTCTTCCCCTGGGAACGCAGGGGCCAGAGGCAAAGGAATAAGAGGGGGGAGCTCCAGGGGAGAATGGGGGGATCACGGGGGTTATTTGCAGTTTTTTCACTTTCATGAGGGTTCTGTGCTCTGAACTCTTATGAATGTGGAGGGGCCAGTGAAATGTTGAAGAGCATAAAGAAATCTGGTGGGGAGTTTCCACCCCCATCCCATCCCATTATTTTGAGTCTGGTCCAGATATTATGTCCTGTGAATACAATGGCTCTTTTTATAAGCAGAAGGGAACATTCAGTAGACATATTTTCAAGCGTAAAATATAAGATTTTCATCTAAGTCGTCTTCCCTACCTCCCCTAAGCCATCTGAAAATCTGTTCTACAGAACTGAGGAAACCTCAAGAACAGCATGAGACATGATGCTGGGGCCTTTGGGATAAAGCAATAACAAGTAAATTAGGAATATTTTTTTCTCAGCTCATTTCTACCAGTTTAGATATTCTAAGTAGAAGCCTCTTTAGTAAAGGATGATCAATTGTGAAGAAGATAGAGGGCATCCTCCCAGCTATAGACTGCACCACCACACCTTCTGCGAGCAGAAGTGATGTCACATCACTTTTACTTTTGATTTCAACTTGTTTTGAGCCAAAAGTCTGGAAGCCAAGCCTTAGGAGTAATGAGCTGAGTATGTATAGCAGAAGACTGATAAGTGACATGATGACCATCTTTAAACTTTGGAAGGAATGTCATGTAAAAAATGAAGCCAGCTTGTTTGGTGCTGCTCTAGAGACTAGAACACAAAACAATGGCCATTTCCACACTAGCCTGTTATAGCACGATGATTCCACTTTCAACATCCTCTGGAATCCTGGGGTTTGCAGTTTCGGGAGGGGCCAGCTGGCCCCTCCCGAAACTGCAAACCCCAGGATTCCAGAGGATGTTGAAAGTGGAATCATCGTGTTATAACAGGCTAGTGTGGAAATGGCAAATGTTTTCAAATTACAAGAAGAAAAGATTGTCCTGGAACATTAGGAAGAATTTTTTTACTATAAGAATAGACTGTGTGGCGTGTGTCTGGACTTTTCCTCTTTGGAAGTCTTTTAAACAGAGCTTAGATGGGCATTTTTCAGGAGAACTGTAGTTGTGTATTCCTACCTGGCACGAGGTTAGATTAGATGGTCCTTATGACCTCTTTGAGCTCTTAGATTCTATTTCATTCTTTCTCTTAGCATTTTTGCCATTTTTGTGAGGGAGGGTCAAAGGAGGATGAGGGAGTTGTGGAAGCAAAACTGCCAAGTTTGAGAGCAGTTTTGAGCTGTCTGGTACAATTTGGAATAAAAATTACCCACAATTCTTTTAAAAAGTTGTGGGGGTCTGGGAGCTGTAGAGGTCTCCTGGGGACCGTAAACCATGGTCCTGATTGGCTGCATGTGGCTTTCAGGCTGTCCAATCCCCATTCGTGACTGATTGATTGTTATATCACCTTTTCCCCAAAGTTGGACCAAAGGCAGTTTCCAAAAAAGTTTAAACTTTTAAAAATTAAAAATTTAAAGAGTTAAACATTTAAAACAATATTAAAACAGTATTCAAAACACAATATTCAAAACATATAAGATAAAAAAACCTTACAATTTTTTAAAAAAACAGCTTATTGAATAAATAAAAGCTCCTCAGCTAGCCCATTAAAAGCCTGGTTGAAAAAAAATGTTTTTGCCTGCTGGCTAAAGGAAAGCAGTGAGGGGGCCAGTCTAGCCTCCCGTGGAAGAGAGTTCCATGGGGTGGGAGCAGCCACTCAGAAGGCTCTCTCCAGTGTCATCACCAGGTAAGCCTGGGATGGTAGTAGGACCAAGAGAAAGCCTTCCCCAGCAGATATTAGGGCTCTAGCAGGTTCATATAGGGATGATCTTTAAATCCATGCTACCCCTCTTGTGGGGAAAACTTTCTGGGTCCAGTCTGATATTTCCCAGTGTTTCATGAGCAGACAAAGAGAGTCACTGACACATAACCAACAACAAAACAAAAATAGAAATGTGAGGAAAGTTGTTTGATTGGACATTGACAATGCAAATAAAGAAATGTTGAAAACCAGTTGCCAAAGCATCCCTCTTTTAACTAAATGGTAATGCTGACAGCTATGGTAAGGCAGTAAGACAATAAAGCAACAATGAAGCAGTCCATTCCAGTAAGAGATTTCACAAGGAGCATCATTTCCCTGCCTCTATTCTCTCCGTTAACAAATAATCTGCAGTCTGCAGCAGGGCATTATTTTTATTTCACTGCCTTAGGATGCAGTACTATCTTATGGACTGGCATTATGAGATTTGAAACAAGAAATTTAAGTAGCCTATATATACTTAAGCGAAGGGCAGAGGAAAGGCAGATTATACACACCTGAAAATAGGAGCGCACACCCAGAAACACTTCAGCTCTGTTCCATTGGGGCTCTTGGGGGCCACTTTGAGCCCAAAGTTCAGAAGTTACATTTCCCACTTTGCTGAGCACCTAGAAATCAAACATTTCCAGTAAAAGTTACCACTTTTAATTAGCAACTTGGGTTTTCTGAAGCACAACTTGAAACAAATTTATAACTGAGCATCTTCAGATTTGCTCCTTGCTTCATTTTTCACATCAATGGAAATCATTACAAAAATGGCAAACAAGCAGTTTTGCAGATCTATGAACAAGGGAATCTAAGAATCTAGGCTAATAACTTCTTAGATCAGTCCTTGATGTCTTTCAAAAATCTCCAGAGTGTTAAATTTCACTCATTTTTCATACTAGAATCAAATGAGATCACACACCTCTGTAAGACTAGTCTACACATAAGAACCAGGGTCAGTCATACTAATCTTTCTGTCCTGTAAGGAGTCATAGGCCGTTTCTGCATGGGCTTAAAGAAATGGTGCAGAGCGTCCTCCAGAGAGGACGTCTGCACCTGGGAGCAGACTGGGTTGGACCTACTTACTGTAGATCCACACCTCAGCCTGTTCCTGAATGACCCGAAGTGGTTGTTCAGCGTGCTTTTGAAAGACCGCTTGAAAGAGGTCTTCAAAAGCACAGAGCGCGCCACTCCGTTCCCGCACTCCGGTGCAGATTTGCAGGCTCACACCAGTGCGAGCCTGCGATCTGCCGAGGGCGGGCTTTAGGCTGGCGAGCTTCAGCAGTTGGTGGAGAGCCGCCACCAACCAGAAGCCACCATTTTCATCCCCGGAGCAGTGCGGACCGGTGGACCTAAGCGTCGAGCCCAAAGGTCCAGTAAGTACCGGCACAGGGCGATTCCCGCGCCCCGTGCAGAAATGGCCTAAGACAGAACTAGCCTTTTGCATGTATCTCCAGAATTCAAAGGTATACGAGAATGGCAATGAACTCTGATATGGGGAAGTGGCACCCACATGATAATGAGTGTGTGAAATCTCAGAATCTCCCAACAGCATGGCCACTGATCAAAGAGTTCTGGGATAGCTAGTCCAAAACAGTAACTTTTCCAATCTCCATGCTTGACTAAGGATGGTCATTAAAGAGTATGGCTGAACTGCTTAACATAGATGGGTATGTAAATAAGACAACAGCGACTCAGGTATAACAATCTGAATCTTGATTAGTAAGCATTCCTTGATCATTTCCACTTCAGTTGGCTTGAGTAACAAGTGATGATACTGGCCAGGAAATCATATTGTTTTCAGCTGACAATAAGTAAAACAACCCTAGTCCCCAAAGCAGCACAACTTGCTATAACTCCGTAGATGTATTCAATTTTCAAAACTAATTTTAGTTTAGGCAGTACATTAAACATCCAGTTGTTTGCATAAAAAACTTTTCCAATCAAGTTCCAGAGTGCTTGTTTAGTTTGAGCTGCAGCAGGTGCATGAGGTGTCTTCCTAGCATCTTGCCTCAGTAAATATTCATTGAATTGTGACAAGTCCTTCCCAGGAGTCAACTATCCTAAACATGCTTCACTGAAGCCAAAGTGTCTGAACTGAGTCAAACTGACAACACTGAGAGATGGAAGTATGGTGATGTATGTCAAATCATGCTTCTAGACAGCACTGACAGAACTATACATCATCAGCTCCCAAAAACGTTTTTCCTCTCCAGGATTTATCACCAGCCATAATAATATGCAGTCTCAGCTCTGGGACAATCTAGGTGTTTTTCACTTTAATGGAAGACAGGGCAGTGGAATATCATCTCCCAGTTGCATATGACATGGAAAAATGAAATAACCGTTCTCTTTGAATGGAAGAATATTCGTATTATGACAGAGGGGTCTCGTATAGTAATTGACAAACTGACAGAAAAAATGCAAAAGTTGTCTTGAAAGCACTCAAGAGTCTAAGCGCATCTTACGTACTGCAGAATATTCACTAATGTATCAGATGCTAACCAGCATCCGAACAAGTATCTTTGTGGTAATGTTCACTTATGTCCCTGTGGCATCTTCAGAGCTGGAAGTTTATTTTGAAAATAATTAATTACGGTTCCGAACATTTGGCAGAGTTAGTTACTTATAGTTATAGTTTTCAAAAATGACTTTCTTCTGGCTATTTAAAAGTAACTGAATGTAACTAAGTAACTAAAAGTAACTGAAACTGTTTCAGTTACATTGCAAAGGAAGTGAAGGGGTGCCTTGTATTATGATAATAGCATGACTAAGTTATGCTATAGATATGAAAAAATTGTAAGTAACTTTTTATTGTAGTTTTTTACTTCTAAGCTTGGGGTAAATTGGCAAAACTAAAAACTCTTGCAAATCATGGCAGCTGAAAAATCATGACACAGACATTGTTTGGATCGTGTTTGGGCTACCATGTATATATGAGTCCCATTGTGCCTCATTTTGTGCAAGCTGAAATTGAATGAGGAACCCTTTAATGAAATATATGGCAGTTTCCTATTTCTTCCACATTAGATAATGCTGTTCCTGGAACTAGAACAAACCAGGATCTAAATCTCAAAACTGAGGTTTAATATTCTGTCATATTTCATGGCTGCTACACTCATAATTCTCTTCAATTTTTCCATAATTATTTCTCTCTTTTTTATTCCCATGGAAATTTCTTAAGAAAAAAGAGATTAAATAGTCATAGAGGGCCTTTTACCTACAAGCAAGAAGATCCTTCCATATGGAAATGTTAGCAGTGGAGGATGGCTGCTCCGTCAGTGAGGAAGTAAATCTGCTTCTGGTTTAGTTTAGACTTTTACAGAGTTATCCAAAATCCTGAACCCTGTGTTCAAATAGGTTCATCATTCTGGGTAGCCCTTATATAATAGTCAGACTAAACCCCAGGGAGGATTCACTACTCTACTGCTCTACTGATAGTGAAGATACCAACTGCCACAGGGATTAATATTTAGTATTAATAGTTAACCAATATCCTGGTTTAGTAACAGCTTGTCTGAGACCTCCATCCATGAACAAAAAGCCTGCCTATGTCTCAGAATAATAGGCAGAAATACCCAAATACAACCACTATTTAAATAATCTCTAGAAAATTGTATCAGCAAATGGCTACCCATGGCCTGCAGTTCCCTGTATGTGGATGTGTCCTACTAGACAAAGGCCATTTCCACACGGGGTAATTAAAACGGTGCAGTGTGTCCTCCATGAAAGACGTCTGCACCTTGGAGCGGACTGGGTTCGGACTACTTACCGGAGATCCGCACCTCAGTCCGCTCCGAAACGACCCCATGTGGTCCTCCAGCGTGTTTTTGAAAGAACGGAAAAATCAGGTCTTTCAAAATGCCGGAGCGTGCCACTGTGCGCCTGCTCCCTTTTGCAGATTCACAGGCTTGCACCAATGTGAGCCTGTGATCTGCGGGGGCGGGCTTTAGGCGTGGCGAGGTTCAGCGGTTGGTCGAGACCCACGACCAACTGGAAGCCACCATTTTGGGAGCTGGAGCAGTGTGGATTTAGACCACGCGCTGCTCTGATCAACCCTGGACCAGAGCAAGGAGCCAGAAGATCCAGTGAGTAACGGCATGGAGCGATTCCCTTGCCTTGTGCGGAAATGGCCAGAGAGTGTCAGGTGGAGTTTTCTGAACAGCTTTTCTGTGACAAGAGACCTCTGTTATCATGTATTTCTTCTGATGCATCTAAATTTCTTTTAAACAACAACAAGAAATATTTCTTCAATGAAAGCACTTGGATTTACATCACTTTGTCTTAAATCCAAGCATTTCAGCTTCACCGGGTTTTGGAGTGCAGCTACAAAATCTTACTGTAAAATATATTTTCCTTTTAAGACATGTAACACATCTGTGAAAACCTTTGCCAGTATTTCAACATTATTATATGCAATTTTTTTCTGTTTAATACTCCATTCTTTGAAAAACCAAATAATCTCTCTATCATAGCATTATTTAATACAAGTTTAGATAGTGATTTACAGTTGTTCTTTGGGCTATTAATAGTCATGGTTTTCTGAAAAGGCAGTAAATATACCGTAAAACATTCTCTTGTTAAAATTAGCAGCAGTAGCTTTGGGTAGATAGGGAATTAACAACTATCACTCATATTTGTTAGGAAAATATGAATGCACCAGGCAAAAAACATGTCTGCTGGGAGATGAAAGGATTTAGGGGAGAAAGCAAATATTTTTATTATTTTGCATGTATGCTTAGTTCTTTATTGCTAAGTCCTATGTAGCACATATTGCAGAGAACATGTAGTCAAAAATAAATGAATGATTACTGCATTCATTGTTTGATCTTGGATATAATTCTGGTGGGGCATCTGCAAGTGGATGTCCCTTTTTAAGTGCTACATGGGTTGGTATCCCCTTCCTCTCCATGCAGAGCTCAAAGCCCCCATTCCCTACCTATAAGCCCATGACTCTGACCTCATGGCCCTTCTATGTTTCTGGGTGAGCAAGCAAGCTTGGAGAAGGGTCTGGCTGCATCTCCAATAGCCAAAGACAGATGGCATCCACCATGATCTGTAAATCATGTCATGTTTGGCTATGGGAGACATAGTCAAACAATCCTCCAAGCCTGCTTGCTCACTGTGAAGCAAGGAATGACCATGCAGGGTGGCATCAGGGGGTTATCTGTAGTTGGGAGTATATGGCTTATTGTAGCATAGGTTCATATGTGGATATTTATGCTACACTGATGGGATGTTGGATTGAGGTCTCTATGTGTTTACTGAGACATAAATTCCACTATGTTGTGTGGACCATACTTACTATGCACAAAGGTAGGGTTGTTGATAACATCAACATATAGTTGTAAGCTGTTCAGAACAATAGGGAAGGATACATATTTCTCATCTATACAATGAAGGGACAGGTTGGAAATAAGCTTGTAAGCATATTCCTGTCTATTCTGACTCCTTAATGTTATTGATGTGAAGCCACCTTGAATCCCGCTGTTGGGAGAAAGGTGGAATATACATAAATAAATAATAAAAAATGACAATATCCAAGGGTAAAGAATTATAGGGCCTTTTTTCTCTACACGGTTATAGTGCTATGATTCCATTTTAACTGCCATAGCAACATCCTATGGGACCATGAGATTTGTAGTTCTCTCCCAGAGAGTTATAGAGTATCCCCAAATTACAAACTCCAGGATTCTACAAGATATTACCATGGCAGTTAAAATGGAATCATAACTGTGTAATATGAAAGTCTAAGGGCCTTTCCACACTACACTGTTACAGTGCTGTTATTCCACTTTCAACATCCTATTGAATCCTAGGGCTTGCAGTTTAGAGAAGGGCCTTTAGAATTCTCAGTCAGAGCGTTCTTTGGCCTCAGTAAACTACAAACTCCAGAATTCCACAGGAGGTTGAAAGTGGAATAATAGCACCATAACAATGTGGTGTGAAAGGGCCCTAAGGCAGCAACTACTGAGCATACTCTTTTGGTCACTTTTCCATAATCGTGTGAAGCCTGTTTCATAGATGCACTTCTAAAAAATAGTTGGAAGCACTGGTAATTAAGAGGCACAGAGGAGGACATTGTTCCTTATATTGTATTCTACTAGCAGAACATGAATATTCTTAGGAAAAAGAAACTATATAAGATGTATTTCCATTACCTTCAGAGTACCCACTGTTGCCCCATGCATATAATTCCAAATACCAGCCTGCACTTAGGTCCAGTCTGAGAAATTGTTGGGGTCATAATATCTACAGTATCTCCATACTTTCCATTTGAACTGTCTGCATAGAGATAGGAACCTTCCTCAGTTGCCCTGTGAAGAGAGAAATTAACAGACTAAGCAAATTTTGTAGTATGGTATCATCATCTGCATATCCTTATGCTATGTTCTCTGTACCTTGTAGTCATATATCTCAGCCTTTTAAGTAAAAGTGATTGTATACCAGTAGCTTCCCACACCTCTTTCATCCTCAGAAACAGCTTGCTGACCAAAAAGTCACATGTGTTGGCATGACACTATATATCTGATGTGAAAGTAAAATTAAAAGTTGTTGTTGTAACTAATAATATAGGCCTACTCTTCTTGTACCACTTAGTTATGCCAGCATAATTATAATGGTGTAAGTCAGGACTGTGAATAACTGCATCAACAGCTATATATAAAACTGAGAGGCTTTTCGCATGTTACCTGTTTGCACGACTGGGGAGGGCGTCTCGCGCGAAAAGCCTCATCCGGAATGCTGCCGCTTCCCCGCTCCTTCGTCCCGCAGGTCGCTTCCTGGTAGCGCGACCGTCGCGCTAGCGCCCCGCCTCTTCCTTCCGCAGCGCAGCCTGGGAGCTGTAGGCTGCGCTGGGGGAGGAAGCGTGACTGGCCCGGCTCGTTCGACGCACCGCATACAGGTAAGTGCGCGAGGGCCCCCAGAGCATTGCGTGACCGCGCAGTATTTTCAGCTTAGAGCCGAAAATAAGAAAATGCACGCACGTCCCGCTTTAGGCTCGTGAGCATCGCGTGAATGGGACTGCGTTGTACGGACTGACACTCCCATTTATGCGACGCTCAAGGGGCCCTCGCGCTACAGAAACTGCATGCAAAAAGGGCCTGAGATATGAAAGTTGATTTCTGTAGCTTTGACTGTAGGTGAATTTATTTTGCTTCCAGATCTATTATATCTATATCTCCATTAGAAGGAACAAGTAGGGTCTAGTGAAAAAAAAATTATATCTGAAAACCTCAAGATTAGTTCAAGTTATGAACCTTCTTAAGTATTGGGAGCATCTCTTTTTGGCCACCTGAGCATGAAGGAAAATAGGCTATTACTACTTTTTATCTTCCTCTCCCTCCTCACTATTATTATTACTATTATTGTTAACAGTTAACACAACCTTGCACCCCATCTTTCCCGCAAACCAGAACCCAAGATGTTAGGACTGTAAAGTGCTTTGTGTATATGCATAGAAGTGACAACTATATCTAATGCTAAACCAGCCTGATGTTACTGAAATCAATTTTCTATACAAGAGTTTCTTGTAAAGTTAATATTTAACACACGTATAAAATAAACAAAAGTACATGCTATACAGCTACATGCTCAGCCTTTTCTTTCTTATTTTAGTTTTGATTTATTTAGTTTAGAACAGTCTCTAGTCCAGTTTTCTTTGAAGTTTCATGAGTGATTGCAAACTGAGTACATAATTTGTGGGAAGCAAACTTGAAATAGAAATGTTTAATTGAATAGAGTAGCAATAGATGAAACCTACAGGACAACAGATTTTAAAAGGCTTGTGCTTTTTCAGAGTGAATTTGTCAACCTGGCCCAGCAGCCTTGCAAACATAAAATGCATTCCTATAATGAAATGCATTATAGATAAATGTTGTCAGTTGTATATCATTTTTGTGGATGTGCTTATGCACTAATTGGAGTACATGATGGATAAAATAAAACCACATAAACATTCATTGACATTTTAGGCTGGATCTAGTCAACCATGGAGTCAAGGGTGGAAATCAAGCATTTCATAAAAGAAGCAGTAATGATGAGAGTTCATAAACTGGCAGGCATAAAATATTATACATCTACTTCCCAAAATTAATAGAAAAGGAACTATACTAGGAGTTTACAGTCAGTCTTTTCCCAGTAAACTTGCAGTGTCACTACAGCAGATGTACTGTCTAAACAATGCAGAATTAAATTCTACCACTGTCTTCCATTCATGGAAAGTACTCCACTTGATTTTCAAGAATTTCCCACTACATCACAGCCTACTCAGTTTAGCAGAGTCTCTTCAACCTCTGTAACCCTAAGAGGTGGGGTATGTTGAGGTCCACCCACAATGCCAGCATCTCCTTAGAATTTGGAAGAATTATAGCTCAAAGGAGACCTGTGAGAGGAGGATAATCTTTTCACATATGTATACCATGATCTTTTAACATATGTATACCAGTACTAACAATAGAGAGGACTCCGGTTAAAATTAACAAAGTACTTTATTTGAATTGGAAAACACATCAGGGATTAGACACTCTTAATAACCATACAAGGCTGTCAGAAAGTGAGGCAAGAAAAGTTGGATAGGGAGAGACTGGGTGGAAAATGTGATAATAACCAATCCTGAAGAAGGGGTCTCAGCCAGTGTCTGAGGGTAGCACAGAGGAATGGCAGTCTAGGGCACAACATACTACAAATGGCTAGAGTCAAAGCTAGGGTTTTTATACCCTGTTTCACATCCTGAAGGGTGCATGGACAAAGCTGTAATGGCTTTCCTACAGGATTGACAAAGGAGCCTGGAATGGACAGACTGCTTAACTCTTGAGTGAAAACACATCGATAGGACTCATGAAGATCTCTTAATGTTCAGTCAGATAGGGTATATAGGGAAGATGTCCATAGGATATGATTGATGGATCGTCTCTGACTGTTCACCAGTCTGGGCAGTTCGTCCTTCATTGTATTCAAAGATGTCAAGAGTCTAAAGCAGTAAATGGACTAGCACAAGCCATCGGTACTGGGTTTTCTACATAATCATATGTTAACTTTCATGATCCTGAACATGTCTCTAACCAGCATGGCCTTGAATATATTCTCCAGCCAGGGTAGCGCCGGTCACATTCTCTGGTCAGTAGTAAGTCCAATTCATGAAAATTGCAGACCTTGCAGGAGCCGTGGTAGGGTATGATAACACCTCTGTATAACATTTACCAGGGGTGAGTGTGAGTGGAGGTGGAAACAATAGGTGGAGGGATTTTGTTTTGATCAGCAGCATTCACACTGGGAATCAACTAGTAACCTCTGTGTGTGTGTGCCTCCAAGTCACCTACTTATTTCATAGGGTTTTCTTAGGCAAGGAATACTCAGAGGTGACTTGGCTGGTTTCTTCCTCTGAAATATGGGCTGCAGCACCTGGTATTCATTGGTGGTCTCCCATCCAATACTAACCAGAGCTGAATCTGCTTAGCTTCCAAGATCAGATGGGATCTGGTGCCTTTAGAGCATTTAGGCAACACTACATACATATGATGAATTCAGGATTACCGGATTATCCAGCAATCCTATACTTATTTATCCAGCAATTATCCAGCAATCTCATACTTATTTACCTGGAAGGTCCCAGTACTGTGGAAAAGGTAGAAAATACATAAAATAATGTAAAAGAACGTGAAAAAAATCCCACTGACCACAGTGGCATTACTTTTGAACAAACACATATAGGTTTTCATGATTAATGGCAAAGATATGACTTCCTATGCAACTCTGTGCACATTTGATTGGAAGCAGATTCTCCTCTGTTCAGTAAGCTGACTCTAGTTAAGTGTGTCTATGGCCCTTTCTGCATGTGGGGGGGGGAGAACCGCCCAAAAACGGAGCTTACCGGCTTTGTTTTCCGGCCAGCCGAATCCATTGCCACGAGGAGCAGCATGAGTTTGCTGCTCCGCAGTCCTCCGGCATCCCAAATGGCGGCTTCCGGCTGGTGGAGGTTCTCCACCAACTAGAGAAGCTTGCCAGCCGAAAGCCCATCCCTGGAAGATCTGCAGGCACACACTTGTGCACACCTGCAAATCTGCTCCGGAGCCGGGCAACAGAGCTACACGGCTTCGCTCGCTCCGTGCTTTTTAAAAAACTCAAAAAAGAGGTTTTTAAAAACCACACTGCGCGACCAGTTCTGGTCGCGCAGAACTGGACTGAGGTGTGGAGCTACAGAAAGTAGTCCACCCCAGTCCACTCTACGGTGTAGAAGACGTCCATTGGAGGTCGCTCTGCGCCATTTTAAATTCCCAGTGTGGAAATGGCCTAAGATTTCAACCTTAAAAGGCATCTTCATCCTTTAAAATCTGATAAAGTTTAGCTCTAAATCTGGCATGGTTTTGTGAAGGGTGGGATTGGATTGCAGAACAGTCATGACCTTGTATGCTTCTTTTCCCTCTACATCAAGAAGGAAATCCAGCAACAACCCACCAGTCTTTTTTTTTCCTGTTGGACACAGTTGTGTGTGCTACATGGCCTTTCCTATTCTCAGGTGTGGCAATAAGTACTCTCTTAGTGCCAATCATGAAGTCCTGTTCAGCTGTCAGTCCAGTCAGCTTCTATACATAGACCTGGGTGGGCAGCAAAAACCCTTGGGTCAACTATATCAAAAAGGATGTGCAAAGGAAGGGAAAACAGAGAGGTATTTCCAGTTACTCTGAGCTCCAGAAGCATTTTTCCCCCAGAAAGGGATTTGTTGCCTCCCATCCCAACCTGCCATATTTCCCCAGTGTCTTTGCAGGAACAGGTGATTTTTTTTTTTTCGTGCAAGGGATGCATTCCCCCAGAGACAATCTGTCAGCAAAGTTTGTGGTCAGTGGATCCACAGCCAAAAGAAGCATACTCATTCCTTTTCTCTTTCTATCCCCCTCCTTCCTTTTTTCTCTTTTTCTCCAATCCCTTTTTTCTCTCTTCTTCTTGCTACTCACCTCATGGACTATTGGAAAAGGAAATGATCCTGACTCAGAAACCTGAACTGATCACTTGTTGGAGAGGTCTTTGGAAATTAAATACAACATATGGCCAAGGGCTACAGATTACCCAACCTTGAGAGGGAAACGATGGAAGACCTCACACTTCTAGGAAACCATAATGGAGTAAGAACAAGTTTGGGAGTTTAATAATCAGAAAGAAAAGTGTCTCATCTATGGCATTCCCATTTTGTTCAGCACCACATCTGATGCTTTTATGATTGTGTAAGTGTGTGTGTGTCTGCATGCATCAAGCAAAATTATTTTATATTTACTCAGGCCTTTCATGATACCAACATTCTAAAGTTAATCTGCTGGTCTCTTGCTGTGTTTTGCTGTACTAAATTGTTTGAAATTATGTTTATATTCATCCATGCTATTTTACATTATGCTAATATGGCCTTATTACCATGTGCGCCTCCCTGGAAGTTTGTTAAGCTGAAAGGTGATGTAAATATTGTTAAAGGAAAAATATATATTTCCACATATTGGGTAATGTGTTCAACTTCAAACATCCTTCAGCTCATAAAGATACAAACCTTGGTATTGCAAGCTTACCAGCTGTGAAAAATTATGTATTTCACACATCCATGTCCAGTTTGACTGTTTTTGTTCTTTTAAATGGTAGAACTTGGAGGCCTTACTGCTGTTTTGCCCTTGAAACATTTCCTACTGAATAGCTAAGAGGTTGTTAATGATATTCTCTTTATTCTCATGACAGTAATGCTTATGAGAGAAGACACAGAGATACAGTACTATGGGATTTCTCCGCTTTTTTTCCTGGAGTTCTCTCGGAGTGTTTTAATGCCTCAATGATTTTGTGAAAGAATGCTATAAGCTGCACTGTTTTGACCTTGTTTTGCTATACAGTTTGATTTGCTATTTATTTCCATAATTCTTTTCTTATGTGGACAAGCAGAGAAATCAACATGGCAGACTTCTCAAGTTTTAAAGTCTATATTTTAGTTATTATATTTCCTTGCATACAATCCAGCATTTTTTTTTTAAAAAAAACACTTATAAAACAAGCCATTGAAATAAGGTTACACTATTGTTTCAGGTTATAGTTTCTATGAACTTTTCCCATCCCGTTCAGTACCACAAAGGCAAGCAACTCCAGATCCTAAAGACAAACCAAAGAACGTTGCTTGCCCCTGGCCTGTCCACATCAAGGAATCTGAACATGCTGACATCCCCCTCAAGCCCCAAGCCCTAAAGGAGAAAGTTGGTCATGCCTAGTCTTCAAGGTTGCTCCCATTCCCATCCCCAAGTCCCAGGACCCAAAGGACAAGTCTGGAGAACTCCCTTTCACAAAATGTGCCTTTTCACAAAATTTGCTCTTCTTCTCTTCATCTGGGAGGGCAAAAATAGGATCCCCAACAACACATAGAGATAAGGGGTTGAGTTAAGGTGTCTGAGGGATTTTTCCCATTATCTGTTTATTGTACAATACCTTTTGTTTCTCATTTGTTGTGCACAGTCCATATCTGGCACCTAGACAGATCAGACTGGCTAGGGCCAGGTTTCTCAGCTGCCAACTAATCAAGAGCCACTGGAAGCCATCTGCCCCACCCCACAGTACAAAGAGGAAGAAGGGAAAACAGAGTGGAAGCAGCTCTTGGCCTTTACATGTCAAGAGAGGAGAGATGGAAAGAATATCCAAAAATATTCAGAAAATGGTTGAAAAATGGGTTTCTTGAGTGTCTGGAAACCCTAATGAGCAAAATCCTAGACTGACAAGAATCTTTGTAGCTCAGGACTTATTCTGTGCAAATTTCACATATGGATTTTTTTTTTCACCAAAAAGAGCATTTTCTTTACAGGAAAAATGTTATTTGGGGGCAAAAAAAGAAAAAAGAAAAAAAGAGCACTTTCCTACACAGAGAATGCTTCAAATTTTACTCAGGATAAGGGCCCATCTACAGCATTTTTTAAACAGAAAACAACATGAATATGTTCTGGGTGCATAAAATGCAATTCTATTTATTGTGCAAAAAGGACAGAATAATTCCTGGATTACAAACCGTCTTTGAAAACTGATGTTCAAAGATTTTCTTGCAGCAGAATGATAATTGCTAAAATTACTCATCACTTCCTTCAAGAACATTGTCTGTGTGTGTGTGCGTGTGTGTGTGTAATACTTCAGTAATTATGACCAATCGATTGATTGATTGATTGATTGATTGATCGATCCTAATCATGAAATGTTACATCCCCATGAGAAAGAAGGACTTTACCACTTCCTCCTTGCCCTCCGTCTGCTCCTTCCATGGTAGCAAGGGTGCAGGGCTAAAGGGGTACACATGTGTATATTTTCAAGGGAAGAGGCACTAGCACTGAAGAACAGTTGTTAACAGCTGCTTTTTTTAAAAGGCTGGATAGTGCAGTTGACACTGAGGGGGATAGGCTTTTGTCATTTCTGCCTCTGGGCTATTGATTATTAAGCTGTGCTGCTGATCTACATGGCTTCTTCGAAGACTTTCGCCCTTTTCACACGGGAAGGAAAAAACGTCCTAAGACATCCTGAAATGGAGCTTACCTTAGTCCGTTGCCACGTGGAGCAGCTCGTTTTCGCTGCTCCACGCTCATCGGCGTCCCGCGGCATCCTGCGGGGCCCAAAATGGCGGCTTACAACTGGCGGAGGCTCTCCACCAACCGGAGAAGCTCGCCAGCTGGAAAGCCCACCCCCGGCAGATCTGCAGGCACACCCTTGCGCGCGCCTGCAAATCCACACTGGGCGCTGCGACGGGGCTGCATGCGGCTGCACGATCGTGCTTTTTAAAAACCACTTGAAAAGTGGTTTTCAAAAAGCACGTGGTGCCGCCACTTCCGGGCGCCCTAGCCCGTATTGGGGTATGGAATTACAAAAAAGTAATCCGCCCCAATCCATTTTACGGTGTAGACGACCTCCATCAGAGGTCGCTCTACACAGTTTTTAAACCCCTGTGTGGAAAGGGCCTTTGTTCTTTTCAGAGGACAATAGATTTTTACAGTGCATTCAATCTACTCTATTTCTTGCCAAGGAAATGACGCTTCCCCTTGGATGGCACTATTTTGCTTATTGCAACTGCTGTTGCAATGTAATTGTATAACCCGTTACATGAGTACCTTGTTTCATATTTTTTCTGTTGTTCCAGGTGGGAAGGCCAATGACAGATTGCTAGCTCATCTCCTCAAAAGCCCCTTTTTAAGTTTTTACACAGAAAGTCAACAGAAACATCTCAGTGGCTCTCAATCAAGATATTGATGGAGTAGATAAATAATATAAGAATAACATTAGAGAAATGTCCCAAACAATTTGGTACTCCTGGAAAGCAATTTGGCCTCTAACCCTTTCATAATTGGCATCTGGTTTAATGGAGTTTATTTTGGAAGAGCCTGTCAGGAAATTCTGATTGTCAGAATTAACAACCGATTGAAGATCTGATCTTGGCCAGTTAAACATAGAGGAATGAAGCTTTACAACCTATAAGTTGTAACTTAAAACTCATATATAAGATAATATTATGCCTACCTAGAGATCTATTATAGATAGAACACTCCAAAATGACTTTCAAATCATCCTTATTTGCTGATTAAATAAAATATCAAACTAAGGCAAATATTTTGCTGTCACAAAAGTTACCCAATGAGAGGCCATAACCTCCAGAAGGATAAGAGATGAGAAGAATACTAACTATGAAGACATGCAATTTGTTTTGGGTGTCAAAAATATGTCCAATTAACAGCTTATTAGATTACGTTTACAACAGATACATCTGAAAAACATTGATGGCATAGAAGACCGACCAGCTACAATCCCTAGCCCTTGCAACAGTACAGTAAAGGCTTTTTAAAAAATCCAACATAAAATATGTTTTTACCTTAACAGAAATAAATTATACACTTGAATGCTAAGAGTGACCTGGGTAAGTAGAGAGAAAAAGAATTGGATTTGGCATATCTCTAAATGAACATCATACTGTGGATACCTTTAAATACAGGTATACCCCAGTTAACAAAGCCTCCGACAAAGAACTTCCTTTTGACGAAGTCTTTTCATGACCCCAGCGTCTCCATTTTCCTCCTTGTACTTTCTCTAACTGGAAGTGTTTTAACAGCATCAGCATTGAGAGGATAATGAAGGAGGGCTGAAGAAAAACAGAGTTTAGGTGTTGGGTTGCAGAAGCATGTTTGCAGTAAACAATGCAATAAAGCTGAAACTGGGAAAGACTGGGATTCTGCTCTTGCCAATTCTACTGTAGTTGTGTTTGCCTGCCTAAAACAGGCAAGGTTGTTTCTGTTTCTGGAATCCCTCACTGAACAGCAAAACAGGGAGAAACGGGGGAAACAGATGAAACTATCTCACCAACTACATTCAACATGTCAAAAAACCATAGGTCTACAGATCAAAATGGAAATCATAAAAAAAAAGTGGTGACTGGTGAAAGAAAAAAAATACCTAGATGTGTTTGAGAAGAAGCTTTCAAGTCCTCTCTGAAAGGTTCAAAATGTTTTGATCACTTATTTACATTGCCCTGCCTGTTTCATTTCACATGTGCATATTGTTAGTTTTCATTAAAACTTTTGAAACACGTTGAATTGCTCTTCTTTTTTGTGAAGTAGGAACCCATTCCTGTTCTTTTCATATTATTTCTACCTTCTACCAAACTTTCTGTTAAAGATGTGCCTAGGAACACATCTACTTTGTTAACTGAGGTATATCTGTTTTTTTTGCACTGAGTTGTATTTCTCAAATTATGCCTTGCATTACACCTTATATGCCATGTGTAGTAAGAATATATAGCATGATCTTATAAAGTCTTCTATTTCAGAAAAATAATTTTGGTACAGCCACACTTTGGTGAGCATTGAGCTCAGTCATAACTGGTTTTAGTATACGGGAGATCTGAGTATTGCACCATGAAAGAGTCCTGAACCTACACTTATTTGTTACAAGCCTAAAGAACTTCATTTGGACTACCCACACTTGCCCAAGGTGTGATTTCTAAGAATCTTAGCAAGTGGGAACATCTCTCTCTGTTTAGTACACAGTTCTCCTGGTAAAGTCCTAAGTAAAAGCCAAGACATATCTAAGGCATTTCCTGCATCTCCTTCCTAACCTGACACGGGGACAGGAGAAGGACGGGACTGTGATAACAGTTCTATATGACGTTGTCGCGGTCCCATCCTTCTTCCATCCTCAGGCAGCACAATCACAAATTAAATCATTGATGGGTTTTCCCTATCAATGACCCACAATTGCACCACCATCCTGGACTTATCTGGCCTGCAGAAGCTGTAGAAGCGCAATAGCTCTGCTTCCTGCCCCACTGCAGCCTGGGAAAGTTCCCAGCTGCGCTGCTGAAGGAAGAGGCATGGCCATTGCATTTCCTTCGACACAGAACCAACCACTGCGGAGGGAAGCACTCCCGTCATGCTCCTCTTCCAGCGGAGCTGATGCCGGATCCCCACCTGATATCTACCTGAAAAGGTAGGGTGTGGAAAGGACTTCAGATGCAACACTGGTTTTACTCTGATAATTAAATACAGGTGGGTACTGCAAAAAACAAACTGTGGAAAGCTTCTGTTTAGCTTTCTATAGGAGTGTCCCACAGACTGAGCAGGTAGGGGCTCCTTTCCAACGAGGGATGCTTGGATAATGAGTCTTCTATGATTTTCCAGCCAGATTGTTATGGTTTTTCCCAGGATACTCAAGTTTTGGCCCCACCCACCCAAACAACTAATGGTTTTCCTTCTCTTTCTTCTGCCACTCAAGGTTTGAGGTTCCTGCAAGGCTTCTAATACATAACTCCTGTGTAAGGATGGTACTGTTACACATGAGTATAGCTTGAAAGTGCAGAATTATACATGGTGAGACTAAGTATGTTGGTTGTTTTTCCATTAAGGTTATCTTTGCCATTAAGCACTGTCTTGCTGAAAGACATTGCATGTTTAATTTCAGATTTCTTCTATAATATATGAAAGTTTGGGGACAAATGTAAATAAGATTCCCCAACATTATGTTGGAGTAATAATTTCTACATTTAAATTGCTGCAATTCAAATTAAATTTTTAACACATACCCTACAGAATTAAGATCCAAGCTTCTGACTACAGTTTAGTTTACTTTCAATTTCTTTTCTAATTAACTGATAAGTTTTCTAACAAAAAACAAAAAATAGTAAAGATATCAGTGGAGGGAAGCCTAAAGTATCCTAATCTTTCAGCCATTTCTCTTGATGCCTAATCAAAATGGTGTATTTGAGGTACAAGCTACAATAGTAGATCAGTAATATATATTGTGCCTGTGTATGTGGGTTTACTTGTGTTAATCTAGAGAGACTGATCTTAACTAGAAGAAAAAGAGAGACATGCAAACCTAGTAAAAGATCAGGAAGTCTTTTAGTAGTCTAAATTATATGTGGAGGGTTTTTTAATCAGGCACATAGACAGTGCCTGGGTATGCTTAGATCCTGGCCTGGAGCCTGTGTGCAGTGTAGTAAGTGTCCCTATTTCTGTGTGAAATGTTTAACACTTTAAATGTCTAAATAACTTGAGACCAAGATATCTTAAGAATCATTATCTCCCATATGACTCTATCCAAGTTCTGAGACAGATTGACTACTGACTGAACACTGAATATTTCTTCCATCTCCCGTGCTCTTGCTAGTATGGCTGCTGAGTACATGAGAAGGAAAACATATCTCAAGGGGGTGCTGGGGATATAGCACACCCTAACGAGCTTACATATCTCAAATTATAGCTTTCCAGTGTGTGTTTTTGTTCTCGGGCAATGGCACTTTTGCTGTGATTTTGTCTTTTTTTGGAGTTGGCATTAAATGCTTTGATTTTATGGATGTATGTGACATTTTTTGATTTTCTAGCAAACCACATTGAGTCTCTTTGTATAGAAGAGGCTTTTAGAAATCCTCAGAAACAAAAGAAACCCCAACCCACTCTTGAGAGACTTTTCCAAAGGCATCCACCAGACCTCACAGCTGAGCAGAAATCTGAGTGTGGTTTTCCATACTATGGATGTTGCTGAGGAGCTGTACTCCAAATATATGACTTAAGTGAAGAAGCAAAACAAAGAATGGACTTAAATGTTAGGAAACTGGAAAAAAACAAAGACAGTTTTATCTATTTTCCACTTTTCTATGTGATACCATTAAAATTCTGAATAGGCAATGAAAACTCAATCTATGCCTTTCATTACTTTTGAACAGATCAAGATATGCATGTGTCTATGATGCCAGCATTATATCCCATAAAAATGTCATGTTCTGACACATTGAGAGAAAGAACACACAGTCTGACTTTCAAAGGAAATGATACTTTTGAGAAACAGTCTGTGGAGTGTAAAAAATCCTACATAAAACCCATTTTCTTTGCACACATTCAAATGCAACATTATAAGAATACTGTTGAGTAATATTTATGATCTGTTTCCCAAAGTGTCATTTGAATGCACTGCCATTAATTTCATGCTACCTCAATGAAAAAACTATCTATCTATCTATCTATCTATCTATCTATCTATCTGTTACATTATACTCCAAAACAGCCAACATAACGCACAATGCAATGAAAAATGTTTATCCTTTCTTTCCACCCACTCACCCATACTCAAAAGCTAAACTGCAAACACAAATGCACTCCCAATGGTATATAATATTGCTTTTAGATATTAAAGATGCTTGGATCCATGATTCTTCTTTTCTGGCTTAGGATTACTGCTGTTTTTGCTTCTTTTGAGACACCACATTGTTGTCACTCAGAAATGTTCTTGATTTTCATAAGGGCTCTTAAAGACCATGGATGTGATCTATCCATCTATAGCCGTGCATGGGGGCAGAACTTGGGGAAGTTATTCTTTGAGACTACAACTCCCAGAATCCCACCACCAGCATGATCACTGACCAAACTAGCGGGGAGATTTTAGAAACTATCATTCTCAAAAGTAACTTTCCAAGCTTTGTGCATGGCTAGGGTGTTGCAGATGGGTAAATGGAAGGCCTTCAGCAGTTTTCCAACAAGGCACATAGGCACACAATTCTCCAGTGCGCTAGCTACTACTGATAACAGAAACCCCATGCACACCTTTTATATACACATCCATGACATCATTCTCCTCCATAACTGTCAGCCCAAAGTTGTTCCTTCACAGAGCCCTATAATGGAGAAAAGAAAAAACTAGATGCCTGTACTAAAAAACTATGTCACCCTTCTCTTGCAACTGTCAATGTACTAGAATGCATGTTTGGGCAAAGCATGGCAATGGACCAAAGAGAGTTCCACTGAGGCTTCAACAAACCATTATCCCATGTGCAGCATAATTCTAGACTATTGATTCATGCCTCTCAATGTTGTTGCTTCTTCAAGAACAGAGATATGACAATCCAGTGCCAAGAGGACTTGAAAGCCACATGCCACTTTGAGTGAAATATTTGGAAATCAGAAGGTTAAGAACAAAACAGCCAGCATGCTGTAGTGGTTTGAGCACTGGATTATGACTCTAGAGAGCGGGATTTGATTCCCTGCTTGGCCATGGAAACCCACTGGGCGACCTTGGGCATGTCACACACTCTCAGCCCCAGAAAACCTCACCTTAGGTTCGCCTTAAGGTTGCCATAAGTCAGAAACAACTTGAAGGCACACAACAACCTGCAAAGTATAATCTGAAGGAAGAAATCTGTGCACTTTATCTTTTACAATAAGGAACCTTTTGTTTCTCACTTAATGCTGATGTGCTGAATCAACTCCACAGGAATTAGATTCCTGTTTGATAGATAATTAGCCATCAGCAAAACCATAATAAACCATGAAAGGACAACTTGTCAGAAGAAAACCCTTACACTCAGAATGCAGTCACATACTCGTATGTTGAAGTATGATCCTGCCCCTTAAAAGAAATAGAACCAAGCTTTTTAACAAAGTTACAAGAAGGGCAGTAACTTCTTTGTGAGTGCACCTCACATCTCTGATTCCAGACAATAAATTTTAATTCATTTTAAATAGATTTCCACTAGATGCTGAACATGCATGTTTTGAAATTATTGTTATCACCTCTGGGATCTTTTGCTATTGAGGTCTTTAGATGTGAGCAAATACAAGTAACACTATATAAACATTTTTTTTTAATCAAAAGAGGATACTGGAACAAGAGGTGGCAGCCAAATAGTAGCAAATATGATCTCATTCTCCTCCATAGTATTTTAATTTTTTTCTCATTTAAACACATCTATTTTCCTTTCACAACACAAAAACTCTCCACGTTCCCATCACTCGATGAAAAACAGCATGACAAATAAATTTGCCGGTCAAAGAGCACTAGAGATGGAGAGTTTTACTGTAACATAGTGATTACTGAATACTAGCTAAAATTTCTTGATTGGAGCTTTTGTCTGAGTGTACTTTTTTCAAACAACAACAAAAAAAGTTTGGCTGCTTCTGACAAAGAGCTGAAATTAATTCGCAATTCTTCTGTGGCTCATCCAAGACAAGCAAATCTCATTAACATTCCATCATAAATCCTCTGAGCTTGAAAGGCAAAGGAAACAATGGGATAGAATCTCACTCTCAAGTAATAAAGATGGAAACAGACATTCTAGCACAGTGTCTAATCACAGTCGGCATGATTTATTTACAGCTTTGCAATTCTTCTGTGGCTTGGCACAATATGAAACTGTGGCTTCCCTTGGCAAATGCTTTAGTAGTTTCAATTTCTTCCCCTTGGTAAGGGTATAAGTTTATATGACACCTAGTGTTTGCTCCTTTTGACCATCATGCCAAATCATCTCCAGACTTAGCAGTTTGCAACGATTTCATCAGTGATATTTATCTAATATCCTCACAGAATCTATCTGGGAAAAATAAATAGCAGAGCCACTTTGGAAGCAAGCAACATAAAATGCCTGCTGTGATATCACATTTTGAAGCCACATAAAGGCTCTTAGAATTTTTTCTGGCAAGAATGCACTTGGAATTTCTTCATGTAAGGGGACCATCCACATAAGTTGATCTTAAACGATCCCAGGAGCCACAGCTTGGCTTACAGATAATCACAGGATTTTGCATTTATATGTAAGCAAGCATGTGTGATTTTTATTCCATATAAGAAAACAGGCAATTAAAACCTGGCAATTTTTTGCTCAGTATATCACAAGCAAATCAGATGAATCTCCTTAATGGGAGATAATGACTTGCATAATGAATCCATAGCAAATCATCCCCTCACTAGTTTTCCAACAGCACAACTACTCCATTGAAAATGGGAGCGCAATATCCTAATACATCAAACCTGCCAGAAAACCATAGTCAAGCTCTACCACTCTACTACCCGGCCCCTCCCAAAACTGCAAACCCCAGGATTCCATAGGATGTTGCAAGTGGAATAATAGCGCTATAGCAGTCTAGTGCGGAAATGGCCCCTGTTCTGATCTAACCCTTCAGCCTTTCACTCTAGCTAGTCAGTTCTCAAAACCCTTCCACCCTAAACCTCCTGAAAGCCAGCTGGGGAAGAAAATTCCACAAAACAAGCACAGACTTTTCAGCAGGTAAAGATTTTTTTTTTTTTAATCTTGATCAACTTTCAAGAATTAACTATTTTTTAAAAAAAAAGTTGTAATAAGGGACTGCTTTTAACTGCTTTTTTATTTTTACTTTTTAATATTATTGTTAACTTAATTGCACTTTAATGATAATCTTTTGTATGTTTTTTCTACCCAATTTTACTTGTAAACTGCCTTGAGTCTCAGTTCTGAGGAAAAAGTGGAATAAACAGAACAGCAGCAACAAAAACAACAATATATCTATCTATCCCTCTCCCGCACACATACACAATACCACACAGGCCCTTTCCACATGGGGATTTAAAAACAGTGCAGAGCGACCTCTGATGGAGGTCGTCTACACCATAAAGTGGATTGGGGCAGACTACTTTTGCGTAGTTCCACACCCCAATCCACGCTAGGGTGCCCAGAAGTGGCAGTGCCACCTGCTTTTTTTTCAAGTGGTTTTTAAAAAGCATGATCGTATAGCCGTGTGCAGCCTCGTCGCAGTGCCCAGTGTGGATTTGCAGGCGTGCGCAAGGGCGTGCCTGCAGATCTGCCGGGGGTAGGCTTTCCAGCTGGTGAGCTTCTCCGGTTGGTGGAGAGCCTCCGTCAGTTGTAAGCCATCATTTTGGGCCCCGCAGGACGCCGCGGGATGCCGAAGAGTGTGGAGCAGCAAAAACGCGCTGCTCCATGTGGCAACGGACTCAGGTAAGCTCCGTTTCAGCGTGTTTTCCCCCATTTCTTTGCCCGCGTGTGGAAAGGGCCATAAAGAAAGGGTTGTGACCTAAGCTGGCTGCTTACAAATCTCTAGAACAAAAACTGGATTACAAGAACATACTAGGACAGAATTCTGCACAAATTTGTATATGCTAACTCACATATATAGAAATAAACTTAGAAATAATGACTATTCCTTAAACAGAAATATGTCTCTATGGAGGACCATAGAGAAGCCTGGAAGTCTGAGAATGAGGGGTCTTAGAGTAGCATAAAATAGTACAAAGGAATCAAGACCAGGCCTCTACAGAGTTTGAGTTACTAGCCTTTGAGTTACTAGCCTGCTTTGTTATTAACAAGTGGTAAAGGCTGGTGCCTGGGAATTAAGATGCAAGCCTTGAGAAATAATGTCTTGGCCTGGGACACATATAGGTATGGGGAACAGAATGTATATTACTGATAACAAAGGAGACAGTAGAGCCAGGCTCCCAGAGTACCGAATGTAAGCAGGCCCCATTTTCATAAATAGCAGACAGGTGCTAAGTGATACATTGGGGGACTACTACATGATAGACCCAAGGCATATGCTCTGATACCAGAAGTCCATTAGACCTTACATAGAAGTAATGTCACTTAGTATGCTAATTCATTTTCTTATGGAAAGTAAAAATGTGTATGCCTTTCTTTGTTCTGGAACATCTGATTTGTGGAAATCTTCCCGGAAGTCTTTTTCTTTTAGCCTGGGCTGAATAAAAGACTACTTTTCTTTATCTTGAATCTCCTGCTGATGTGTGACTTACTGGCTTTGTTGTGCTTCCAGTAAAACCTGCCCATTGTTGCTATCAGACTGACCAAATGACTTGAAAGCCTGATATCTAAGAATTAATTGTTGTTAGACAGCTTCAAGGCTCCTGTTCTGTTTCTTTATGGTCTTCATCAGGGCTCCACAACTAGGTTTTGCTGGAACCCAAGGGTTGCTTGAGAAGTTACTATGAGTTCCATGAGAGATTGTGATTTTTTAGAAAAATTAATCAACATCTTGGAGCTATAGATATAATATTTTTTATGCAGGTGTTCCCTGAAACCTAAAAATTATGTCAAGAGTTCCTCCAGGGTAAAATGGTTGAGAAAGACTGTTCTTCATATTTACAGCAAACTTTGGGCAGACAGCATTTCAAATGGAGGATGCTTTCAAACAGAGGACTGTCCACAGTCACCCTAAGTCAATGCTACTCAAGGTTGTGGTCTTGGACCAGTGTCAGTCCCTGAGCCATTGGCCGGCAGTCCCTGGCAAGTTTCCAGGAAAGAAAGGCGCAATTGTACTCAATGGGCATAAATTTAGTGCTGCCTGCAGCAAGCTCTGTAGAAAGTCTCCCCGCTCTGTGTTTGTCTACACAGTGTCTGCTCTCAGGCCCTGTTTAGATATAAAATACAATTACACAGTCCTTCTACCCATGGCTTCTTGCATATGAACTTCCCTCTGAACATGCTACATGCTAAGCATTACACATAACTGTGATCAAATTGAATCACAGTTCTCAGGATGAGTATGAGACAGCATTCGATTCAATTAAATGGAAAGTAACAGTGTTGATAAGAGGTGGAGATATCATATCTGACAGCAAGAAGCAGAGGTAGAACGATTTACCTCAGGGACACATAGCTGCACATTCACTGTTGAAATCTGTCAAAGTTGATAGCATAAAAGGAAAATGTGTGTGTTTGACTCACATAGTATGATCAGCCATTGGCCTGTGACCCTCTTCACCAGGATGGATGTCTGAACCTTTTCCAAGGCCCCATTGGAACACATTAGCAGCATGGGCTGAAGGTATTCCTACTGCCAAAGCAGCAGGCTGATACCATTCACACAGGTTTCCATGGTCAAAGTCACAAGCATCGGGGGCTATTGAAATAAGAAAGAAAAGAATATTGGCATGGAATTGAACACTACAGAAGTAAAGAGCTAATTGATTCTCGGGCTCTTTGGCCATTCTTTCCTTACAAGGAACAGATAATTGCTCTCTGAATGCTCTCAGTGGTATTCTGGGATAGCACAATTTAAGCTATGGTATTGCAACAATCTCTTAACTGGTAATTCCTTCTAGTGTCTAACAAATGGGACCTGTTAGTGGAGTCCCCTGTTTAAAGTTCCAGTCAGTCAAGCACATCAGTCAAATTCCAGGATAGTCCATTCCATGCTTCTTTCTACTATTATTTTCCATCAGTGGTCATTTATCATTCTGTACTCAACCCATAGTGGCTGTTTCAAGGGTTTGCCCTTTTCAGACTTTTTTTCCCCACTAGTTTTTTCCCCCCAATACATCTGCAAACCTCAGAGTTTTACTCAAACTGTGGATACCTTATATGTATGTGGATGGTAGAACCAGCATGGTGTGGTCATTTTAGTGTTGGACTGGGAGACCAGGATTCAAATCCCTGCTTGAACACAGAAACTCACTGGGTGACCTTGGGAATACCAGACTCTCTGAGAGTGAAGAGGAAGGCAAACGCAAACCACATCTGGCTTAGAACCAGGTACCTAAAGGACCACCTAACTCTCAATGTGTTGTTCACACATTACAGTTATCTTCAAGAGCCCCCTGTGATCTCTCAAAGCTTTGAAAATGACTGTAGTTCAGAAAATGATGAAACACTAATAATGAAATTCTATTCATTAGCTAGATTGGACCACTAAGACTTTCTATGAGTTATGCAGCACAAAGATTTTAGATGGATATTGTTGGTTGTTGCTGTTGTTATGTGCCTTCAAAACATTTCCAATTTATGGTGACCCTAAGGTGACCCTATTATGAGTTTTTCTTGGCCAGATTTGTTCAAAGAGGGTTGCCTTTGCCTTCCTCTGAGGCTGAGAAAGTATGACTTGCTCATGATCATTTACTAGGTCTCCTTGGCTGAGAAGGAATTTGAACCTTGGTCCCTAGTGTCCTAATCCAACACCTAAATCACTAGACCACACTGCCTCTTTATTGTCAATTAGAGAATAAGTCTACAGGATCACTGTATAGTCATTGTTAATTACATGCTATATGAAAGAGCTAATTTAATAGTCTCTGTTGTTGGTCAAAGACTATTAAATTAGCTCTTTCAAATAGTATGTAATTAACAATGACTGTACAGTGCTATTGTATATAAAACCAAGCTAGTTACTTTACTATTCCATATTTATAACTCCTTGGGGCTATGGTAAATTTTGCCTGTTTTCAATTTCCATTGTCTTTTGCATGGCAATGAGTGCACTGATCTTTGGCAGTCATTGGCACATTTCCTGGACTATATTCACTTTAAAAACAGGATGTGGCAAAAACTATGAGAAGCGTTTTTTTTAAATCACTGGCATAAGAACTCATCATGTCAAACCCCAGCATCTCACTAATGAAAATACCATAGTTTTTTCAGACAATACTACATATAAAACCAATAATGAGATGGGAATCATTGTTGCTATGTGCCTTCAAGCCAGTTCCAAGTTATGGTGACACTCTCCTAGGGTTTTCTGAGAAACATTTATTCAGAGAAGTTTTCATTGCCTTCTTCTAAATTTTGAGAGTGTGACTTCCCCAAGGTCACCCAGTGGATTCCCATGGCTGAGGGGAAATTCAAATTTGGACTAGAGTCCTGGTCCAAAACTGAAACCATCATACTATGCTACCTCTTATATTGCATAGAATAGCTGTGTGCACAATGGGAAGTACCAGTATAACTATATTACACTATTTTTAAATTTGTTTGCTCACCACAAGATGACTCATCAGATCTGTCAGAACAATCAGGTTGGAAATTACATCTTTGGCTGATATTGACACATTGGCCAGTTGCTCTGCAGACAAATTCCTTTTCTGTACAGTTATTCATAGGTAGTGTCACAGGAATGGATGTCACTGATGGAGTTATTGCTCCAACTGGCAAGCTTCCTTAAGAAAATTCAAACAGCCACAGTTTTGATTTATACCTTTTTAATATATGAACATTGAATGAAAAGGTTGCCATCATTCTGTCACAATTCTCTACTAAAACACTCCTTTCTTGTATTTTTTTTTTAATCTAAATTGCATTTATAGACAATATCATTAAGGGTCTCTAAAAATTTATCTTGAGTAAATATATGAGCCCAAATTCTACTGGCAGTAGACCCTAGAGCAGACTGACTGAATTGACTCTTGAATGGTGCACCAGAACATAAGTAAATCCCATTGACTGAATGGGTTTTTTAGTTATAGGTATTACCGATAGGGTTCAAGATATTCTGTTTCTTTCCACTCCTGACAGCCTGTTTCAGAGACAGACCACAGCTCTTTGTAACAAACCATGTTTTTATGCTCAAGTTATCTATTATACTCCCTCTATTTAAATGTCTCAGCTAGCAAGTGGTGTGAAAGGTGTCTGCCCTGCTGGAAATCCAGATTCAAATATAGTGTTTATGGCTATGCTACAGACTTGATGTCTATTGTTATTTCCTTTTAAAAGCTTCTATATTTTCTCTCTCTGATTACCATGGTATTGGATTTAAGTCTGAACTCTGTTCCAGAATCTTCATATGAAGAAGAGTCACGTGAGAACACGGCGTTGAATACAGAGTCAATCATATTTAGGATAGAATCACTAGAATTAATGGAATTTGCTAGTCATTGCTAAGTTGACTCACTGATTTCGATGGTACCATCCAAGAATGACTAAATCTGGAGATGTGAGGGCAATCTGGCTGTGACCCCATTGATCGCCTGGGCTGATTCGACTAAACCTGGATCTAAACCATGGCATTTCATCTCTATCTGTTTATTTCATGTCAGTTCCTGTTGTTATGGAATTACTCCTCAAATAATCTTTGCCATTAGTTTTTCATTCGTCTCTACTGTTGCTTGGTCCATGTTGATATGAGGCTGAGATTCTGTTAACGTCAATTTGCTAGCAAAATAGAGCATTCAGAGAGTGCTTTGTCAGTTTCACTGCTCATGGAGGAATCTGTCAAATGTACAGAACTGAATGTATAAAGATGACAAATATATAGAAGGGAATGGAAGAGATTATGAGCAACAAAAGCAGATACCACTGTATGCCTCCAGCCAGAGGTTGTTCTTTCTAGAATAACCTATTCCCCCCCCCAGGGTTTGGCTGTTATGGATCCCTGGAGCCATGGTATTATGGCAAGGGTAGCTTGGGAAATCATCTGTTGAAAAAAGCACAAGCAAATTCCCACACCATTATTACCATACTGCCTTAGTTCTGAAGATTCCTAAAACTTGGGCATTGAGGATACAGACCACTCAAGAAAATGCCAGGCACTGGTCTGAAGTATGCACTGGGTCATTCAGCATAGAAACACCACTGGGATATTCTACTCCACCAGCATTTAGCTTTTCAAACCATAGATTTTGGCACTGCTGTTTCTATTGGCTTCCATAGAACTGGAATGTGGTTTGGAGAGAGAAGAAGAAGAGAGGTGGTTGGTGGTACAGAAAACAAGTCTTGTGATGAAAGGTTAGGCAAACTGGGTGTGTTCAAACTGGGAAAGGGTAGGAGGTAGGTGGCTGTAATTTCCAGATATATGAAGTAAAGGGAAAATACTTGTTCTCAGTTACCACTTTATCCTGGTAAGAGTAGTTTCACATTGGAATCAATTGCTTAGGGGAATAGATAGCCTCTTTCTCACTGAAGGTCTCCAAGCAGAACTGGATTTCCTACATGAAGCAGGGGAACGGCCTAGTTGTCTTACAAGTTCCCTCCAAATCTGTGACTTCTTTCTTAAAACCTCTTCATGCTCTTGAACCACTTTGGGTTACCTAGAGAATCCCATTTACTAATACTGACCCAAACAGAAGTTTGTGCCTGTATTTCTCTTACCATTATACAGCGTACAGTCCATGAAAGACAGGTCATCAATACCAATGTCTCCAGTGAAGCCATCCCCAACAGTACCCTCCACCAAGATCTAGAAAAGCAATCATTAAAAAGTCATCTGTTACCAGTGAGAGAATTTCCACTTTTAATTACATATTTAATACCCATTTACCAAAAAGAGAGGAAGTATGTTTTGCTTTTTTATGAAGAGCTCAGGGACATTCTTAAGGGTAGAGTGTGTATGTGGGGGAAACTAATCATGATTAACTCTCTTTCGTGCTCATTTTAATCACAAAGAACGCTTAAGCATTAGTGTGGTTGGCTACACAGTCATGAGTAAGCCCATTAAAATATCACTTTAATATAGAATTATGACATTGTTGTATAGTTAGTGTCCCACCATTGTTAGCACATTCAGTAGTAATAATTAGATTATTAATCACAGCTAATGATTTCAGCAATCAAGTGGATAAGGCATAGTTTTAGAGGAATACCATCATAATGAACCAAAACAAAGATGCTATAGTATCACTCCATGAAACAGTGAAGAAATATTTTAATGAATGTTAATAGAGAATGGGATTTTAATATTACTGCTCAGGTGCCTTTTAGATGTTATCACCAGTCTCTTTTGAACCATTTCTCACTGAGCTCCCGCAAAGCTGGAAGAACATTTCAATGACTCAAATGCATGAACAGAGTTTATCTACTCAGAGATCCAACAATCCTACAGGTGTTTAAGGGGCAACTAGCAGTCACCAAATCTGTGACATCAAGCTTTTTATCTTAATGCTGACTATGGTGGTGCATGCTCAATTTCATTCCAGTCTGAACACAAATGTATTTCTTCTGCATTAAGGTCAAAACTCAAAGGGAAAAGCCCATGAAAGAACCTCCTTGAACACTTTGTCTCAAACATTTTATTTACCCTTTTAAATGAAAAAAAAAAATTCTATATTTCTTCCATATTTTCCAGAATCAAAATGCTCAGCAGTGGTGGGGGGACCAGTTTCTTTCTGAATGTTTTAAGATTTCCTGCCAAGGCTTTTACATCTCTTCTCCTGAGTCAATTTCAGTTCACTTTTGTGCTTAGCCCTCCAATCCAGTAGGATGTAGTAGTTTGAGCATTGGACTATGACCCTGGAGACCAGGGCCATTTCCGCACTAGACTGTTATAGTGGTATTATTCCACTTTCAACATCCTATGGAATCCTGGGGTTTACAGTTTAGAGAGGGGCCTCAAAGGCCCCTTTCTTACACTGCAAACCCCAGGATTCCATAGGATGTTGAAAGTGGAATAATACCACTATAACAGTCTAGTGCGGTTATAACAGTTATCATGGAATAATAGCATTTTACAGTCTCGTGCGGAAATAGTCTAGGATTCAATTCCCTGCTCAGCTATGGAACCCTACTGAGTGAAATTGGGCACATTGCACAGTCTCAGTCCCCAGAAAAACCCATGATAGATTCACCTTAGATTCACCATAATTTGCAAATGACTTGAATGCACACAAGCAAACAAACCTCTGATTAGACAGATTCCAAGTTCCTTACACTATTTTCCCTTTGATTATGATCTTAACTAATCCATCTGGTACTCTCTTATTTGAGGACCCCACTCACATTCTCATTCTAGTTATCATGGAATTTTGTGAGGCTTACACCTTAAACGTGTGGCTGCCAGCCCCTGAATATAAATTACAAAAGGACAACGATGGATTGTGAACTAGCACATATAGTTTCCCAGTTTAGGCCGTACGATCTACACAGAGACTATAATTTTCAACATCAGCTATGCAATACAGGCAGTAGATCAGGATGCCATATGGTTTTGCAGGGATGAATGGAGGCCTATAAAATCCTTGTAGGCACATGCCCTATAATAATGCTCTCGTCAATCATAGAAAGCTGGCACATGAATTCCACTGTCTGGATGAAAGGTACATCTTACTTTCAGTATTAGATTTTCATGCGCCATAAGTTAGAGGCAATAATTCAGAGAATACACCCATATTTTTCCAAAACTAATGAGAGAAAGAAAAATATATAAGACAGCTCAGTGCAAGTTAAATTATAATACAATGGATATTTTCAAAAATAAAGGTTCCTCATCAAACATTTACATAAGAATATGCTCTTCACAGTTCCATATTGCTGCCATTTAGGTGACGGAAGAATGAATGAGGATGATGATTCATATCTCGGAATCAATGCAACCCTGAGAAGATATGTTTAGACAACATGCATTACTTCATTTTTTTAAAAAAAAATTATTTTATTTTATTTTGCTCTTCTAGTTAATTAGTTCTGATTTTAGAAAATGCATTCTTAGAAACCTAATAAAGAATGCCAAATAGATAGGATACACACAAAACATTTTTTAAGGCAAATGTCCAAGTATGTGGCTTTGGAGTGGCAACCAAATGTAGGATTTAGCCCCCAAATAAGAATTCTGATTCCCAAAATTAAATTTTATTTCCATCCCCAAATTTCTAGCATCACAGAGAGTGAGACACTGAAAATTGTTCACACCTAGAACACACTTTTGTTATGTTTGTATTCTCTTGGCTCCTTTGTCTGCCTCTTCAGTTTGGATACCTACATTGTATACCTAGATCTAAAGTTTTAAATTAGTACAGTGCTAGAAATGTGGGGACTGAAAGTAAATTTCAGAGGGGATTTGGATTCTCACACTGGGGGACAATGCCATCATTCCACACTCATAGCTATACCCTTGGATGGATCCATCATAAGGTGATTTTTTTAAAATTCAGTAACCTAAGACCTTGTGTTGAGTGTCTTGTCATCGTGTCCCTGAAGAAGAGTCAGAACTCTGGCCCAAATATAGGAAATCAGAAGATGAGAGGAACAAGCAACAAAGGTACTGAACCCACATCTCAATACTGATTTGGAGCCAACGTCTGGCAGCCAGGATCCTCTTAGTCCAACCTCCTCGAAACTGCATTCCCAGAAGCAGCACCTTCTGGACCAGTTCCTCAACCCCCCATGATGCCCCCACTCCTTATACTAAGGATCTGATGCTTCCTGCTTAGTACTTGCTCACAAGTATGATTTGAGGTTGAATTCAGTTGAGTTTCTGACCTTAGTACAACAAACGGTCTTCTTGAAACTATTCAACAATGATGTAGACTCGAGTCGATAGACTCGGACTCAAGTCGGACTTAAGTCACTTCTATGACTTGACTCGGACTCGACTTGGCCATGAATGATGCACTGACTTGACTCGACTTGAGACTTGTATATTTTTAATGACTGACTTGATGCCATTGGTTCAGTAACATAACACATTCATCCAGAAACCTTATGACTTTGAACAATGCCTCCATCTCTTTTTGCCTACTAGTCACATGACAATCTCTCTCAAGCCCAAAGTGTGGGTGCATTTCTCAGAGGAGAACAGCAAAAAGGTTAGGCAATGGGCTTGAGGCAGGTCTGAGGTCTGCTCAGCAGCCTGTCCCTGCTGCATATCAGAGGAGCCTTCTAAAACATTTCCAAAGAGCAAAAGACAAGATCACCCCCAGAGTGCAGGGTGCATTTCTCAGAGAGGAACAACAAATGTGTTAGGCAACAGGCTTGAGGAAGAAGGATTCTTCCTTCTAAATCTTTTGAATCTTCAGTAATGGGGAGTAAGATAGGATCCTATTCCCCACTTTCAAAGCTGCAGATGGCAAAACTGCAAATGTAGAGAGCCGACTCTGCTTAACTTGTTAAAATTGAATTTAGTTCACTCTATCCAATAATTCTGGAATTTTGATTGGGGTATAAAGTTGGCTTCCAGACTTGAGACTTGACTTTTGAAGGTAGAGACTTGAGACTTGACTTGAGACTTGGAGTAAAAGACTTCAATACATCACTGCTATTCAAGTTCCTAAAACTCCACTTGGGCACCACATGTCTAGCTAAGTATCCTCAGGCATTTCTTATACCCTTGGACTCCAGTTGTAGTCAAAATAGGACAAAGAATTCTTTCAGGAATTATAATCAAAAACCTAATCATTCTATCTCTCATGATATAATGCCATGACTCCCTAGAGCCCAGAAATGTTGCTTTTTTGAACTACAACCCTATACTACCCAACTAAGAGAGGATGTAGCAGTTTGCTTTTGCCTGAACCAACTGGGAAAGGCAAGATTCTGCCCCTCATCTCCTCTCCCTGAATTCAAACTTTAGCAGTTTGAATTCAGAGTCTTTCCACCCTACACTGTTATAGAATCATAGAATCACAGAAATGTTGAGTTGGAAGAGACCACAGGGGCCATCCAGTCCAACCCCCTGCCATGCAGGAACACCCTCAAAGCACTCCTGACAGATGGCCATCAAGCCTCTGCTTAAAAACCTCCAAGGAAGGAGACTCCACTACACTCCGAGGCAGCCTATTCCACTGCCGGACAGCCCTGACTGTCAGGAAGTTCTTCCTGAGGTTCAGGTAGAATCTCCTTTCCTGCAGCTTGAATCCATTGCTCCTTGTCCTGGTCTCTGGAGCAGGTATTATAGTGGTATTATTCCACTTTCAACATCCTGTTGAATTCTGGGGCTTGTAGTTTACTGAGGCCAAAGAGCTCTCTGGCTAAGAATTCTAAACTGCAAACCCCAGGATTCCATAAGATGTTGAAAGTGGAATAATACAACTATAACAATGTAGTGTGGAAAGGCCCTCAGTGTGCAGCAAGTCAAGTAAGCTGAGGAGAAAGGAAGAAAATGGGAGGAAGAGAAAGAAACTGGGATATTTTAAAAGCAGTTGGAAAAGTGGGACAACAGATCATTAATCAGACTGTCCCTGCCAAACTGGGACAGTTGGAAGGTATGAAATCTGCAGAATCCCCAAGCTGCTGAAGTTAACATTTCTAGGTTCTGTGACTTCCTAACTTCCTTTCCTGGTCTAGTTTATGTTTATGCTTTCAGGTCTATTTTCATATACCAAAAGTTGCACTAAACGTACCTGCCACTTTCCCTTATTTCTCTTCTTTCTCAAATACTATGTAAACATCTTAAAAAATGACTCCTATAATCTCCATTGTCCAGTATGCCAAAAGAAGCATGCTAGAAGTAAGACCAAGGCAACGCATGAGGCTGCAGTGCCAGCATTCAGATATCACTGTAGTTACTTTTATATAGAAATTATTCTTAGCTGAAATCCCTTAGGTCAGATAAAGCAAAATCCCATTAACCTCCAAATCCATTTACTAAAAATATTGCCCTCACTCTATACAATGTCAGCCTGCACAATCCAAATCATGCTGTGCCAAAAAGAGTGGGGGGGAGTAAATACAATATATACCAGCATACCCATCAAGATTTCACAGGTGAAAACTGGGACACATGAGGACATGTAACACCTGAGTGTGGCAAAAAATTATTAATGAAGAAGAACACACAAACGAGGAAAGATTACAGCAATTTGCTTTTGCCTGAACTTACTGGGAAGGGCAAGATTCTGGCCCTTCTCCTCCCTCCACCCCCCCCCGCTGCCCCAAATTGAATGCAAACTGCGCTTTCACTTGGAACTCAATTTGTAATAAGCTGAGGGCTAATGTTACCCTGTGTGTTGGGGGTCTCGAGAGGGGCACCCAGATACCAAATGAAATACAAGCTGGGGGAAATTAAGCTTGACCACTCTCTTTATCTAACGAGAGGCAGGGTAACTTTAGCTGAGATCTTTAACCCTATGTATACAGCGTCAGGTCAGAGAGCAGCTAGACAAGGTTTTAAAAAGTAACAAATAATGATTTTATTAAGAACAAGCAACATGAAAGACACGATAAATACTAACTAACTTAGAAATGGAAATGGAGAGTTTCAAGGGAGCGGGTAATATGACAACTGGTCTCGTAGTCCTGGAGAGAAAGAAGAGGCTCCGGGAGAGAAAGCTCAACGGGGTTTGCTGAGGGGAGTTCCTTCAGACTACTGGCAGCAAGGCGGGATGGAAGTCCAAAGTAGTCTGAGGAAGTCTCAAAAGTGGGGACTTTTTATAGGGTGGAGTGTGCCTACAGGCTACGCTATGCTCGGTGAGAACAAAGGAAATTTTTAGCTGGACAACGGATTTGGAAAAGGTCAGGTTTTGCATGATTAGCTTAGCACTTAACGACAATAGCGTGGCCGGTACGCTGATGGCCCAACACAAAGGAATGGCTCAGCTCTTGGCTGTGTGGCTTTGTGTGGATATGCGCCGAGCAAAGTCGGTTTGCAGGGAGGTTTTTCCCTAAAACAACGGAGAGGCTCAAGCTGCCTGCCTGAAAGAGATTTGGAATGTTTACCCATTAACGGCTGTGCCCCAGACGTGCTTGTCCAGTGGACCTCTGCAAACATGTGGAGTAGGATGGCAGAGAAAGGTCAGGCAAAGGCCAAATTATTTAATATCAAAAGGATATCTAGTGCTGTCACCCGACATATCATAACTGGAGTAACACTAAGAAGCAAAGTAGGCAACGGAAAAATAAAGTGGGATATTTAATGGCCGCTGAAAAAGTGGGATGACAGAAGATTAATTGGGACTGTCTCTGCCAATTCAGGATGGTGTCTAGACTGTCTAACAACTATACTTTAGACTCATGCCAAGATACAGGAAAAATATACCACTGGATCCCACTCCTGGCTAGAATCAGCAACCATGATGACCTTCGCAGTTAGGAGCAGGGTTTTTTTCCACCACAGAGGGCTGGAGCAGAAGAGGGAGAGGGAGAATGTTCCACTTACACTGGTGCTGGATACACACCAACGGATCCTGGCCCTCCTAAGGAGCAGCCTGGGAATCCAATGAAAGAAGCAGGGGACAAGACTCACTTCTCCATGGCAGCATCCTATACATCCCCAAATCCAGTGCTGGATGGCTGGTATACCAGCCTCCACCCAGTCTGGTTTTCAGGCAGTGCCAAAAGATTCCCAGTAGACGAAGAAAGAAAAGAAAGGCCTGAGAGCTGTGCCAATAGATGACTAGATTTAGCACAGAAGTGGAAAAATTACAACAATCTTAGTACATAATACAACAATCTGAATATCGTTTTAGTTCCCCTGAACTAAGTTCAGCTGATTAATGCATTTCCACCAGGAATTTCATTTTCTGCAAAACATATCTGTATGTGCACCCATATTTAAATACTTATCATGCTTTCATAGTTAATTAATCTAGCATAGTGTTTGCTGCAGTGGGAAAAATGCTAGGAAACAGGAACATTACTACTATCATGAAAGGCTGCTGGCATTTCAATGATATGCACTACTTATTTTACATAATATAATTAGACATATGAACATGAAACCATAAGTTTTTTTCTTTTTGTAGCCTAAAGTAAGGTTCAGGTCATATTGTTCAATGAAACATTAAAAAAAAAAAAAAACCCTGATGGACAAAGAGAGCCCTCTATTTTTAGTAAAGGCTGTTAAAAAAAGTGTATAAGAGCCAACCTCTGAGAACTCAAAATCTAATTTAGCTTAAATTTAGTTATATGGGATGAAGGAGGTTCAAATTAGAAGCCACCAGTGATGTATTTATGTCTTTTACTCTAAGTCTCAAGTCAAGTCTCAAGTCCTTGAAGATACTTTCAAGTCAAGTCTCAAGTCTGGGAGTCAACTTTATACCTCAACAAAAATTCCAGAATTATTAGATAGAGCCAAATAAAGTCAGTTTTAACAATTTAAGCAGAGTCAGCCCTCCACATTTGTGATTTTGCCATCTGCAGCTTTGGATGTGGGGAATAGGATCCTTCTTACTTTCCATTTCTGAAGTTGGATGACTTTTCAGAGGTGGAGAATAGGATCCTTCTTACTCCCCATTACTGAAGATTCAAAAGATTTAGAAGGAATGATCCTTCCTCCTCAAGCCCGTTGCCTAACACATTTTCTGTTCCCCTCTGAGAAATGTCCCCTGCACTCTAGGGGTGAGTCTTTTCTTCTGCTCTTAGGAAAAGTTTTAGAAGGATCCTCGAATATGCAGCAAGGACAGACTGCTGAGCAGACCTCAAGCCTGCCTCAAGCCCATCGCCTAACCCATTTGCTGTTCCCCTCTGAGAAATGAGCCCACACTTTGGGTTTGAGACAGATTGTCATGTGACCAGTAGGCAAAAAGAGATGGAGATGTTGTTCAAAGTCATAAGGTGTCTGGGTGAATGTGTTATATTACTGAACTGAGGGCAGCAAGTCAGTCCTTAAAAATGTTCAAGTCTCGAGTTGAGTCAAGTCAGTGCATCATTTATGGCCAAGTTGAGTCCGAGTCATGTCACTGAAGTGACTTAAGTTCGACTTGAGTCTGAGTCTATTGACTCGAGTCTACTTCACTGAAAGCCACTGCTATATTTCTTACAATCCTTTTGTAAAAGCTAGGTTAGATTCTGCACTATTATTTCAAAATATAAACTATGACAAATGGAGAGGGAAGTTAATGCTTTACAACTGTAATGATGCATTCACAGGACCAAACTGCTCCTTCTCTATTAACTCTTCACATTTATTTCAATATGATTGCATAAGGATGAGGTCCAGGCTTAAGAATGCCTTCTCTCATATGTACCTATAAACAATGCTTAAGACTGTCTTTAGAGGCTTTACCTCAAATGCCTCACAAATGAAGTGAGGTGGGAAAGTAACTGGATCTTTTCAGTACTGTCATGTAACACTGAATTCTAGAAAGGTTTGCCTGGCGCCAACCATGAAGACCTTACAGATGTAGTGGCTCTGAATTTCAAATTCTTTGCATATTTAATTTCTGGGTGCTGTGGGTTTAGCTTGATTGTCTAATCTGTACCACTTTATGTTCCAACTTGTACCTGAACTGGTTTTGTGTTTGCTGATCTTGAATACTCAATAGGCAGTGTGTGAATGTTGCATATAAAGAATTACACAGTGTATTTGCTTAATTGAGCACTTATCTCCAATTCACTTCCATCATTTGCAAAAATGGTGTGTGTGTGTGTGTGTGTGTGTGTGTGTGTGAAGACAATGCTTTTTTATAGAAAACAGGGCCATTTCTACACATTTTCTTCACAAATAATCCACAGAAAAGGTCTCTAATTGTGAAACATCTTGCTGCACTTGATCATTTTTGGGCAGGGTATCTTGATGTGTTGAGGCACTCTTTCTTGTTGAGGATATGAAAACTGGCAAGCATTCTTTACACTATTGTCATTACTTCCAACCAAATGTATGATGATGGACTAGTATGGGATCCCACAATTCTCACCAAAATGGCAGCTCTTTCGTATCATTAAGAGAATGCTTACAAGATAACCTGAGACATCTTGTTTCCTGATCTTCATTTCCCAGGACAGTAGCAAATAAGTATTTGTACACCTTCCCTTGTTCTAATTATGCATTCTGCCATATTTACCAATGTAAAAGTTACAAATGGGGTCAGTGTCTCATCTGCTTTGTTTATAGTACATGAAGAGCTATCAGAACTTTTTTTTTCTAAACGCAAACCACTTTAAAACTCATCTGCCAGCCGAAAATTTGCAAAGTCTCATATGTTCTTATAAATATCGACCTCCAGGGAACTCATTTACCATGAAGCTAATTTCACATCTCATTTATTATCTGAATGAGAAAAAATAGTGCCTGATTTTTTTCAACTTTACAAACTCTGCAGATCCAACTTGAATTAAACTTACAAGGATGACATACACATGTTCAAGGAAATTCATGCAGTGACCATAAGTCTACAGGTGACTTGAAAGCACATATACATGCACAGAATACTGTATAAAACAAGGATTATACATTATATTTAATATACAATAAACAGTACTCAAGAGAATACAACAGAGAAAAAAATTGAAGATTGAACATGGATATATCCAAGATGTTTTGGAACTGAAATTACGGAAATACATAAGGGAAATAGTTCCTTCCTTCCAATAGTCACCAGATCTATTTTTCCCTCTTCCAATTATTCGATAGTGTCTGCTGTTTTTCAGAATGTACTTAGCTAGATAGTGTACTATATGGTAAGCTTTTTAAAACAAGAAACATATTATGGGGAGGCATTTGAGACACACTGTGATTTAATGATGAGCCAATGCTAATTGATAATTATTTATTTACAAGACATGGGAAACTGGTAAATTTGTGCTTGGTAAGACGGCTTTATGAAATGCCTGTAATTGCAGTGCATTTACAACCACCATATTTATTCAAAGGCCATTGAAATGGATCTCTCTGCTAAGATTTGGGTCATTGACTTAACACTTTATTGCTGCATTTTAAATGGGGCTTTACTCTGCTGTTTTAAGGTCTGCATTTTGCAATATTTCTCTTGCCATTTCTTATTGCTATTTTAATTTGTCTGTTTGAGACAGCAGTGTTGAAAATGGCTTTAACATTTTTTGTCATTTAGAAATTTTCTAAATAACAAAAAGAAGAGGCTTGATTGACAAGCAAAAAATAGAAGCCATCAAATGTTAAGGCAGCCACCAAGATTTTAATTCCACCACAGAGACTGAGGAAAAACTACACTACAGTCAATGTTAAAGCTATAGAGACAATCCTTACTAGGAAAAAAAATCCCTGAATAATCAAGTACATACAAATTGTGGGGCAGGAGGTGGCGACTCACACTCCAATACAGAACTGGGACAAGGTGAAAATGCTGGTGGGATGCTGAGAAATACAGTGAAGACTGACCTGGAAGAATTTCACATCCCTCTTTATAGGACAGTCACATGCTGAAGCTAGGACTGGTTTAATATTTTCATAGGCCCTAGACAATCTTGTATTTGACTCTCTGTCTTACTTCAACATGCCACTAAGGATGTTCTCACAGGTCCTAAAATCCTGTTTTTGTAGGCCCTGAAGTTTTCATAGGCCTTATACGCTGTGCCTAAAGTGGCTAATGGATAAATCCATTCTGGCTGCAGATGGATATAGCAACACAGGTCAAGTACCCATATCAATCCAGCCCATTCCACTTTTCACTTCTAATTCTACATGTTTAGAGCAATGTATGCTGTTTCAGATACATTTTTATGAATGCATCAATAGATTGCACAACAGGGAAACTAACCTACATTGAATTTTTTTAAAAAAATGAATTATCTATAACATACTCATTTTCTTCCTGCCTATGATTGAGCACACAAGACATCTTATAGATAAATTTTAAAAATATATATATTCTAAATTGGCAATGTCAATAAAGTGAGCTAAGCATGAAAAACATTTTCAAACAAAGAGAGGGCCGTCATTCCTGTAAATAACACAGGAGCCACAAGATGAAAAATGAGATAAGATATAAGCAAATATGCTAAATGCAAAGCAATTAATTTCATTCCAATGTTTCAAGATTAAGGAAATTGAATTTAGAGTCAATGTTATTTTTCACTAGGTCGTTACTGATGCCAAAAATAAGGCCAATTTTTCATTTTAGCACAGCAGGAATGAAATAAAAAGTCTCTGTATTGGAACTAATTAGAAACTCCTTCCTCCTCTTCTGCTTTCCTTATTCCCAATGGTGAATAAAATAGCTTTACAATTAACTATTTTAGCTTTGATACTTTTAAACAATAAAATATTCAACATAATGTTAACATATAAGTATATAAGTACAATTTCAAAATGTATTACTACTACTACTAGTAAAAACAATGGAAGCACTGAAATACTGTTGAACATGTTTCCCCTTAAACAGCATTTTAGATCTGAACTAATAACAAAACATTATCTTATAGAAAAAAATCAAGACAACCCTTTCTCATAGGCGTACTATTGAAGAACATACCCTCCAACAGTCCCAATTTGGCAGAGCCAGTCCCAATTAATTCTCTGTCATCATACTTTTTCAGCTGCTTTTAAAATGTCCCAGTTTCTTTCTCTTCTTTCCACTTTCCCCCTTCCTCCTCAGCTTAGTTCAGTTTCTGCAAACTTAGGGCCTTTCCACACTACACTGTTATGGTGCTCTTATTCCACTTTCAATGCCACATACACCTGTATTTGTGTATGAATTCTTTTGAAACAGAGAATCTATTCTGACGCTTCAGGTTTTTTGCCTTCTTCACAAGGAGGAGAAGAGACCTAGGCCATTTCCATACGATGACGCTTCCATGCGTTGTCCTGTTGCAGTCCCGGCAGCATCCCTGCCAGGTAGAGAGCGCACCGGAAGGCCAGGAAGGGAGTGCACTTCACTGGCTCCCTGTGGAAGGGAGTGTGGTAGCCCCACCTCTTCTTTCCTTCCTTCTGCAGTGCAGCTGGGCAGTTTCCATTGCTGTGCTGGGGAAGGACACATCACCAGTGAACTTCTAGACTTTCCACATGGCTGGGAAGAGTGAGAGCACCGCACAATGGCAGGTACAAAAGAGTTTGTTTTTGTCTTATCTCAGTCCTGGCACAACTGATAAATCAAACAAAACAAACTGAATATCTCCCAACTTGTTATTTACTTCCAGGCAGTAAGCAAGGAGTCATAAATAAAGTCCAACATAAACAAAGTCCAGTAGGGTTTCATAGCAAGGGAATGTCCAAGGTCAATCCAAGCATTTGTCAAGGTATCCAGCAAGTCAGATAAGCTCTGACAACTCCTGGAGGGGAGGGACACCAGCTAAATAGATCCAAAGCCTAGTGCAGCTGTGCCTTGATTGATTGTTGCTGATTATAAATTCTGAGAAAGTGACACTGGGTCTCTCTTTGCTGCCTGTGCTGTGTGAAGCTGGGTCTAGGTAAGTGTTCTTCTGTATCTGAAGAGGCAGGACTCTCTGTTGGAGCTGGCACAATCCGCTGTTCTGTTTCCAGCACTGTAACCTCTCTCTGTACAGCAGGCCCTGGCATGCCTTCTGTTTCAGCCTCTGGCATGCCCTCTGCTTCAGACTCTGAGTCAGAGTCCATGCTCTGGAAGCACGACATGACACCTTTTCCATTTTGCAAATATCATACACACACATCACTTGGGAACAAGATGGTGGCAGGCTGGCAACAATATCATGCAGAAGCATGACTAGCCAACCACTGTCGTCGTTGTGCCACAGCGGCATAGCCCGTCATGCAGAAATGGTCTGAGACAGGCAAAGGAGGGAGGGAAATTTAAAAACCAAACAAACACAGAGGTTGAAGGCAAAAAAGGGAGGGGTTCAAGCAAGCCCTCTATCAAAGACCGTGAACATACCTCCCTCCTTTGTCCACCTTGTTCTCTCTTCCTCCTGGTGAAGAAGGCCAAAAGAAAGAAAAAATGTGTTTGAGCATTTCTGATAGACTGGATTGCTGGAAAAGAGGGAGGGGAATGGAGAGAGAGAGAGAGAGAGAGAGAGAGAGAGAAAAGGGGAGGGGGAGAATGGTAAATGTTGGCTGACTGACTGGGCTTGCAAATTGCTGTTCAATCCACTCCAGCCTTAAGCTGGCAGAAAGAAGCAGGAGAAAAGACTTTCCTTCCCCTCTAGTGCCTCTCAAGGAAATGAGTATTATTTTTTCCTTCTCTCCCAATGAAGACCTTTGATGAGCAATTTTAAATCTTGAGTTAAGTTTTGGGGGGTCTGTGGCAACAAAAGATGTTTAAAGAGGATCCTTGGTAAAGAAAAAGTGATGAACCATTGCCCTAAAGGCACCAGATCCCATCTGATCTTGAAAGCTAAACAGGATCAGCCCTGGTTAGTACTTAGATGGGAGACCACCAATGAATATCAGGTGCTGTAGTCTGTAGGCTATATTTCAGAGGAAAGAGTATTCAGAGCATTCCTTGCCTAAGAAAACTCTGTGAAATGCAGAGTCACACACATTTTTTTTGCCCTCCTCCCTTCCTCCTTTTTATGTTTCACAGAGTTAGAAAATATGTGCGTTAACGGTATCAGGTGGTAAAAGAGGTAACACAGACCGAGGTGGTAAGTGAAGGGTGTTCATTTTTGTATTACAAACTGAAATTCAACTTTGAGAACTTATACTTTAACCCTACAGTAATCCACCAAGCTACTTTAAATGTTAAAAGAACATTTATAATTAAAAAGTTCAAATATAGGAAGATTTTTGAAAACCTTTTACTTTAAAGATGACTGAAATTAAAAGTAAGAAATGTGGGGGTTCTATCAACACATTAAGAGATATGGCAAGACGCACTTTCACATCTTCTATATCTGTAAAATACATCATCTGTACCCGTAAATCTTTTTTTACTCTACCTCTGTCTCCCATCTCTTTCATTACTTCCCAGAACACCATCATCACATACCTTCATCATCTTGTAGACTAGCAGGGGGATGGGGAGAGGGCTTTTTAAGGCCCTTTCTGCAACTCAGCCATTTTCGGCACTGGGGTGCGTTGCTCACACGAGCAGCCTCCAGAGAGAGGCTCTTGCTTCCCTGCTTCTTCAGCTCTACATGAGCTTCCTGATCGCGCAAGAGGCCCACCTCTTCCTTTCGCAGTGCAGCCTGGGACCTTCCCAGGCTGCACTGAGACAGGAAGCGCAACTGGCCTGGCTCCCAAGGCTCTGCACGCAAGGTAAGTGTGCGCGGGGCCCCAGAGTGATGCACAACCACGCAGCATTTTCAGCTTCAAGCCAAAAATGAAAAAATGTGTGTGCGGTCCATGTCAGGCCCTGGAGCATCACGCAAATGTGAGTACGTCATGTGGACCTCTCCTCACATTCGCGTGATGCTCAAGGGGCTCTTTCACATTGAAAATGCCATGCAAAAAGGGCCTAAGTTTGGATTTCAGTTGGAACAAAAGGTTGGACAAAAACAGAGAAAATTGCCAGCACATAGCTCTGTGTTGTAAAAGAAACAAGCCTATTGATCTTATTTATACTGGATTGTTGCCAGTGGAATCAATTGCAGGCACCGTGATTCAATCTGTTTTTGTGGCCCAAGCAGTTCATTCCTGCACTTGTCAGACAAAATTACAACCCTTGTGCAAACTTCCCATATTGAACTTTACAGATAGGACAGCCAACTAGCCAGAATACCACGCTGAGTTTTTACAAGCCTCTAGCTATAAGAGTTGACACAAATAGTATCTTCATTGGTCTTTGAGCTGCACTTGAAAGTTCCATAAGATGTTTTTTAAAAAGACATCACTGAAAACAATGGTTGTTTTCATCTTAGGATCTCAGATAGGAAGAACAGCTCAGTTGCTTTATCAGGTAGACAGATATTCTGAAATAACTGTAAACTGTGTTGGCATCATATTCCTGGTTATTCATTCTGTACATGAGAACTCTGAAAATGGGGTTACCATGGTCACATCCATTTTAGTGTAATTCCTGACTTCCTGATCAAGTGTTTGATTAGTCTTCCTCACATGCATAGAACTTGGATAAATCCAACAACAATGAAAGCTTTTTCCCTGAAATGCCATGAAAGTGACCTAGATCACTAAATTATCTATGTGATGCAGTGAATAGACAGTATTTCTAGGAAAGCAAACAGTAGTAGCACAACCTGCATCCTGTTTCCTATTTAGATCAGGGTGGGGACTGTATGGCCCTCTGCATATTCAGTTAAAACTCACAGATTCTTCTCTGTCAGCTATGGTAGTGATAGATAATGAACTGACAAGACTTACAACTTTAGTCATGATGGGGTTAATTGGTCTATTGGTGTTGTAGAGAACCTTCACTGGCTACTGTTACTGGAAGCAGTTGTAAAGGCTCTATAAGAGTAGCATTCTCTTAGGCCCTTTCCGCATGTGGAGGGGGAAGTGGGGGAAAACACGCTAAAAACGGAGCTTACCGGCAGCCGGGTAAGTCCGTTGCCATGTGGAGCAGTGCGAGCTCGCTTCTTCACAGTCCTCTGGCATCCAAAATGGCGGCTTCGGTGTCCAAAATGGTGGCTTCCGGCTGGTGGAGGCTCTCTACCAACCGGAGAAGCTCACCAGCCAGAAGCCCGTCCCCAGCAGATTTGCAGGCACACACTAGTGCGCACCTGAAAATCTGCACTGGAGTGCAGCAACAGAGCTGCATGGGGCTGTGCGCTCCATGCTTTTTAAAAACCTCTGAAAAGAGGTTTTTAAAAAACACCACGCCACCAGTTCCGGTCACTTCGGAGTGGATTGAGGTGCAGAACTATGAAAAGTAGTCCGCCCCAATCCACTCCACGGTCCAGACGACCTTCGTCGGAGGTCGCTCTGCACCGTTTTAATACCCAGGTGTGGAAAGGGCCTAGTGAATACTCAGTTCCTGATTTGCTCTGTTTGGCTGTTGCTGCAGTTTGTATCATATCCTGCTTCATTGTGGTATTGTATTATACTTTGATATTTTGATATATTTTGTATTTGTATTTTAACTTGCCAAACTTGCTCATGTTCTCCTTTAACCTTTTGTACATTAAGAACCCATATGCTATTTTTATCTTTTAACTAGAAAGACTATTTCTCTTTCCCTATTTTGTCTTCTGAACTTCCTCTTTATTTACAACAAATGGGAATTGCAGTCCAGTAACATCTGGAAGGCCACATAGTTCCCACCCTTGATTTCACTCTTACATCAGTGATATGGGAAGAACTGATAGGAAAATGTCTCCCAATAATAATACACATCCAATTTATGTGGAAGCCTGTGGATAAAAGTGTGCATATTTCTCTGAAATAGTGAGGCTTGTCCATATCTAGTAAACATTCAAGAGAAGGATGCAGCTTGCAGCTTGGTTCATGAAGGTAACCATTTCTTCATTCCAAATGTACTTGTAATGTTACAGTCAAACTGGCCCATAGAAATTGATGTTTTCTAACATAGTGTATGCAAGTTATAACACTCTCTTATCTCCTCTTTTCCCTATACCCATGCTTGTACTTAGAGGCTTCCCAGCCTGGTCTGTGGCAAAATGTCATTTCCTCTCCTGGCTGATCTTGCAGTCCTAAAGTACAAGCTTCCCATGAACCAGGATCAGATGCTAGTAATCTCCTCCCTTCAGGAAAAAGGGCTTAGGGAGTTTGCAGGTCTGAGGCTTATGGTTGCTGAAGTTCATGATGCTAAACTGTGGCTAAGGATTATGTCTGGAGGATGTCACGGAAAGAATGTCACCAACTGCAAGCACTATTTAACATGCACATTCACTATCCTAAATGATTAGAATATGTTTCGGTTCAGAACATCAACAAAGGGTGCATGTGAATAACATTTCACTATGAAAGAGAACCGATTCAAAGGGAATGTGATCAAACAAATTTCTATTGGCTTAAAAAGAGAAAAGAAAGGAAAGGCAAAATCCTCACATTCTCTTTATGCTTCCTTTCTCCCTAAGCAAGCGAATCAACGATTGAAAGGACCATACCTGAAATGGCTCTGAACTCGTAATATAGAGCACTTTCCTTTTCCATCTGTTGCCTTGATTACCAAACGTGTGCCACAGCAGATGTCCCCTTGTATTGCTCACAGTTCTCTGGGAAACTGCCAGGCTGTAAATGTGCTTTCCAAACATATGATAATGGAAGCGAAAAATGCAGCTTTTGTTGCCATTTGCAAAGGTAGAATGAAAGATGGGGCTTAGCAAAGCTGCTTTGTTTTGGAACATCTGTGGTTCTGAAGACTCTATATAAAGATAGTATCCTTTGGCTGTGCCCAGTGTGTGGTCCTTCATGGGCCCTGTGTTAAGAGTGGAAGTCGGTCCTTGGGTTCTGGTCCAATTGAAGTCATCGTCCAAGTCTTGCTCCCAGTTGCAGAGTCCAAGCTCAAAACTGCACTGCAAATCAGGTTCTGAAACCAGTGAATTTATCATTTTTAAAATTGTCAGAAGTGGCCCCCACTGATATTTCCTCCGCCTCTTCCCACCACCAAATGCTATATTTTGCAGGGAGAATTATTATTAATTTATGTATTTATTGATTTGTTAAAATATTTGTATCCTGCCTCTATCCAGACATCTTAAGAGGGCATACAATAAAACAGATCAGACAATGTAAATAATAAAAATAATTTTAAAATGCTAAAAACATATTAAATAGAACATACTACACACAGAGAAAAAGGGAAGAAGAAGAAAACAAGATACTAAAAGTAAACACATCTAAATCTGTGTGTCATTTGGAAATAAAAGACACAGCTTTTAGAATACATAAGAAACCCAATGCTAACTCATCCAACCTGCAAGATATGTTTATCTAGAATGGAAATAAATATTCAGAACTATTTTAAAAACCATATTAAACAGTTAGAGTTCAAAAGACAGATTAACATGAGCTGAACTAGTTAAAACAATTTAAAACCTTTTGCATGTGAGGGTTTGTGTCAAACCAGTTAGGCTCCAAAAGCTTTAGTGAACAACCAAGTTCTTACTTGGTGCTGGAATGACAGCGACATTGGTGCCAATTAGCTCCTGTTCCGTAACTAGGGTGCCACAGCAGACAAAGTTCTTTCCCATGTCCTCCAACAGCATATTGCTCTGACTGGTGAGACATAAAGTAGGGCTCCTCTAACAGACCTTAAATATAGGGCAGGTGTATATATGGAGTAATATTTTTCAGATATCAAGATCCCAGGCCATTTATGTTTTTAAATGTCATTCCTAGTACCTTAAATTAAGACTGCAAGTGTATTCACAGCTGGTGCAAGAATAGAGATGGTGAAGAACACCCATAGCTAGCTGCTAAAAGGGCTCTGTTCCTACCCAGAGGAGCAAAATCTTAAAGAGGGATTGTTATCTTTTCAACACTGCCAATACTTTGCCTTCAACCTTTGAATATTTGACATATGTGTCTGAGGCAATAAATTTGATTCCGTCAGTCTTGACTGAAAAAAGAAAGCCTTCCATATCTAACTTAGAGCATTTTCAGAAACGAATGATGGGAAATGGGAAGCATTTAGATTGGCAGAAGCACTGATGATGGAGCATACTTCTCCTCTCCCTCCATCCTTCCCCATTTTTTGCACCATCTTGTCTGATGAAAGAGCTCTGGACTTGTACACTTTTGTGATATTTTGGGAGGTCCTAATACAAAATTGATTCAAATGTTTTATTCTGTTCATGGACCACATGTTTCTAAATGCTAGTGATGTTGATGTTGGCCAGTTGGTATAGTGCTTTGAGGGTTGGACTAGGACTCTGAGAGACCAGTATTGAAATTCTTCCTCAGCCATGGAAATCTACTTGGTGACCTTGGGCAATTCATCCTCTCTCATCCTCAGAGAGGGATAAGACAAACCCCATTTGAACAAATCCAGCCCAGAAAACCTTATGATAGGTTCACCTGAGGATCGCTGTAAGTCAGAAATGACTTGAAGGCACAAAACCACAAGTAATGCTGATGCAGATATTTTAACTGTTTTCATTTATTTGCTCAGACCTGTGCTATGCTTTTGCACACAAAGTGCTATTTAAATATTTGTGGAAATGTAGAGAAATACCACAAAATATAAATCTAGAAAAGGGAAGAAATGCACCTTCAACAAAAGTCCACATGAAAATAATTCCATGAACCTCAGTTTGTTCAGAGTTCCCTCTTCTAAGTTCTCACTTTATACTAGATCTGCTGGAGTCAATATCATGGGCTGAAGAACAAAGATGGACACAATACAGTGGCCCCTCCACTTTTGTGAGGGTTTGGGGTACAGAACCCTCATGAAAGTGGAAAAACTGCAAATAACTCCTCACACTTCTCCTATTCCCTTCTTGGGCTCCCCTCTTCCTGTTTCCATGCAAAATGGATGGAAAGGGGGTGGGGTGGGGGAAGCCTCGTGTGAGCCCTCCGTTCCCTCTCCAGAGCCGCCCCCTCTCATTCCTATGCAAAACTGGAAGGGAAGGGAGGATAGAGGAAGCCTTGCATGAGTTCTTCACACCAGGGCAAAATGCATAAGAATGAGACAGGGAGCTCTGGAGGGAGAAAGGAAAACTCATGCTAGGCTTCCTCCACGCACACACCCCATTCTCTTCCATTTTGCCTTAGCACGAGTGCCTCACACAGAGGCAAAATGCCTGGGAATGGGATTAGAAGGACGGGAAGGCACACACACTTACAAATAATCAAATTCACAAAGCTCAAACCCTGGAATATGGAGGGAGGACTGTACTTGAAACTTATGGTTATGGTTTAAGGGGAATGTTTCATGATCTTACCACAGTGCTTCTCATCAGATCCATCTCCACAGTCATCCACAAGATCACACAATAACAAACGGTCGATGCAAGCCTTTGAATCTTGGCACCAAAAATGATCAGGCCCTTCACAGTTTAACGCTGGAGGTGGCAATGCACAGCTTTCAAATGTTATATCATCAATTGCTGAGACACCATCATAAAATCCAAGGCTGACTTTATTTAGAGATAATTGAAAGGGCTGTGGGAGACGGCCAAGCTGAATCGACGCCTTTAGCCACTGATCACCTTGATTGTAATATATCCTCCAGAGTGCTGTAGGGTCTTTTAGTCCTTCAACAAGCAATTGCATTTCTGCTGCTCCAACTGACAGCCCATAGTTGTAATACCTGGAAAGGGAATATAAGTGTTAGGCATTAATATCTTCACCGTTAAAGCACACTTAATGTGAGTCTTATGTGAGTCATAAGGTGCTTTACATGAGTCAGATTATTGGGCCATCAAGACCAATACTGTGTTTTCCAGCTAGAAGTAGACCTCTCAGGTTTCAGGTAAGAATCTTTCTGAGCCCCAAAGTCTAAAGGTTCCCATTTGGTTGAATTAGGATGAGATCTCACCCTTTAGCATTAGATATGTGCAGTGACTTGTAGAAGCTTTTAGCACACTTCTTTTCACTTCCTCCCTTGTGTTATCACCTGCAGTTGAAACGGATTTAATTGGCATTGCTGTTCCTTGATGTAAACAAGATACTCAACACTGAGAAAGAATAAAATATCTTTTTTGTGGCTAAGTGACATGCCACCTCCAAAGTGGAAGGTACATGCCAGAACATCAGGAGCGGAGGAGGAAAGAGGCCACACACTGTCTTTTAGAGGCTAGCAACTAGAGTGAAATCCTGTGCAACCAGCAAGTGCCAGCTTTTCCTTGGGGGACCAACTTATTCCAACTGAACTTCTAAAGAAAAAGCTAAAAACCAACCAAAAAAACAAAATAAAACAGCAATATATTGCATAGCCAACAAAACATTATGACAAACACCCCCTTTACTTTCAGTTCAGAAGCAGTCATGTGTTCCTGTAAACATAAAAATCAAACTTCATTCATACCAGAAGGTCACTGAGCAGTCTGATCCAGCCTGACGGAATTTTGGACTTCGTAACTGTGCAATCTGGGAGATACTGCTGCTGTTTCTTAGAATGAACATAAAATGGCCTGTTGAGAGGGGGAGCAGAAAAGACAAGTACTTGTGGAGAAAAAAGGCATGGATCTTTGCACCCCATCCTTTTAAAAATGCACTGAGAGAAAAAGCACTCCGATGCTGTACTCCTTCACAAACATCAGATTGGCAGCACTATGTGGAAACTGTAAGAATCTATCAAGCCTTAGGGCCTTTCTGCACTACACTGTTATAGTGCTATTATTCCACTTTCAACATCCTGTGGAATCCTGGGGTTTGCAGCTTAGGGAGGGGCCTTTAGAATTCTCAGCCAGAGAGCTCTTTGGCCTCAGTAAACTACAAACTCCAGAATTCCAGAGGATGTTGAAAGTGAAATAATAGTACTATAACTATGTAGTGTGGAAAGGCACTTAGAAAGGGGTGGGAGAACAGGGTGAGGGGATGGGACCTATGGTCCGTATGTGGCCCACTGGGCCCATATTTTGGGGCTCCTGAACCCCTAGAACTATTTTTCAAATATGTTTCTTAAAAAATTCATGGGTGATTATTTTTTGCCCCCCAAACACCAAAAAACTGTTGAATCCTGCCTCAAAACATAGCTCAATGCTCCCACAAACCCTCAAAAACTGTTAAAAAAATAGGCCAAAATAATACTGCAAGTGACATGATCACTACTAGCTGTGTTGAAGCTCCAGTGCAGGTGGGAGTAAGATTGACAAAAGGTCCCTCCTTCTCAAAGGTTGCCAGTCCTGGCCTAGAAGTTCAGCAGGACCCACCAGTGACTCATATCCTGGAATGTCCTTTAAAATAATATTTATTTTAACACTGGTTGGACAGTCTCATTTAAATTTCCCACACAAAATCCAGAATTCTGTCACACAACACTGAGGTCTAACGTCATTCTAGCCAAGCCTGCTAGGGACTCCATGCCATCCCCAATGAGTGGATCTTCTTTAACCCCTGTTTCCCTCAAATGCCCCACTAGTGCTACAACTAGTAGAAAATTCACAGGACCCCCATGGAGCTACAAACTAATTGCAGCATGGGAAGGGATTTTTTTCCAGAGAGGTCACACCATTGGGTAGGTTTAGCTCTTTCCTCTCTAGCACAGTTCCACCCTCCCTAAGTCTAACATTTTGGCCTAGTTTTTAGAAAATATTCTTTGACAACACCAATAAAGGCTTTTTAAAAAGCTGAACAGCAGCAGAGAGGATAAACTTTTTAGGACTGATGCAGCAGTGAGAAAGTAAGGGTTAGCTCTTCTCTCCATTCACTATAGTTGAGGTCTTTTGAAAACTCACTACAGCATGGCAGGAGAGACAATCTTCATTTCTGATCAATTATCAGTGACAAGGGGAGCAGGAAACTGGTAAGGTGATGGTATTTTCCCATAGACTAGATTAGGTCTGCAATGCAGAGGTTCCTCATACGTGCCTTAGGGCATTTTGGGAAATTAAAGTGATGGTAACTTCCAAACCCAGCTATCCGGTGCTCATTGGAGCACAGCAGTGATATAAATGTTTAACTATTTCATCCTTCCATGTGAGGACAAATAATTTCCACAGTTTTTTACTGACTGTGGGAGAAAACAAATAGTTCTGCATTTTTGCCTAGGATTCGCACATCCCAAAGTACTGTAGGAGATTATTCTACACAGAAATATACATGCTTTATTGGAAAAATCATGGTGGTTTGTGTGAAACAATCTATTTTTCATACAAAAACAATGTTCTCCGTTTTTTTTACCTGCTCAGTTGGCCAATTTTGTGCAATATACCCAGGAATTTTTACATATAAAGCCCACATGTGTTTCTTGAAACAGTGGCGTTTTGCATGAAAAGTATGTTTTTTGCAAAACCCTTCACAGTTTTCACAGTTTCCAGAAACATTGAGGGAGGAGTTCCCAAATGTAGGGACATGCACTTTTCAGCTGGGAATACACCCCAGAATACATTTATCATCACCACTGCCATCAGATAAGAGCACCAAGAAGATCCATATGATGTGGGAGAAGTGCCTATTCCTGGAGCCCTAATCCTGGCACCAGCACTGTCTTACCTTCAGATTGGTTATAGGTGTGATCATCTGGTGGAGCTTGATTCTGGAATGCAGCAGGTAAACTATTTCTGGAGCTCCTTACCCAGTCAAATGCATCACCATGAGCCATTTCCAGCCAGCCACAGCTGTCATTTTCAAAGTCACACTTAGCAGCTGAAATATAGGCATTTTTCCTTAGTTTACACCACATTACTCCCTCTTTCATGTTTATAGCATTTCATGTTTATGGAAGTTGTTTGGACCCAGTAGATGCTTCTGTGAATTTAAGTCAAGGGACTGATTTTCAGCTCCTGCCTCTTCCATATGTCATCTATACCATCTTCTATACCAGAACTTCCCAAACTGTGTGTCATGACACATTAATGTGTCGGCTGCAGTGTGTCACAAGCATGTAAGGGGTGGAGGAGCTGCCTCTCCCCTCACCACAGTGGGGACAGGCCCGGGTGAAGGAGGTGCCTCTCCCATCACAGCCGCTGCCCTGGGCCAAGAAAGACCCCAGTGAGGGCAGCAGCAGGCCAGGTCCACGTGGAGGGGCTGCCTCTCCCCCCCACTGCAGCCGCCATCCTTGGCCTAGAAAGACACTAGTGAAAACAGCATGCCAGGCCCAGGTGGAGGGGCTGCCTCTGCTTACTGAATTATTGTGTCGTGAAATGATGCTTGTCTAAAAAGTTTGTCACCAACATGAAAAATTTGGAAAGCTCTGTTCTATACTATTCTGGGGACCTACTCAGCTCTTCCGAATAGATACTCAGAGGGGTAGGAGTGTGCCCAGGGAAGGGACTGCAGATACCTAACAATACTTGTTCCATGGTCATGTTTAAGAAAATAAAGCTAATTTTGAAAAATTAGGTTCTAAATAGCAATTTCTTTCTAATTATCATCCCTTTACTCTGACAAATCATGTTCAATTCCATTTTTAATCTGAGGAGTATCTTGAAACACTGCACAAAAACATCAATAGAGACTCGGAGGCAAAGTGTTTCACCTTCTGAGAGGTTTGTCTTAATTAACTGATGCGTCTAATGAAATAACAGGAACTAAGCCATGAGACTATTGACGTGTACATTTAAAGACCGTTAAGCGTGAATTACAAATCAATGTGTTTTTTACTCACGACACATGGCTTCATCACTGCCATCTGCGCAATCAAGTGTGAAATCACAGAACTTGTCAGATGAAACACATTTTCCATCCTTACATGGCAAGAGTCCCAGTGGACAATAAAGAGACAAGGAATCAGTGGTTTCCGTCTTTGCTTCTCCTTCAAAAAAAAAAATGTTGCACAATGTTGCTGTTTTTCAAGATTTAGCAGGTGGAAAAGAATATCATATATATAACAGCATGTGTCATATTTTCAGAAAGAAAATTGGCTACTGGGTATTCTTGGCTCTGGTAGGGCATTTACTTTGCAATACAGATGATGCTAGACACAATACCTAGCACTGCCAGTTAAGATGAGAAAGGTTTTTGCAAGATTTTTGCATTAAAGTCTTGGAGGGCCACTACCAATCAGAATTACCACCACTGTCATCATCGTCATCTAACCTACTATATAAAAGTTAAAGTTGGTTTGTCTGTGTTAGGCAAAGATTTCATATGATTGGCTGTGTCAGGCGAAGACCTCGTATGATTGGCTGACTAAGAACATTCTATGGAATCCTAGGGTTTGCAGTTCAGGAAGGGGCCTTTAGAATTCTCAGACAGAGTGTGTCTGACTTGACTAGGCCTGTTGCTATGGAGACGAGGCCTAGCAGCAAGCAGGAATCCAACCTCTGTATGTTAATAACTCTGAATACAGATTGGATTGGGGAATATGGGGAAAAGTTACAGGTACTGCACAAGACAGTTTGGGGAATTAGAGACACAGGATCTCAAATCTTTCTAACAAGTATTACCTATGAAAAAATAAAATCCTGGGCAACGCCAGGTATATATGCTAGTTATTACTATTTGCCAAAATATTTATAGCCCACCTGATATCTAAAGATCTCAGGGCAGCTCACAAACAACATTATAACAATTTAAACAGTCTAAAACAATACAAATAATTTAAATAAGCTAAAAACATATTAATTATCATGATGAATTAAAAACAAATTTAAAAGATTTTTTAAAAAATCAAAATAATTAATCAAACAAATAAATGTTATTTCAACACAATAAACACAACAGACTATTTTTTTTAAAAAAAAGGCTTTGGTCTTACCTTCTCGGTAGGTACTTGAAAACGATATGTTAGTCTTACATGCCTTTGTTATACTGATGTCATCCAAAGCAACAATAGATTTTTCTGTTTGGACAACGGCTTGTAATATTATCTGTAATACCAATGAAATAACCCTATTTCATGCTACATTATACATGTATATGCACATCTTTTTTAATAGTGTAATAATGTATATCCAGTTGGATAAATATCAATTGCAGCTAGCCTTTTCTCCCCCCCCCTTTTTTAAAATAGGAACTTAATTGCTCTCTAGCAAAATATACAACAGAGATGATTGATTCACAAATATAAAATTATTATTATTATTAGTAGTAGTAGTAGTAGTAGTATTGCTGGATCTCTCAGGAATAATCATCAAACTGATTTATATTATATTATATCATATTATCTTTTCGAAAATCTTCAGAATTCAAGTTTAAAACATTTATAATGATAGAACCTGTGAGTCTAAATAGACTCTCTAATATGTCCCAGTGGACTCACTGGGGCTTACCTCTAAGGATATGACAGTGTTATGAAGTTATGATTCCATGTTCACCTAAGAGCTGCTTGAAGATGACATCATTATACTTCAGAATCAAACTACATAAATGACTAGTGCTGACAGGAGTGTCTTAATATTTCTAATGTATACCTTGATACTACACAGTTGCTTTCTCTTTAACTATTTCACTGGCTGCCATTTGCAGAACAGAAAAACTTGCAATGCAAAATCATGTCATATCAAACATTTTGCATTGCTGTATATTATTAACAGCGACAGCCCAGCTGCATAACTTCTAGTTCCATCCTAAGCTTTGTTGCCCTGTCATAGTTCAACATTGTACCTGTGGAGCTAATCAGAAACTTCTAAACCGATCGTGTAAGACATTTGCATTACGAAACTAGCAGAAACAGAAATTAATGAGAAGAGAATGAAAAAATTGAAGGATCCAGGTCAATCAGTGATCAATACCAAGACCACTTTCTTACCCAATTCAGTGTCCCCAAAGAATATCAAACTCATATATACTAGTACCTTGGCCAGAATGGAAGATAGGATCAGGACTTGTATAGTAACAAATCACAGCAATAAAAAGGAGGAAGGGAAGGGGAAAAAGTGGGAATGTGGGAGCACACATAAGAATAACTGGTTTTTATTTTAACATAAGCTTTTGTGGATATAAGTCAGTTTCTTCAGATCCAGTACAGAGTGATATTAAAGCCTCAGAAATATAGTTCTGAGTGTGGGATAGAATGCAATAGGATCCAGAAAGATGAAAATAATGTCCCTTGCACTAAATTTTCAAAGGGCAATCTTTTTCTTTCTGCTGTCTGTTCCTTCTTTTCATTCATTGTTGTTGTTGTTAATATAACTCATGCATGAAAGTTAATTTGTAATGGGAAATATCCATGTGAAATAATTACTTGCATATACATAAGTCTTCTAATGCACCTACCTGAAAAGGCCCCTCTATTTCCCTAGTGGCGTTTCTGATACGGACATCCGCTTTTGTCCATTGCATTTTGTTTTTGAAAAATTGGTTATTCAAACTTTGCAAATACCCATCAGCAGTTCTAATGAAGACACTCAGCTGGGACTCCTGAGACAACTGATACCAAAATGTCATCTGTTGGAAGGATTTTTAAAACAAAATTAGATCCATGCCGTCAGCTTTCATCACTGCATAAGACTTATACATCATGAAACAGTTCACAGCTTATGAATACAAGGTATCTTGGTAGGTACATTTTGGTTGCAATGTTCTGTTTACTATCCTGCAAGCACACTTCTGCTTGCCTGAACACCACTTGGGTTTCAGGACTCGTCTTGATGGTACTGGAGGATATAGGCCAAAATGTATAGAAGCAAAAAATTAAGTTGGTTACCATGAATTTGGGATTTCCCACTTCTTTTAGCTCATGGACATGATTGAGTTAAATTAGTCCTAGGGCAGAGGATCAAGGATTTGGACATGTAATCCTAGACGGCAGGGATTGAGGATTACCAATCTAATAACTTTTATACCTCATTTATTGTTTCATATCTATAACATTATTTATATAACCTATAACCTATATCCTACCTTTCTATTAATGCAGGATTTAAGGGATCTTACAACCATTTAAAAGCATAGTACTGGAATCAAATACATTTTATATTACAAAACATTTTGAAATTTAATATTCAAGTGAAACCAGAACTATATCTGTGAGGACTAGTAGAAGATGAACTGGAGAGAAACGTAGCAAGATATTGCTGTATATGACAATGACAGCAAGATGTTTAGAAATGTTCAGAAATGGAAGAGTACTGAGATACCATCAAAAAAAGAACTTACCGGACTTAACTGAAATGGACAAATTAATGATACCGATAAAGCAATGGAGACCTTTTTGGAAGACTGAAATCTGTTAATATATTTTTTTCAATAAAAAGAGTATAATATGTTGATTGTAGGACTCAACAATTAGTATTTTAAGAAAATCCATATGTACAATGGGGTAGTAAAATGGTGTTCATTATATAAAATGCCAAAATCAAAGTTTGTTTTTTGGATTTTTTGAAAAAATATTTTCAAGGTATGTTGGTTGAATCTGTGCATACAGAATCTGTAGATATGGAAGGCTGACTGCACTCAACCTGTCTGGTTAAAGAACACTTCTTTCACTCTGCCTTTCACAAATAAAATGAAAATCATATTTCTTCCCCATCCCCCAACATTTCTGGGAAAGGTAATATAAACAAATGCACTGCCAACAAATAGTGTATTTCCGAAAAGGTCATATGTTTGGTCTCAATCTGTTTTGGTATTATTGAAATAAATTTATCCAGGACATGGAAACGATTGTTATGCATGCATGGAATTCTGTTAAAATACACAGGCAAGACACTGGAAAAATTCCCAACTCAAAATAGCTTGGGAATGATTATTAAAATGTTCAGGTTTTGCCAAAATTCCTACATGGATGACATTAATAAAAAATGGAACTTAAGATAGCAGATAAATAAGTACCATTTATTCTATACTGCGTTGCACATTTGGATCATAGAAGAATGGCTAGAGGCCTACTTCTGTAATCTTTGTTAACAATTTCTTTTGTATATTTTACTCTTTAGTATAAAGAGGATGAGAGAAGAAAAAGGAGAAGAGAACATGTAAATCTTTGATAGCTATGTTTTTACATTCAAGAATGGAGAAATCATAAGATTTTTTTCTCTTCAGAGTAAGATTGGGAGAGACTTTGAGTATTACTTTTTATTTTGAGATTTTCTTTCTTTACATTTTGAGTCTTCTGTGAAAATTTTGTTTGTGGAAAAACTTTTTTGTACAAAAATGGTAAGGATACTTTTTGTTGGGGGGGGTGATGTTCAAACAAAATTTTCACTCAAAGCTACCAAGTGCAAAATAATTTTGGTGTGGTTTACTGTTTTTTCAATGGATTGTCTCAATGTGTCATTCAGAAGTGAGGGTCCTGACTCAGCTGTTTGCTGACTGTGGCATGGTTCTGGGCAATGAAATGAAGATCTTTCTCCTACCCAGAGGTCTATGCAATTTTTCCAGGCTTCTGGAAAGGTTAGCAATCAGGAGCCAAGGAGGCAGGGACTGCTCTTCACTGGACTTTGAAGCTATAGGCTTCACTCAGGTCCAGTGGGGAATATATCTATAGTCCCTCATCAACTCCCTTGTAACTTGCACTTGAGTGGTCTTCCTACCCTCTTACCCTAAGTCTCTTGTTTCACACTTGTTGTATGTGTTACATGTTACAAGATGGAGGTGGAGTAGAATTGATCAAGATTTGGTCGCAGAGCAAATTTGCAGGGGGGGGGTCTACTATTTCATTCTTAAGAGAAATTCAAGTGCAGGCATGCAGGATCAGACCTAGCTCTGGGGATAAAACCAGCCTCACTGTTAAGTGGCAAGGAACCAGACACTGGTGGCATACCCCTTTAACTCCAACTGTCATTCTTTCGGTGCCATCCATGGGTGGGGTGGAGGGATGGATGGGTTTATGAGATAGCGGACAGATTGCCTGATATGTTGAAAATTTCTCAGCTGTAACCAATAAAGTTGCAGCAATTTTCTCTCCAGTCATAGTTCTGGTTTTCTTTCTTTCTCTCTCTCTCTCTCTCTCCCTCCCTCTCGAGCTCCCCTGCTGTGTCCAGAATTCTGTCTCAGGTCTCAGTGCCAGGCCCAGAGTGAGAAAATTTGTGAGCATTCTTTACATCCCCAGGAGGGAAATGGGTAAAGAGAGAGAGAAAAGGTTTCCTTCACAAAGGAAAGATCATGAGACCTCTCTTTAACTGGTGCATTTTCTGCGGGGAAACAGGTGATTTGCTCTGTGTGTCATTCCCAGAGACTGAGAACCTTCTCAGAGCTTCTCCATAGTGGAAGTAAACACTACCTGTTACCTGTTTCCCCTTCCACCAAGGTACTGTTCTTCTTCCTTACAGTTGGGGTAACTGGCAGGAATCACTGAGCTAATTTGTGTCCCATTTTGAAGAGAAAGAAGAAATATAAATCAATCAAAGTGAGGGGGCAGATTATGAACCCCATTTTGAGTTGAGTTCAGCTCTGAGGAGGGTGGGTACAATGTGAAAGAAGCTAGCAATAGCATGTGTATTTTTATACCACTTATCAGCTAAATGCTCTCTAAGTGGTTTACAGTGTGTTAGCTAATTGCCCCCAACAAGCTGGGTACTCATTTTACCAACCTGCAGAAGGATGGAAGGCTGCGTCAACCTGGAGCCCTGCAGGATCGAACTCACAACCTTGTGGCTGCAGTACTGGCATTTTGCTACTGCACCACCAGGGTTAGACTTTTTTAAAAAGGGGGAGGAAATTTCATGTTACACATCCCCACTTAGAACTGCAAAGAGGTATCAGTTTGTCCCATGTGTGTCCCATTTCCCATGCCCTCACAAAGCAAGATCTCCTCTACTGTTTCTGTGTGTACCATTGGTCCCTGCCCTGCTGCACTGCCCACAGAGCTTCACACATGCCTAGGTCCTCGGGGGCAATTTGAAGATGTCCAGTATCGTCACTGGCTTCAATTCAAATTCTTCTTCATCATCTTCATCATCATCATCAATCCTTATGTATCCATCTACTGTGGTTAAGCACAGTATTGCTAAGATCTACAGTTGTCGTGTGGTCTTCACGTCGTTTCCTACTTATGGAGACTCTTAGGCAAACCTATCACAGGCTTTTCTTGGGAACATTTCTTCAAAGAGGCTTTGCCCTTGTTTTCTTCTGAGACTGAGAGAGCATGACTTGCCCAAGGGCACCCAGTGAGTTTCCATGGTTGAGCGGGGATTCAAACCCTGGTCTCCAGAGTCTTAGCCTAATGCTCAAACTACTACGCCATTCTGGCTGTACAGTATGCAAGGACATCATACAGTTTATGCATATATGTCTGGATAGTAAAAAGAAAAAAGAAAGAATACTCCACATAATTAGATGACTCTCAAAGATTTCAGCATAATTCTATTTCTATTTTAGATTCCATCTACTTTTACCAGGCAAAACTAAAATAATATTTGCATTCACAAAAAATTAGCTAGACACTGGGAACACTTAAGCCCATTGTTATTAACAGGCTTAGGTGCACAGAATTTTCTGCTGGATTATAGCCTAGAAGTATCCAGAGAATCCTACTTATGAGGGAAAACTAAAATAAAATAAGAAATATTATTTTAGGAACAATAATAATATTAGAAACATCAATAATTAACATACCTAAGTATATAACTGACATACTATGAAGTGAACGTTAGATTGCCAGCATGCTGTAATGGTTTCACTGTTGGACTTTGACTCTGGAGACTAGGATCTGAAACCCCAACAGCCATGGAAGCCCACTGGGTGATTTTGGGCAAGTAACACTCTCTCAGGCCATTTCCACACGAGGTTGATACATCGTAGCAATGTCGAATTCTTATCCTCCGGTCTGCATGTTATACTGTTTTAGCATCGTAGTTTTCCTCGTGATTCTGCATGTTTTCAGCTCCTAGAATGGTTCACTGCAGTTTACTGTGATGCAAAACCACTGTATGTGAAAACCATTAAAACTCTGATGTAAATCTCCCAAACAAGTTCTGCTTCGGTTTTTACTTACATGCAGAAGTGTAGCATTGATTCACAGTGCAGAAGTGACCAGCTATGGGCATTCCCAGGCTGTCCCTTCCGTCATTTCTGTCCTTCTCTCTCTCTGCCCACCAAAGGACAAGCTGCTGTCATTATTGTCTTCATGCATTAAACGGACAGAGGGAAGAGAGTGGATCTGGTAATGGACTGTTAAGACGTGTTTTTTTCCACGTATCAACGAACATACATTCCTACGCACAAACGTAGCAATGCAGAAATGTGTTAAAAATGTGTGCTTTTAAAAAAAAAAACAACAGACCAATCAACGATTGTGGGGCGGGGTGAGGGAGGAGAATGGGAGTGGCCAGGGATTTGCTGTTGTGTATGATCTAAATGGGGGGTGGGCAGACAGCACAGTTTCTGAATTTCTAAATTCAGTTTCTGAGCCGGAGTATAAAAACACCGTTCTTGACATGCAGTGAACTGCTCCTCCCCTCTTGTGCGGAAATGGTTTCAGTCTCAGAAGAAAGCAAAGGTAAACCCTCTCTGAACAAATCTTGCTAGGTTCACCTAACGGTCACCACAAGTCAGAAACGAGTCAAGGGCACACAACAACAACACTCACCAATGTAATATTATTAAACATTATAACCCATCAGTGATCCTGGAATATGCAAAGTCTGTAACAGCCATGCGGATAACATGGTCTTTCTTCCTCAATTTGTGTCTGTTTGTTTGCTTTTGTCTCCTTTAGAAGTCTAACATGTGGATCAAATTTCAGACTGCTCCAGAAAAGCATATCGTTCCTCCTGTGCCCACTCCTCCTCTTCTGGTGACTGTCATTGATCAGGATAGTGATCCACATGATGCCCATGTTATCATTGTCTTCAAGTTTTGCAGGTTACTATTGGACTGTGGTACAAGAGGAGTTGGGAACCTGTGGCCCTCCAGATGTTGTTAAACTCCCATGTTCCCTGATCACTGGCCATGCAGTCAGGGGTTAATGGGAGCTGTAATCTAACAATGCTTGCAGGAAACAGATGCTATCCTTTTGGTCCAAATGGCCAAAAGGCCCTTTCAAAGGAAGCCAATGAAACATCAAAAAGTTACCTGGCAATATGTGGCATCACTGGACAATTTTGTAAATACTGGACTGATGAAGTGAGCATTGACAGGTTTTGAGTTTGCCCCTGGCAAGCCAGTCACATAAATAAAATTTCCTGAAATTTTAAAATTAAGGGGATTAAAGTAAGCATTTTATTAATGAGACAAGCATTCTATCAATACTTGCCTTAGGTGCCTTGTTAGATCTTTTTTCTTAAAATGTGTTCTTCTTCTCCAGACTGTTCATTCACACAGTATTTTCCAAATTGACATATTCAGATGTAACAGCCTCATTATGACCCTATTGTGGGCCTCACAATAGGGTCATAATCATGTTTTATCCTCTGTATCATTATAAGAATGACCCCATCACCAAGGGTAGTTTTGAGCTTTCACTTCTGTTATTAAGTCACTCCAGTTAAGCATCATATCCAAACCTGGATTTGCTTTTAACCTGAGTTTAATTAAACAAACCAGGTTCAAAGTATGGTTTGTGACTCTGGTCTGCTGCAATAAACTACAGTTACAGTCCCAGTTTAACATTCAGAGGTGATGTTGAGCTATAGTTAACTGAAACTGGAGATGAAAGCTTCTGTTCAGTTGCAACAAGAGACAAGAGTACATATCCCAAAATTTGTCATGTAACAATCATTGTTTATCATTGCATTTGAACCAAGCCAGAGGAACAGTTTCAGATTTGTGTTGGAAATCCAAAGAGATAAGCCAGTCAGAAAAATCACACCAAGCTCCAGAGGCTGATACCTGGAATGTGGGCTATTGAGCCCATTTTCTCTAATATCACAACTCTGATCCAGTTCTGTTTCCCCCTGCTAGACCTTATCTCTGCATGGTTGAATGCATCTTTAAAAAAAGATTTAAAAACTAGTCATGGATCTCCTAGTGCTTCTTTAAACTGATATTTCAGTGTCAAGACTTCTAAAAACACATTGCATGCATATTCATAGTGGACTAAAAGGCTATACTCAATGTTAGTCCAAATTAGGTTGGTTGAAATAAGCACTGGAATTTATGTAAATGATGACTAACAAGACATAGGGTGTATCCACACTGCACAATTAGAGCAAGCTGATACCACTTTTAATTGCCATGGCTCTTTCCTATGGAATCTTGAGATTTATAATCTGGTGAGCATTTAGGATTCTCTACTACACTCCCCTTATGCACAACACTAGGACTCTGTGGGACAGAAATCTATGTTTCCCAACAAACTACAAATCCCAGATTTTCTTATGATAGAGCCATGACGGTTATAGTGATATTAAAGTGCTATAACTGTTGTGTGCAGATACACCTCTATTTGTTTCACATCCTTCAACTCTACAGATCTACTCTAATTAAGAGAGCCAGAGTGGTATAGTGGTTTGAACTCTGGACTACAATTGGAGATCAGGATTCAAATCCCTCCTTAGCCACTGGGTGACCTTGGGCAAGTCACATTCTCTCAGTCTCAGAGGAAAGCAAATGAAAACCTCCTCTGAACAAATCTTGTCAAGAAAACCCTGTGATAGGTTCACCTTAGGGTCACCATAAGTCAGAAATGATTTGAAAGCACATAACAACAATAATTCTAACTAAGATTAACATCAGATTTACTATTCTACTCTCATATTCAGTCTTCAAAGAGATCACTTATGCTTATTGCTTAAACATTCGCTGATGTTGTCTATCCATCTTTCCTTCTCCCAGTCTCCCACTATTAGCATGGGGCTGGTTCTCAGAGACCAAAAATAGCAGTATACATTAGAAAGAAACAGGTCTCATCTGAGAGGACACAAGAAATACTCTCATTGCTCTATATAGTGTTGTACACTATGGCTTAAATTAATGAGGCAGACAGACAATCAATTCTAAAGAGCAAAGGAAATGAGTCCTGCCTTGCAACTGGTGTGTGCGCATGCATGTGCATGTGCGCATGTTTATAAGTAGCACCAACAGAAGCTTAGGAACTGTGTAAGTCTGGTGAAGAAGGAATGAAATATCATATCATGAAAAATGCTCTTTCCCTAAATTAAAATAGATTCCCCTAGTCCTATTGGTGACAAAACTCACCAGATCATATCACATAGCTCTGATCTTAATAGTAATAAAAGTAACAAAAAATGTTGCAGCACCTTAAAGAATAACATGTTTCATTTGGCATAAGCTTTTGCTGATTACCCACCAATGGCACTGTCTTATCATGGTGGAGGAACTATGTGTTCCTATGAGGCAACAGGCTAGCTATGCTGATAACAACAGTGCTGCTGGTAGGGACTCCCATGTCAGACAGGCTCTTGCTGTGGAGCCTGCTTAAATGTGCCAAAAAGCTACTGGGCTACAGTAGTGGGAGGTTACACTGGCAGAGGATCTCTTAGGCCATTTCCATACTATACTATTATAGTGTAATTATTCTACTTTCAACATCCTGTGGAATTCTACGGTTTGTAGTTTACTGAGGCCAAAGAGTTCTCTGGCTGAGAATTCTAAATGCCCTTCCCTAAACTGCAAATCCCAGGATTCCATAGGATGTTGACAGTGGAATAATAGCACTATGACATTCTAGTGGGGAAATTGCCACAGCTGTCCAAATGCAGCCATTTGTCTGTTCTCAGCCATGCAGCAGGCTAGCCTTTTTTGTACCTTAACAATCCACATAGCATGAAAATTGTTGCCATGAGTTCCATTTATTCTTCCTCAACTGGTTTTCAGGCTTGACATTGTTTATGCTAGTAAGGAGGAAAGCTTAACTAAAGATGTAATCTGATGACAGATCTAATCTGATTACTGCCAAACCATCAGCTTGGATATGAACCACCACAGACAAGCTCTAGCTAGGAGAAATGATAACATCTTTCAGAACCTTGAGAGCAGAGCATTTTAGATGGTGGTGCAGCACCAGTTTAAAAAAAATATACAGAAACAGACAATGGCAGGCTTTCATAGAAGTCCAAGTCTCACTTAATAATAATAGATATTTTGTTGTAAGTTGCCCAGAGATCTTATGATATTGAATAGAATAAAATACTGTAAAAAATTTTTTTAATGAATTACAGACCTCTCTCCACTTTTGCAAGTTTGACCTTTGGAAATTTGATTATCCATAAGGTCCCTGCTTGCCTTCTCTGCCACTTTTCTCCCCTTCCTATTCCCTTGCTTTTGCACATGCCTTCCTTCTCTGCACCTGGGCAAAAAGAAAATGAATGGGAGGGGGAAGTCTTGCATGGGGAGAAGGAAGGTATGCACAAACCTTCTCCCCATTCATCCTCTCCCATTCACTTGCCTTTTGCCTGGGTGCATGGAAGAAGGGGACACACATCTGGGCAAAAGGCAAGGGAATGGGGAGGTGAATGTGGGGAGACACACACACATATCTTCTGCATGCACATGCCTCCCCTGCCATTCCCTTTCATTTTGACCTTTAATCATAGAGGAGGAAAAATTTTCCTTCAACCCATAAGATAACCTTAGCAAACTATGTCCTGGCTTGAAAAGACCTCCGGAAGAGAGGTAGTGTAGATACATGTAACTGCTGAAAATAGTCCCTTAAAAGAAGGCAAAAAGGAGGCATGGAAACAACAGCAAACCAACAAAACATAGCAACATATAAAGAGCTGTATAATGAGAAAACAATAACACTTCTTTAGACAAATCTGGATGAGCCCTCCCCGCAAGAGGGGGGAGAAGAAGAGATGCACTTAAAATTTTATTACAAAATAGGGATGTACTGTGTTGAATTATTTGTTCCCACAACAGATTTAATCACTATTTTCCTCACTACCTGATATCTTCAACATGGCCAAAGACTCCAGCAATGGTGGAGAATATCTTTCTGCCCGATCCCCATGAGACATCAGGAGGATATAAAGGGGAACATAGCCAAATGTTCCACATCCTTGGCCGACCTTCTCCCTCACCTGCCTTATGTAACATCTAGAGGATTGTGTTACTGAGTCTGCCAACCTCACTGGATTTTCCAAGCCCCCTTCAGATTCTCTTTGTGCTCTTCAGTGTGTATATCTGTGTCGTCAACAAAACAGGCTCTCTCCCACGAAAACCTATACCATTTTATTTATTGTTAATCTTTGTCATATGATTCTATTGCATTTGGAAAAGACTGGAAGAGCTAGAATTTGCTTGTATGACTGGGAATGCTATATTTCTGTGGTCATTTAGATAGTAGGCCCACCTGCCAAAAAAAAAAAAAAAAAAGGAAGAAGAAAAGAGAAAAAAAGGATTTTGTCTTTGAGAACTTTTTAAAAAAACAAAACTCTGAAAGCTCAACAAAACCTTAAAAGTGAGAAAAATACCAATGCACGACATACCTTTTTCACTGTTGGTTGTGTGATCTTTCAAAGGAAGACTAGAATTATTAGAAGCTTGTCCATTCATTATATTCCACTGAGCACCCTTTGGGTTTAATGTCTTCCATCCACAAAGGTCAGACTCAAAGTTACATAGAGTATAATTGGCTATTGACAACAGAAGAAGAAGATCTAAGGGAAAAGAATCTTACAGAGAGATACAGTTTGAAAATGCTATTGTGTTATTATTCAAATGAATCTCCCTCTTAAGAAGACAACCATGAGTGTTTTACATTCAGATCCAAAACATTTCGTTTGAACCAAAATATCCAATGACTTTAAAAATTATGTGTTGCCAACTACGATGCACAGTTCTTATAGAAATGTCTTCATTCATTACAAAGATTTCAACTTTTGGAATAAAATCTAGGGACAGGCTTTCTAACTAATAAGTAATTTGGTATGTGTATAGAAATATATGCCTGACTGCAAAGGCAAAATGCATCAGGAATGACACAGGAGAAGCAATTTATACTGAAATCAGGCTATCTGAACAAAGAGAGATTAGTCAAATGGTGGATGGTACAACATTGCAGTGTTTTCTGCTTCTAGTTCACTCACTTAAACTTAAAAACAGAGCTCCTTTACAATAAGATGAAAACCATAGTGAGTCATCTCTGGCTTGACAGGCTACCCCAGATGTAGGGGAGTGTTCAATCAAATACAATTCTTTCATTTCTTCACAAGTCTCTGTAATGATCAGTAGTGCTGAAAACAGATTCTGGGGCTGGACAAAATTACTGTTGGTTTTACAGGGAAGCATATTTTGATTTCTCCTAATGTTTCAGAACATTCTTTCACTCCCACCTAATAAACCCACATCAATTTCACACAAAAAGATTGCCATTGTATCTACAGACTCCCATCCTTCTATACTTAAAGGAAATACAGCTTCCTTTCCTTTAAAAGCCCCTCAATCTGCTTTGTTGATGTGCTTATGATTGGGTAGTTCCTATATAGAGATACAATGATGTGGTATTTGTGTGTTGGACTGGGGGCCTTTCTGTACTAAACTGTTGTAGTGCCATTATTCCATTTTCAACATCCCATGGAATCCTGGGGCTTGCAGTCTAGGGAGGAGCATTAAGAATTCTCAGCTAGACAGCTCTTTGGCCTCAGTAAAATACAAACTCCAGAATTCCACGGGATGTTGAAAGTGGAATAATAACACTGTAACAGTGTAGTGTGGAAAGGCCCTGGGACTCTGGGAGGGTTGGAAACCCCACCTGGCCATTGAAACTCACTGGGTGACCTTGGACAAGTCATCATACTCTCTCAGCCTCAAAGGAAGACAATGGCAAACTCTTCTGAATAAACTGTGTCAAGAAAAACCCATGGCAAAGTCACCTTAGGGTCACCATAAATTGGAAATAACTTAAAGGCACACAACAACAAATTCCCAGTATCCCTGTAGGACTGGTCTGTGAACCATATGTAATACTTTGTTGCCTACAATGAGTGTAAGTGGGAAGGAAATATACCTGGGCTTTGACCAGCCTTTTACAAGAAAATACTAAGGGCAGGGAAGAAAGGATCTTTCATTTAATCTTGCATGACACTATAGATTTACATTAGGAGGGATGATCAATAATCAAAGACACATAACATTCTTTGCTTGCCTTCTGTATCCTGCAAATATGTAAGTCACACAGATGGGAGAGCATATACTAGATTTTTGGGAGCTTTTTCCCTGCTATAGCTCAGCACAGCAGAACTGAAGGCTGTTTGGCTGCCAGGGGAATAGCTGTATGAAATACAAATAGAAAGAGCTTAAGACAAATTTGAAATTGAAAACAATTTTGTATTATCATTTGGGAAACTTACGGGGAAGCGGTCAGAGAAAAAAAATGAATACATTCAATCTTCCATTTCTCTAAGGAAAAAAAGAAATCCCTCCACTGATTGTATTTATCAAAAGTGTATGGTAGCAGAGACCTTTCCTACTACAGCACAGCCCAAACCAAGGCTGGAGGATTTCCATAAGTCTAAGTGCATGAGTCAATTTCAGAGAAATTTCCACTGCAGTCACTGATGTGTGAGGCTAAAGTGGAAAGGAAAGGACCACAAATGCTAGCTTATTTCAACTTAAGGCTCCAGCTGCTGGAAATGAAGCCCTAGAAGTGTCTTTCAGCCTCTTAGCAATAACATTGGGAAAAGACCATACAAATGCTGGGAAACTACTGGAGAATGATAGTCATGAAGAAGGAGTGCACATCTGGAAAATCCAAAAGGGTTGGATTGGGACTACAGGACAGCTAGATTTGACCCTACATCCAGAGGTTCTCCAACTATGGCTCAAAGGATGTTTGTTTTCGTTCTCTGCCTTCAACTCATTTCTGACTTTATGGTGACCCTAGGGGTTTTCTTGGAAATATTTGTTCAACTGATGTTTGTTGTGGCCTTCTTCTGAATCTGAGATAGTGTGACTTGCCCAAGGTCATGCAGTGGGTTGACTACACCTAAATTAGACTGAAAGGTCAAAAGGGAAGAAATAGGCTGTTCTTTTGCCTATTTCCCTTCTGAACCTGTTGTCTTGTCTTCCTCACTCATATGCAGCACACTTACAGACAGCCCAACTACTCAGTCCAACAATAAGAACACAGTGTACCCCATTGATTTTTAAAATATTGATTGATTTGGCTTAGATCAGATTTAAGGAAAAAACATCACCTTTTTTAAAAAAAATTCTGGTAGCAAAACTGCACACAATGTTATCTAGTTAAATTAGTTGATTTGGTTACTCAGAAAAGAATGGCAGAAGAGAACAAAATGGTTATCACTAATAACCTTTTGATTTCATTGTGGTCCAAGACAGCAATTACAGTTTCTAGATATGTGGACCAGGTAAACAAGAAGAAGGATGAGAAAAAGAGCATGACATCATATTTACATGACACAATTTACTCTTATTAGTACTTTAAAACACATACCAAGTATCATTTCCCTTTCTTTTCTATAGATATACATACATTTTTACAACCAGACGAAAGGCTAACATACTTTATCCACCCCGCAAACACTAATTATTTTGTATCATCAAAATCTAATCAATCATTTTGTTATGAACAGGGTGTGCAAAGTAGGAATGGTCTATGGACCAATCTGAATGGAGAGAGAGAATAGGAAGGCATGCTGTTCCCTCCTTATTTGATTTTACTTCTTCATGTAGATAAAGCCAGCCCTCAGGTACGAAATATTTTAAATGGACAATCTCCTTATCATCTAGTATTCCCAGCAGACCGAACCCAAATATTACCTGAAATATGTTTTAATATACATGTTTTCATCATGGTTACAGATATAACAGCTGGATTTTCCTGCCACAAGAGAACTGACTGTCTGATAAGTGTAATTATCACTTTCACATCTTTGGACTAAGATGCACAAGATTTTCACATTGTCAGGCTCCTTGGCAGAGCAGTATCATCTTACTTAGCTCTCTAAATGTTTATTACCAGGGTCACAATTTTCATCTTTCTATTATTACACTCTGATCCCACCCCTGCAATTATGTAATTTTATAAAAATAAACATGTTCCATCAATGCATCTGAAGTGGACTGAAAGGAAAACAAAGGCTAAAATAAGTCAGTCTTAAGGTTGCTGCTAGATTCTTCCCTGTTTTTCCTTCTCTCCCTCAACCCCTTTCTATGCTGAAGCAAATTAACACAGCTATCTCTTTGAAAACTATTTAAAACCATTTAAATAAGAATACAGTACATCTTAACTAGGCTGGCCACATGAAAAAGAGGACTGAGGTCCTGTGTCTTTATTAGTAGATTTATGGCCTAAATACCATAAAGGTACTAGATCCTCACTGATCTTGGAAGTTAAGCAGGGTCTATCCAGGTGATCCAAAAGTACGAATGAATACCCAGTGGTGTGGGCTATATTTCAGTAGAAGGAACTAGCAAAACCACTTCTGAGTATTCCTTGCTGAAGAAAACCTATGAAATTCATGAAGTTGCCAAAAGTAGATAGGGGACTTGGAAGGACCTACACAGACACAGACATACGCACACACTCTTATTAGTAATGCAAATATTAAAAGGTATATCTTGTCATGGTGTAACAGTACAGGACTGTAACAGTATAGGAGCCTTGCCTCTGTTTCATGTGGCTACTTACTGTCCCCAAATGACCTCATGTTCATTAGTAAGCTGAAGGACTTTTTGTACCTTATCTTTGTACCAGGTTTTATCTGTATCTGACTTTATCTCTGTACCAGACTAGACCACTCTTCAACACAGCATGCCTTCGGAGAGAGAACTGCCTTTTAATGGCCTCTCAGGGAGCAATCTTCTCTGTAAACTAGGACACATGGACAATCTAGTTGTCCAGATGACATGGATGAGCTCCCAGAGCTTGGAAGTAAGTAACTGTAGTAACAAGTTACATATAAGTAATTCCTTTCCCTCAAAGCCATAGTATAAGTAATCACATCAGAAATGTAAGTTAATGTGGGATAACTGCACTCCTTTTCTAGTGTAACTGTACCTTTTTAGCTACTTTTGTAGTGATGTAGATGTAGCTTCACTAAATGGCAGAGAAGAAGTATCACATATTTCAAGTACTGGCTTTATGCTTCATATTACCCAAAGGAAAACATTAAAATGTATTGTCTTTCCAAAGCAATGACGCTCATCAATTCCATGAAATGGAGAAGTAAAGAACTATTGAAAACTGTAATGTAATTAGCTACTTGATGGCAACTTAGATAGGGAAAAGTAGTGAATTGCTTTTTAAAAGCAAGTTTCCAAGTTCTGGAGCATCTTCAGCGATATCCTCTGTCTTAAGTGAGGAGAAGCATCCCAGTTGCTAAGGCAACAAGGACTTGCTGCTGTTTTGGTTCAGCAGGACTGGAGAAGTTGTCCCAGTTGCTGAGCTCAAAGGAACAGATTTCAAGACTCATGCTACATCCTGAGATCTAACAGACAGAGAAAGGATATCAGTAGCGCTTGGATAAATCTTCAAAAGCAAAGAGAGAGGAAAGTTGGTAAAGGAAATTTCCCTGAGGGGTAAGGTGAGTATTGGCCAGGAACAGAGAAAGGGACAACATCAGTGAAATTTCCTTTCCTCAGTCTGAAATCTCTCCAGGTAGACAAGAGAGTCACATCCTGAAAAATATTCATCTTGACCCACATGGAGAACATCAAAAAAGTGTGGGGATGCTAAAAGCATACAAATATTAAAATCCATTAGCATATTTAGAGATTAAAATTCATGACAAATTGGAACATACCATTTATACTTTTAAGAAACTACCTTCAAACAAAGGGACAGAATTTTTATAAAAAAAATCTTTTTTTTTCATTTTTGCACAGATATGGAGAAATTAAGTAAATCCACATCTGCCAAAATGCTGATGCATGTAATATTTTTTGATTAGGATCTTAATTTCAACCCATGTAGAGGGAAAAAATTGTTTTGCGCTAATAATATTCCTTAGAGTACATATAAAGTACTACACTGCTTCCCTGAAGCATATGCTATGCAGATATGTTTACATATTTATCATTAGAAGTAAATTATTATACTCCATAGACATTTTGTCAAGAAAATTAAGATAAAACCAGTATTAGTCATTATTTAAATGAAATGTATAAGAAATGAGAAATTCTTTGGTAGCTGTGCTTGGACAGCTATCCTTGCTACAGAGAATGAAAGTGAATGCATGTATAAAAAATGAGCTATTTAATATAGGCAGGTTATTTCCTAGTCTTCACTTGATTTCCCGGTAATATAATAAAGCAATTATATCACAAGGAAATCAAGTGAAGAATAGGAAATAATTTGCCTATATTAAATAGTTCATTTCTTATACATGCATTTACTTTCATTCTCTGTCCAAGCATAGCCATCGAAGCACAGCTACCAAAGAAATGAAAGTTTGACTGAATACTGTGGTTTTTAAAAATTGAAAATATTGCTTAGGGCATTTGTGTTTTCTACTATACATATGGCAAAAGAGCTCCAGGATCATAAAGACTGCTGTTATTTATTTAATTTATAACCCATTTCTTTCTCTCAACAAGAGACTGAAAGTGGCTTTCAAAAATTTTAAGACAAAAATCCAGCTAGAATTGTGTTTACAATAAACAAACAGACAGACAGACATAGAGTTCCGTATAAAAATCCTCCTTTGCAGATCTAAACGATCATGCTAGCTTGTATAAGAAGACACAGTCTTTCACATAATCTGGACCCAGGCCATTTGAGAGCTTCAAAGGTTAAAACTAGCACTTTGAATTCTGCCCAGAAATGGATCAGTAGCCATTTTAACAGGGGAGTCATATAAGTCCTGTAGTCAGGCCTAGTCAACAGCTTGACGGCAACATTTTGGAGCCACTGAAATTCTCAAACAGTTTCCAAAGGCAGCCCCACATAAAACAAGATGTAATCAAGCCATGTGTCACCACAGCCAGATCTGACTTATTAAGGAAAGGGCACAGCTGACATACTAGTTTATTGTACAAATGGACTTCTGGCTGCAGCCAAAACATAGATATAAGTCCAGAAGCACACCTAAGCTGCAAACCTGAGTTTTCAATGGGAGTGGTTGAATCTCTGATCCCTGATTGGCCCTCCAACTGACTAGGAACACCTCTGTCTTGTCTGGATTAAGTTTCAATTTGTTCATCCTCTGAATCTACAATCCAATTTACTGAAGAAAGAGCTTCCTTGGATTTGGATGGAAAGGAGAGCAGAATTGTGTGTCATCAGCATACTAACAACACTGAACCCGGATGACCTTTCCGAGTGGTTTCATGTAGAATATAAATAAAACATCAGGGAAACCCATCAATATAACCATAACCCAAATTTATGCTCCCACTACAGAGGCAGAAAAAGAAGAAATTGAAGGATATCATACTTCAATCCAGAGGAAGATTGATCAAACACCAAAACAGAACTTCTTGTTAATCAAAGGAGATTGGACTGCAATAGTAGTCAACAGAGCAGAATCATAGGAAAATTTGGCCTCAGAACAAGAAATGAAGCAGGAGAATGACTGATTGAATTTTGTGAGGCCAACAGTTTGTTCATCACAAACACATTCTTCAAGCAACCAAAGAGGCAACTGCATACATGGCATCAACTAGTCAATGTAAAAATATACATGGTCAATATAAAAATCAAATAGACTACATAATCAGAACAATATGGAGAAACTCCATTCTGTCTGCCAGATGTCCAAGCTAAATTCAGGAAGGGAAGTGGCACTAGAGATCATACCGCAAACATATGTTGAATAATGGAATATACCAAAAAAATTCAAAAGAAAATCAATCTGTGTTTATAGATTATAGCAAAGCCTGTGATTGTGTGGATCATGAAAAATTATGGATCACTCTCAAAGAAATGGATGTGCCACAAAATTTGATTGTCTTGATGCACAACCTGTACACAGGACAAGAGGCTGCTATCAGGATAGAATATAGAGAAATGGAATGGTTTCCAATTGGCAAGAGAGTCAGGCAATGCTGCATTTTATCACCCTATCTGTTTAACATGTAAGCTGAATGTATCATATGTAAAGCATGATTAAACCCAGAGAAAGGAGGCATGAAAACTGGAGGAAGGAACATCAACAATTTAAGATATGCTGATGACACCATACTACAAGCAGAAAATAGCAAAGACTTGGAATAATTACTGAAGAAAGTCAAGGAAGAAATTGCAAAGACAGTTGAACATTAAGAAAACAAAAATAATGACCACACATGATTTACATAACTTTAAAGCAGATGATACAAACACTGAAATAGTTCAAAATTTTCTATGCTTTGGTTCAGTCATTAATCTGAATGGAGACTGAAGGCAAGTAATCAGAAGAAAACTAGGACAGCTTGAAAATATTGAAAATAGAAAAGATTCCGAAGTGTAAAAATATGTCATTGAATAGTTAAATTAGGATTTTCCCTGCCATTATAGTTCCAGTTTCCACATATGGTTGCAAAAGCTGACCAGTAAAGAAAGCTGATAAGAAAAAAATCAACACAGTTGAAATGTGGTGCTGGAGAAGAGTTCTACAGATATTCTGGATTGCTAAGAAAGACAAATGAATGGGTCCTCGAGTAAATCAAGCCTGAACTCTGCCTAGAAGCCAAGATGACTAAACTGAGGCTGTTGTATTTTGGCCATATCATGAAAAGACATGACTCATTGGAAAAGACAATAATGCCTGGTAGGGTAGAAATCAGTAGGAAAAGAGGAAGACTGCATTACAGATGGAGAGACTCAATCAAGGAAGATACATTGCTAAATCTGCAAGACCTGAGCAGGACTGATGATGATAGGGTGACTGGGAGATCTTTTATTCATGGAATCACCATATGTTGAAGTCAAGTTGATGGCAGTTAACAGCAACAACAATCACAGATGTAATTATTCTCTTCAACACTCCTGTCTAGTAAAATCTCTTTATACTTCTAGCCTACTTGGCACCATATTATATGACTGATTTAATTTACCACAAGCTGCTGGATCTTCATCGCTTCCATCCACACAGTCCATCTGGTAATCACAAGCCAAGCTATTGTTAATACACCAGCCATTAGCACAAGAAAACTCTTCAGAAGACCAAAACGTGGGCAGTTCTGACATCGTGTTGTCCACAAAATGGGAATGATCCAGACAAATATTGCTTGTCTTGTCTTCAATCGTTCCTTCTAAAAAAAGCTGGGAGAACAGATAGTAACTTACATTTATGGAACTATTTCTGGAGGGAGAGGAACACATAAAGATGGTTGAATTAATACAGCTGATTAACAAAGTCAGGAATGCAACAAAAACAGTACGATCTACAAATAAAAATGCTAAAGCACTAACTACAGCCTCCTAATTATAATATGCTACTTTCTACTTTTAAGAAATGGCACCAGTTTATGTTTTACTAATAAAGGTAATGCGTCCAGCTCAACAATGCAGAATCACCAAGGTAAACCTTATATTGCATTAGTAAAATACAGCTTCTTACTCTCCAACCTATGGGTGATGATTTCACTCTAATAGGGATGTGTTAATGGAATTTTGGGTAGCAGTGATGTACACAGGCCTCGGAAGACATAAAAGTGCCCTTTTGTTTTTCTGTCTGAGCTATTTTGCACATGAAAAAGACTCCATGTGAAACAGCCTATGGTCTGTCTGCAGACTGTCTACTTCCTTTACCTTAAAGCATCAAGTAATTATTTTTTTAGGCCTTTTCCACACGAGGCAAGGGAATTGCCCCGTGCCACTACTCACCAGACCTTTTGGCTCCCTGGTCTGGTCCATGGCGCTCCAGAGCAGTGTGTGCTCATCAATACGCACTGCTCCGGTGTCCCAAATGGTGGCTTCTGGTTGGTCGAGGGTTTCAACCAACCGCTGAAGCTCGCCAGCCTAAAGCCCACCCCCAAGCAGATCGCGGGCTTGCATTGGTGCGAGCCTGTGAATCTGCAGAAGGGAACAGGCTTGCAGTGGAGCACTGCATGCTTTTGAAAGACCGGAAAAATCAGGTCTTTCAAAAGCATGCTGGAGGACCACTTGGGGTTGTTCCGGACTGGACTGAGATGCAGATCTACCTTAAATAGGTCCAACCCAGTTCGGTCCAAGGTGCAGACCTCCTCCTTGGATGACAGACTGTGCTGTTTCAAAAACCCCGTGTGGAAAAGGCCTTAGTGTTGAATATGTTGATTACAGTGGCTTTTATATACTTAAATACTGCACATATGGGTGCATGATATTTATAGATAAGATAAAAACCAATCTTTCTTTAAACATATTTTTTCATATTAGAAAACTTATACGACAGGTAGCACTATTAGTACTGGTTTTCATTATAAGAATTAATGTCACAATGAGAAAGGAGACATGAACACAAATCAAAATCATCAGCAGAGAAGAAGAGTTAAGTGCTCAGATTTCCTTTTCTTACAGAATATCCTCCTTTAGAAGGCTCACATGAAATCAACCCACAATAAATTTTCCACTACTTCAGTTCAGTCAGAGTCTGCCTATTGGAATTAAACTCCAACATGAGTAAAATAAGATGCTTCATTATAGATGTGTATCTTCATGTCAACCTTGCCTTGTGGTGACCCTATCATAGGGTTTTCTTGGCAAGCTTTATTCAAAGGAAGTCAGGTTGCCTTACTTGTAGGCGAGAGAGAGTGATCTGCCCCAGTAGGTTTCCATGGCTGAGCAGGAATTCAGACCCCATTCCCTCGAATTCTTTGTCCAGCACTTAGAACACTGTGTCATCCAGGCTTCTATCCCCTCCTAATTCTGCTAGTTGTGATTCTGTTCCCAGGGCCAGAGCAGAGCCACAATGTTGCTATTTGTAAAGCAAATTGCCTTCACCAGTGTCCTTGCCCGTTTTTTATCACCTCTAGGCTGGTGATTCCACTGTCAGTGGAACAGTGAATCTGCTCTGGGTTTATTCTAAACGTTAAAGGGGTTAACCAAGGTGCTGAACCTAATTTGGGGACAGAGGTCACCACTTCGGATAGTTCCTTTAAAAGGTGGACTAAAACCCAGAGCAAATCCACCATACTGAGATTGGAGCTACTGGACATCCCTGGCTGCAGGTCTCTAGTTTCACCCACAAAAGATGAGCTAGACAAGGACAAGAAGACTAGTAGGAAAATGTAGTGGGAAACAGAGGCACTCTCCTGCAGCCTTAAAATATTTGAAGTGCTAGACAAGTCTCAGAATTGCAATCATGAGTAATTTCATTTAAAGCATAAGAATAAACAGAAATATCTCAAGGGTGGGAGAATTGGTAGGTTCAGGCCTTTGGTTGTTTTTAATCTCCTGAATATACATCCACCATGAAGCAGGCAACCTTCTGATTAGTTCCTTTGCTTACACTGAATAAACAATTTTGGAATATATATTTTTTAAAAGAAAATTTTTGCAAGCAATTGTAATTGAACTATCCAAATAAGGAATGAATTTCACAACAGTATTAGAAGTAGGAGGAAACTGAGAAGTTATCAAACAAAGTAGACAGTTTTTGTTATACTGAAAACTGATTTGATGCAGGAAATTTCAAGAAGGTAATATTTCCTGCAGTGTGGTCCAAAATAGCAGGTGGGCCTATACTTTCTGAAAGCCCATTCTGTCTTCCTAATGGAGAGTTAAATCTTGCCATTGTGCTGGCGTATGCATTTAGCAACAGCTGGCTGAATAAACTCGAAAGGAAAAGCACTTGGAATGCTTTTGGCAGATCTAGACACCCCCACACTCCAGAGGGTTACTATGCTCAGTTATCTTCCTGGAATAATTGAGATCCAGAGTGGTGTGTTGTAATAGTTAAAATGTTGACCAAAGACCACTGACCCAAGGAATTCACTGGATGATCTTAATGCTGCATAGATCATGTATACCTGATCTCTTTGATGGAAAAAAGTGGAAAGGAAATGTTATGGAGAAGTGCAAGAGACAGAGGTTTAAGTTAGATTTGATGAGGACAGGGATTGTCTGTTATGGGTTCAGTTTATACTTTCTCAAAGGGGAAAGGTGGAATTCCTGTGCTAAGGAGACTCTTGGTGATTCATTGGGCAGAATTACCTCTCAGTTATGTATAAATTATGGCCAGTGAGAGAATGGATCATCAGTCCCTGTCAGTTAATCTATCCCCTCTCTTTTCTACCTGCTGAATGCTGAGTGGACAACTGGAGTGCTCAAAAGGGCCCCTGAAATCCCAAGCATCCTGCACACAGGGAATTCTACCCTCTTTCCAGGGAAGCGTGTTACAAGGATGCAAGCCTTACAAAAATATTCTTCTGTTCATAAAATGTATGGGTGCATTCAACAGAATCCTTCAATATGGAAAGTTGCATGTATACAGCAGTGGGAAGATAACTATGTTTTCGGGTTCAGTATTCCTTTTATTTTTTATTAGATCCTTCAACTACAACCTGGTTCTAAAGACTGTTGAATCATAGAGTTGGAGGAAGCCCCATAGGCCATTGAATCCAATCCCCTCTCAGTGCAGGAAATCTAGCCAGAGCATCTCCAACAGGTAGCTGTCCAGCCTCTTTCTGAAGATGTTGAAAGAAAGAAACTTCATCACTTCTCTAGGTAATTGGTTCCATTGTTGAACTGCTCTTACTGTCAAGAAATTTCTTCTAGTGTTCAACTGAAATCCTCTTTCTGAGATTCTTGGATTTTTGTCTTACCTTGTCTTTACCAAGCCCTGCTGGTACTTGTATTCTGGCTTCCAACCACGCATTGTTCGTTGGTGCACTGGATCTCCACAGCACTATTTTTTCATCCTGGCAGTAGCAGAACATAGACATTAAGTATGTACACAACTGTTGAAAAATGTGTGCAGTGCATATATATAAAATCTGTGGCTTCTATTCAGCTGATCTTTCCAACCCATAATCAGCAGAGGCCATCTCCAGCACCAGAGAAACATGGTTATCTGTACTTCTTTGCTGTACTTACTGCTCTGATTTCATGGGCTCCAGGGAAGACAAGCCATTATAGTAATTAGGCATAATAATTGAGCAATTATCAGGAGATATCTATGCAAATATAAAATAAACTGCAACGCAAGGTTACAAAGTAGAGGAAAAAAGATAAATGTCTGTGGCATTTTTCCCCCTTAAGGCAGAATGTAAAGGGGTATATCTACTGTATCCATATTCCCTAAAAGTTATTTAGAAAACAAAATGTGTGCATATGAATGATCTGCAAGGGCATCAGCTCTCTGGCTAATTGCGAATGTAGAGGTGAATGTTGTGAATGTAGAGGTGAGTCCCACTGGAACACAAGCCCTGAGCCCCTTCGTTCTTATATAAACAGTCTTATCAGACATTTGCAACTTTAAGCAAAGATGACCCAATGGCTGAGCATGTAATCAAAAAGCAAGCTGGTCAGTTAATGGGGAAGTTACAACCACTATTTTTAAAAAGTATGCCCAAATTATCTAATCTTATTCTGAAGAAAAAACATAAGAGCAGTCTGCTGGATCTGAACAACGGCCTATTCAGCACCTTGTTTCTTACAGTAGACAAACAGGTGACTATGGGAAGTCTACCAGTAGTGCATTAATGAAACATCATGCTCCATAACAACAAATATTCAAGAGACATACTGCTTCTGATAGCAAAGATAGCATATAGGCAGAATGGCTGGTAGCCAGGATAGCCTTCTCCTCCATACATTTCTCAGGTTCCTTTTAAATGTCACCTAAATTGGAAGTTATCACCATCCTTTCTGGAAACAAAGTTAAATGTTTGCAGTTTCACAGGCACAATTCTAATTGCATGGTTTCCAATTCCACAGGAACAATTCAAAGTGCTGGTTATGAATTATAAAGCCCTATACATCTCCATTTCAAGTTATCTGAAGGAATGTTTCTCCCTACATGAGCATGCCCATGTCTTGAGATCTAATGGGGAGGCCCTTCAATCTGTTCTACCATCTTCCCAGGTACATCTGGTTGGGACAGGCCGCTCTCAGGCTCCAGAATTTCCTTCGTAGAGGTTGGATTGGCACCTGCCTAGCTATCCTTTCCTAGGCAGGTGAAGATTTTTTTTTGTTTGTTTCATCATTTTAATTATAGTGATAGTTTGATTATATTTTTGTGTGAGGTAAACTTTTAAGCTTTATATGTTTTATTTCTGTAAGCTCCTTGAGTCCCAGATTTGAAAAAAATGGGATGAGGATGATGGTTTCAATGTGCTGTGCACAAAAGTGTTTCCTTTTGTCTGTCCTGAACATCACACAATTTAGCTTCATTGGATGACTCATCGTTCTAGTATTATAAGGGAGAGCGAGAGAACTTCTTCCTGTACATTTTCTATGGTGCATACAATTTTATACAACTAGTACTGTGCCCCCCTCTTTTACTCTTCTTTTTCCCCCCAAGATAAAATGGACCAAATTGCCCAAGTCCTTTGATCGTTCTGTTCACTGTTTCTACATAGTATGTATTTCTACAATATCCTTTTAAAAAAAGTGCCATGATGACAGTTATTATATTATATGGTTGTATTACAAACTTGCATAAGGACATGATGATACTGTCAGTTTTTCTTTGGATTTCTTTCCAGATGATCCCCCAATACATGATTTGCACTTGTTGTTTAACAGCAGCTTCACACTGGGTTGATGTTTTCATTAAAAAATACTGGCCACAATCTAGAACATGCCCTTAAGCTGGATTAGACATCTGTGCTGGTTTCCTGCCAAAACCTGTCCTCTTCTGGCTGTTTGTTATTTGCCTCTCGAGGTGCTCTTTTCCATCTTTAACTTCACCTCTCAAGTATCCAGGTGTCCTGGCACAGAAGCTTTGTGCTCAAGAGATCATGATCAACTGGGCTCAAGCTGTGACTTAGGTCTGATTATGACAGTGGGGCCACAGTTATTGGTCTGATGGACTGGGCTGTTCCTTCTGAGTTAAGAATCAAAGTCCTAGGTTTTGTTCTAAGATAGGATCCTGATGCTTCTCCTTGAATCCAACTTCTGTAGTGTTTAGAGATACATTTTCATCATATCACAATACAGGAAAGCATTGGTGGAGGTTCAATATGTGCCACATGGGACAGAAAGAGTTCTCTTTGTGACTCCAGTTTGTCAAAGTTCTCTTAATTTAATTTGTCATCTGAAAAAAAGATCAGCTCTTCATCTGTATTCATCTAGTCCATAGCTATGCTGTTTTTAAGGCTAGCCAAGAGTGGTGTGTTTGACAAAATGTATAGACTACTTCCTTAGAATCTGAAATTCACATTTCACATAAAAGGTACCACCTACACACACACACACACCATTAAAACTACATTGATAGCTAGAGATGGGGCCAAGTTGAAACTGATTCACAAGCTCAGAGGCCCCTCTACTAATACTTTGGAGTCAGAAAGCCTCATTTTGTTTCCTTTCCAGTCACAAAGCCTTGGATAACATTCTCTACTCCTTCTGGGAAGAAAAAGTAAGCAATGTTGTAATAGATCATCTAAGTGTCATTATGTTCTGTAAACTGCCCTGCAGTTCACCAACTTCACTGGCTTCTATCCTCAAAAACAAAAACAAACAAAAAAGTTCCCAGTATTTGTGTAGTTCAATTTTAGTTGATTTTTTGAGGGTTTGGTCATTTAGTGTAGAGTTATATTAAACCTTTTTCCAGGTTCTGATTTACAACACCAGCAACCTTGAACATCTGTCAGTAAGCAGCCAGGCATACTTGTGTTTTTAACAAGGCACTTGTAAAATGTTTTGCATCAGTGGTTAAATCCTAAAGAAACCAATTCGTACTACCACAATCCTCTTGGTGAGGCTACAATTTTCATTCTACCATTTCCCATATCAATATTCTTGTTGAGTAAGTCACCCTTAGCAATGGATGGCACTGATATGCAGATCCTGTATGCAATATGAAGGATATGTATGTGATACAACATGTTATAACCCTTTTGTGAAGCTGCTACTGAAGGAATGTAGGAAGGTGACATAAACCTGCACACTCTCTGGTAATTTTGTGCTTTTTTCACTATCATGGTGTCATATTTCCCATTTCAAAAAGAAGGAATGAAACCAGGCAGAGTAGTAGCACCACACTGAAACCTGCAAAATAATTAAATGTTGATTTTTAAAAAATGCTAGCAGACCCAGAAGCTATGTTCAGCTTTGCTGTTGATTATTAATAAGCCATAGCTTTCCTTACCAAAAATGGACACTGAATTTGTTCAACAGAACATTATGTAACTAAGCACCTTCTCCAAAGTTTTCTTCCTTTCTATTCCTGGAAAACGATATGGAAAGGTACAGGTGGGGAAAAGAAAGGGAAATAGGGCATATGACCTGCAAAGCCAAATGGATTTTACCATCTGAAGTTGAATTACAGCTGCAGGGTTTTTCCCCCTTACCTTATTAGTATATAGCACTGCTTTGAGAACACTGCTATCTCCCTGGGAGTAATAAAACCAAAAATGGCAGTTCACTCCAAGGCATTGACACATAGAGCCATTCAGAAGCATGCTTTCGTTTGCTGCATTGTCTTCAGATTGCATCCATTTATAGTGGCCTAGAAAAGAATCTCCTCATTAGTTTTCCTTAAAATACATTATTGGTTTCCTGCTATTAATAAAGAGAAATACATATCCTAAAGACTGACACTTCAGTGCACCTTCTGTAAGAAAAGCTCCTTGAGGTATCCTGGTGACCAAAGAAACATTGAACTGTTATAGGTACTTAGCCGTAAATTGCATACCTGATGTTATTTTCAGGAAGAGCCTGGTCTGAGAATTATTACTGATTATTCTGGTTGCCTTTAGAGAACCAAAGGCTGGTACCTCCCATCTCCACTATACTCATGTCAGACTTGGCCCAACTGGTTAGATGAAAGTAGTGCAATTTCTGCCATTTAGCAGACATAAGAAATTTTGACTGGACCACAGATTTTGTGGTATCCAGAATTCTGAAAAAAATGTCATTGAATTATCCCTTTTTTATAGTAAGTATGGTTGTGCTCAGTATGGATTACACTGATCCTCTACATATATCTGGATCTGTTTTGATTCTCATGGTATTTCCACGAAGTATGTAATTCTTTGTTAATTTCGTTTTTGAAGGAATCAACAAGTAATTTTACCAATCTTCTTCTCATTGGAAGAAGGGCTTGGAAAATGGCACAATTTTTGGAAACTCTTTGAAGTTTTGGACTTGCCTAAAATTTGTACACACTGGTGTACAGACGAGGGGGCGATGAAGGCAGTGCACCCCAGCTGGCATTTTTTTAGGGGTACCCCCCCCGACACAGTCACATGTCCCCCACACAACGCGGCCACACCTCTGCCTCTCCACCCACTCCCGTCCCTGCCGCCCCCACACTCCAAGCTACGCAGCTGTTTGTACATGGTATTTTTGCACAGAAAACAAAATTTTCAACACAGTAAATAGCAATGTCTGTACTATTCCCCTTGTGAACATGGTATGGTTGGGGGTTTATTGTGCATAAAATTCACACATGAGGATTTTTTTTTCAACAGAAAACAAGATTTTGTACAAAAAAGAAAATGTTATTTCCTTTTTGCACGGAATAAATTCTGAACTGTAAAGATTTTTAGCAGTCCAGCTTTCCCTTTCACATCAGTCAAGAAACACAGATTTCGACCATTTTTGAATATGTTCAAATACTCTTTTCATCACTAGTTTCCATACATATTATTTTATACTCTTTATCCATTCATCTACCCTTATTGCTCCATGCCTATAAACATACAGAATATATATTTACATACTAAACCACACACATTTTTTCTCATTAATTGTTGTTGTTCACTGCTGTCAAGTCAACTTCAACTTACAGTGACCCCTATCAATTAAAGACCTCCAAGTCACCCAATCATTAACAGCCCTGCTCTGGCCCTGCAGAATCAGGATTGTGACTTCTATGTTGAGTCTATCCATCTATAATGAAGCTTTCCTCTTTTCTTACTGCCTTCCACCTTACCAAGCATTATTGTCTTTTCTAGTGAGTCACGTCTTCTCATGATATGGCCAAAGTACCACAGCTTCAGTTTAACCACCTTGGCTTCTAAGAACAGCTCTAGGACCCATTCATTTGTCTTTTCAGCAGTCCACAGTATCTGTAGACTTCTTCTCCAGCACCACATTTCAAATGAATTGGTTTTCTTCCTATCAGCTTTCTTCACTGTCCAGCTTCTACAACCATACATAGAAATTGAAACTATGATGGCATGAGCCATCCTAACTTTAGTATTCAATGATATATCTTTACACTTCAGGATCTTGTCTGGTTCTTTCATAGCTGCCCTTCTAAGCTCTACTTTTTAGGTTTCTTGACTGTAGTCTCATTCTAATTAATGACTGAGACAAAGGGCCTTTCCACACTACATAACTAAGGCACTGTGATTCCACTTTAACTGTTATGATTCTGTTCTATGGAATCATGCAATCTGCAGTTTAGGGAGGGATATTTAGAGCCAGAGAGCTCCAGTACCTCCCAAGACTACAAACCCCAGGATTCCATAGGAGGCAACCATGGGAGTTAAAGTGGAATCATAGTACAATAGTTATGTAGTGTGGAAAGGCCCAAAGTATGGAAAATAGTGAATTCTTATACCTGCCTGCTCAGAAGTAAGCTTTCTTGAATTTAATGAAATTTATTCTTGGAGAAATATACAGAGGATTACAGCCTAAGACTTTTACAGTATTTAAGGGAAGATTTTTCAGAAGTTGTGCATATCTGAAGAAAGTCTCAGGAGATCTGTACAACAGTTTCTGAACAAGGCATGGCATTAGCTATAATGTTGTGCAACCAAGTTCAGAAGCACATTGGTTTATGACTAAAATTGGAAACCAATTTTGGATCTTTCTGACCTTTGCTCCTGATAACAGCATTTCAATAGAGACATCTAAAAGAATGACTTATACCTTACATATTCTCTTTTATATATCAGAAATAAAAAGAATAGAGACCTGTTCTTTATCAAATATTTTATTACTTTTTATTCCAAAGTCACTGGTCTCCCCTGCTATTTTCAGGACCTGATAGTTAAAATATTCTAGGAACCATCCTTCATTATTATTAAGTCTAATATGTCACCCTTCATCTTTCTGATTATCATTTTGGACACTAATTCAAACAGTTTCCATCAAAGAGAAAATACAATGGCGCTGCAGCCAAAGGGGCAATGGTAGGTTCTGAAATGAGGTCAGAGCATTTCTGGTTTTGCTGCTGATGTGCTGTGCAAGTCACTTAGTTTCCAATATTGTGGCATATCTCATTCCAGCTCTCTTCATGTCACATCATTTGACCTTAGCAATAACATATGAGAGTAGTCAATGCTAATTTGAGCTGATTTGGCAAGGCAGCAGAAATTTAAGGCAGTGACATCCATGGGATTCTGGCATTTTTTGATCATGCAGAAACTGTGACTCTTTGACCTGTGCTTCACTTTACGCTGGACTCAAAACAAAAGTTCAGGACCTTTCTTATCCACAGCACAAAGAGTTCTAGGAAGGTAAAAGTTTCACAGCTTGCTACTAGAAACAGAAAGTTTATTAACATGAATGTTGCAATGTTATTGTCATCGTCGTCATCATCCCCACCACCACCACTATTATTATTTCATTTTAGTATCAGAGCTCCTTTTGACAAGAGCAGGCAAGTCCTGGGGTGGGGGCAGAAGAAGTCAGTTGACCCTGATCTCCAACATCCTGTTGAGACAGATTGGGGCCTTTTACAGATCTTTATATAAAGATATGTTAGTTTCATAATTATGAACTTACTTTCAAAGCAAAAGAACAGCTATCAGCTGAAGGTATGGATTGTCCATGGTTTCTATATATACAGTGGTATAATAGATTCAAATTGGATAATAAGGAAAAACAGCTAAGGAATTCTTTCTTGGAGTTAGATGCCATCTTATAGGCTGGTAAGTAACATATCACGGCTAAATTTTGTACACTTCTTTTGAAATGGGAATCAGAAGGGGAGATAGTAAAAAGCTGCATGATAATGTGGGCTCAGGATGCTGGCTATCCCCTTCAATTAGATTATTGGTTGAAGTTTTGGAAAGATTTAAACTGAAGCCTGTCAATTGCTAAAAGTAAACTACTTTAAGACACTATATAGTGTCTTAAAGTAGTTTACTTTTAGCAATTGCCACCAGTAAAAATTGCCAAGATCTATAAAGGAGGGAATGAAAATTGCTGGAAATGCAAATCTGAAAGAGGTTTATTTTACCATTGTTGGTGGAATTGTAAAAAAGCCAAAAAATATTGGAAAGCTATTCATATAGAAATCACAAATATTATAAAGAAGAGCATCCCTTTGAAACCAGAACTGTATTTGTTAAATATGGCCTTTTCCGCACTGGGTTTTTAAAATGGTGCAGAGCGTCCTCCAGAGAGGACATCTACACCTGGGAACGGACTGGGTCCGGACTACTTTGTGTAGTTCCGGACCTCAGCCCGCTCTGGAACGACCCAAACTGGTCATTCAGCGTGCTTTTGAAAGACAGGTCTTTCAAAAGGATGGAGTGGCACTCTGTGGCCGCGCTCCGGTGCAGATTTTCAGGCTCGCACCAGTGAGACCCTGCAGATCTGCCGGGGGTGGACTTTAGGCTGGCAAGCTTCACCAGTTGGTGGAAAGCCTCGACCAACCGGAAGCCGCCATTTTCGTCCCCGGAGCAGTGTGGAGCAGCAGCCACGGACTGCTCCGGACCAGCCTGGACCCTCGCATGGAGCACACAGGTCCGGTGAGTACCGGCACGGGGTGATTCCCTCGCCCAGTGTGGAAAAGGCCTATGTTTAATGCCATGGAGAGCTACATTGAGAAAAGACATAAGAAAATTATATTCAATTTGATAACTAAGGCCAGAATTCTCTTTGCTAAAGAATGGAAAAAAGAAGATACTCCTACTATAGATGTATGAATTATGGAGATTTATGAATTATTAAAAATGGATAAGTTGACTATGTTATTGAAAGACAAATGTTATCTATGTTATTGAAAGACAAATCATTAGATAACTTTAAAAAACAATGGGAAGATTTAATTACATATTTTGATGAGAAATGGAGGGATTCCTTTGTTATAGCTTTTAGTTTGAGTCAGATATGATGGAGTTATTTTTTTACTGGAGTTAATCCTGTATTTTCCTTGTTTACCTTTGTGTACTGAGTATATTAGTATAACAATTTGTTACATGTTGTTATATTCACAATTTGTGTAGATGTTACCTGCAACCAATAATAATTGTTGTCTACTATTTAAATGTTATAATAAATTTTTAAAAAAATGGATTGGGGCCCAACATGAGTTTTCTGCCTCCTGTTATAATCTGTTCCTAAATACAAATACTCCTATACGTAGTAAACAGGAATACATTCCAAGTAGGCAGCTATAACCACTTTTTCATCACAATAAATTGGTCATTTTAAGCATGCTTTTAAGCAGCATGATTAATGTAACATGCAGTTTGTTTCTTATGCAAGGCAGGAAACACCTCAGGTGCTACAAATCAGTTAGATGGGACTTTGATTCCTTCTGCAGCTTCAATAAAACATAAACACATATTTGTATTGGTGAGGAAAGACTAGCACAACAATATATTAACAGCACATTCCTAGGGACTGTCTACTGAGACATGTTAGAATCATAGAATCATAGACCTGGAAGAGACCACAGGGGCCATTGAGTCCAATCCCCTGCCATGCAGGAACCCACATCAAAGCACTCCCAACAGATGGCCATCCAGCCTCTGTTTAAAAACCTTCAAAGAAGGAGACTCCACCACACTCTGAGGTAGCATATTCTACTGTGGGATAGCTCTGACAGTCAGGAAGTTCTTCCTGAAGTTCAGGTGGAATCTCTTTTCCTGTACCTTGAATCCATTGTCCTAGATTCTGGAGCCATGGAAATCAAGTACATTCCCTCTTTGATATGACAGCCTGTCAAATATTTGAACAGGGCTATTATAGAGTTCAGTGGGACTTACTCTTAGGTAAGCATGTTTAGGCTTCCATCCTAAATTCAGATATTCAACAGTGCGATTGCTGAGTTCCTGTGCACTCATGGCATTGGATGACCAATACTGTGGTCCTATTATTAATAGGTGTCTCATCTCTATCTGAGTCTCCTTTTCCAGCAACTCAAGATCAAGCAGCTCACTGACTGTATCTAGGAGACAAGATTAGATTCTGTTCAAGCAGGTTTTGTAATCCTACTCATTTGTATGCATCTGTATATCAAAAACTCTTGTTAGGGAGTTATGCTTTGAGACAGCTATACCCTTGAAGCTCATTCTACCCAAGCCCTTGCATCTCATTTTGGAGCTGTCAGTAAACTTTCCCTTGACGATGATTACCATTTTAAAAAAACCAAGTTTATAGGTCAGTCTGTGATGAATAAATGCTATGATAAACCAACTTACATGCCCAAAGGGTAACATTCAAGGCAGGATAACACGAGCTCAATTTGTAGGTGTTAGCACCACAGTGCACATCTTATATTACAGCAGCCAAGTGGAGGCCACTGAGAATCACTTCCATTTGATAGAAACTCCACACAGAAGCTGTGAATAAGTGATGCAACTCCTGGATTTGCCCTATGAGATAGGAATCTTCAAAAGCACCAATAGTGACTATCAGTGCTGTGCTAAAATTTCTCCAGCATTTTTTCCCAACTATTTTCATTCAGTTTGATAGAAACCTCTGAAATGAGGGAGAGTTGCCAATAAAAGGAAGAATGGATGTGCACCCAAAAGGCCCTGGTTTACAGATGTTTCTCACAAAGGCATGGACAGCCATAGGATTGTACCATATAACACTGTGGGTGGATCCCAGAGGCATTGCCCCACTTACTCTCTCCACATTAAACTCCATATCAAATGGACAAGAACACTGACAAGGGGCTAGAGATATCTTTCAAGGTCAATGTCCTATAGACCCATAGGAAAATGCTGCAGAAACCTCCATTAGTACAGAGAAATGCATTTATTCATTTGTTGCCTCTAATTTCCTTTCACAGAAAAGAGAAGATGACTCAAAGTGGCTGGTGTACAAAGTAGTCTTGTTCTAAGGTTGAAAATTCAAGTGGAAAGTATTCTCCACTTGAATTAAATGCTACTGAAGTTTCACACCAACATAATGTGAAGGCTTCTCAACCATCCATGAGAAGACAAACAGAGACTTTAGTACAACCCCTTACTGAGGTGGAGGCAAAAATTCTGTATGCATTTTGATAATTCTGTTTTTTGAAAACCAAATTGGCTGGCCAACAATGAATGACATCAAGTAGCTAAGATCATTTTAATTTTTTACCTATGCAAGAGGAAGAAAACCTCTTGCTTGGCAACTATATACTAAGAGCAAACTTTCTTTTGGCTTAGTAACATTTCAGCCATATAATTCTATGCTGTGCTAAAATGCTGTACTCTTTCTATAACTCTACAATTATCCAGCTTATTTGTGGACTGCTAATAGGACAAACTAAAAATCCAGTAAAGCCCCTAATTACCACTGCTAGAGAACAACAAATCTCAGAATACTATACTACAAACAGGTAAAACAGATCTCTTGGTATTAGGACAATTAAATGGGCAAGCGGCTAGCAATCACTTCTTCATTCCAAGGTTTTCTTTAGTGCAAAGCTCATTCATTTCAATAAAGCTCCCACTGGCACATGTGCCATAAAACTCTGAGTTTAATAACACAGAAAATAGAAATCACACAGCTAGAAAATATCATTCAAGGTCAGAAAAAGAAGTTTATTGTATCTATGAGTATATCCAAAAGAATTACTTATATCTTCTATAATCAAATTTGTTTCATGGATACAGTTGTCTAGACTTAATCACTGTGATTTAATTTTATACTCTCTGCTTACTGAGTGAGAGTGTTGTGTGCAAAATTAGAAAAATAAACTTTCACATGGAAATTTGAACCTTAGCACCAGGCTTTTTGGGGGATATTGGTACATGTCACTGAGTTTTTTTCCAGTTAAGCTAGGCCATTTCTGCACAACACTGTTACAGTGCTATTATTCCACTTTCAACATGCTGTGGAATTCTGGGGTTTATAGTTTACTGAGGCCAAAGAGCTCTCTGGCTGAGAATTCTAAAAGCCCCTCCCTAAATTGCAAACCCCAGGATTCTATAGCATGTTGAAAGTGGAATAATAGCACTATAACAGTGTAGTGAGGAAATGGCCCTAGTCAGCTGATATCTGCTGTCTTTTTATATTGAAATAAACAGAAGGAAAAATTCAGAGGGAGACCGAACCAATTCAAAATTTTGGGTATGCTCCAAAAATGACAAAGATAAAATACCTATGCATGTTTATGCTTTCACTTCTCTGACCTTAAAGTACTTTAAAGGAGCTGTTTAAAGACAGTACACAAGAGTGAGTACAAGCGCAGTTTCATCATTCAACCATCTGTCTAATCAGGTATTATCTAATCTAGCTGTCATTGGCAATCTAAAGGCTTTCTTGATTATGCTACCCCAGAACCTTTTATCCCAAGACTCTACAAATGGCATGTGCAACTCAATGCCTGTGCTCTACAAATAAAGCAATGGTGCTTCACATCTCATTACTATGTTATTTACATTAAAAAGGATGCACTATTATCTTCATGTTAACTATATTCACTTTAAAGAAGACTTTTCATTTTGATTTAACAGGCTGCCTTAAGATATTCTGTATTCATGCAGACTCTAAGAATGCTAGAAAATTGTAACTGTCAAGGATAGGATTGTGAGGCTGAGTACAGGACAGGGCTCCTGTATCTTTAATAGTCAACAGATCTTGGACCAGGTAGAGGTAGGGTAAAGTTTTGCTAGGACAGATTATGCAATATTCCCTCCCTTACCGCACTGAAACTCATCTTCTGGATGCTGCATCCCTTCTACTGGCAATGGAGCTATCTACTGGCCAGTGAAGGGGGTGATGGAGAAGCATCCAGAGATGTTCCTATCATTGGACTCATAGCACTGAAATCATCCTTCAGCATCTCCAGATGACTCCAGAAAGATCCTGGAAGATGCCTACTTCCTGTGGCTCCCGTATCTTCTGAAGATAACAAGTGTAATAAAAATTAATCAAAATTTACTACTAAGCAAAAAAGTGGAAACTAAGACCAAGCAAGGTTAGGGAACCTCATTTATATTCATATATTCCTTTCATTTCAAGTTCCTACCTTATTAACTTTTTTCATTCTATACTCACACCAGTTTTATGATACCTCTTCAAACTGACTGTACTTAACACCAGATGACAAATACATTAATTTCATTGTCTTACCATTAGTGGTGTTGCTTCCACGTTTCAGGAGAATGGATTTTAAACCATGATCAAATAGTTGTTTAACAGGCACCCAGGAAACATGGCTTACAAATTCATCAGAATTCCACTCACAAACCTGAATCTTAAAATTGCAGATCTGCTGAACTGAATGAGAGAAACAACATTTTAGCCCATATAGAAGCTAATTGTAGAATATATTACATTCATTTTCCCCGTACGCCACCCGGAGAAATTTGGTTACAGTACAGTCTAAAACACATGTTTTGGGAGATTCGTATATCACCCTTTCCCATTCACCTTGCATAGTAAACATACTTAAAATTCTCAGCCAGCCTTCTCTGATCTGGTGCCTTCTAGTTTTACTGGGCTACAGCTCTCATCATTCACAGTTAGCAGGACCAATGCGTATATTGATAATGGTGAGAGTTATGATCCAGCATATGTGGAAGGCAATGAGACAGGGATGAGACTCCTCTAACATAAGACACTTCTCACTACTTTTCCTGTATAAAGCACAGAATCTTGCCATGGAATAAGAGCATTATATTTCTTTGGCCTTTTCTATGGACAGTGGTATAGGGACAGGAGGGCAAGGAGGTGGTGCACCCTGGGTAGCACTATCTTGGGGGTGCTGTGGCTCCTTGCCTGCCCCCCATGCACAGTTGCCCTGCCCACACCCACCCCTACCCCACTCGCACTAAGCTACACCACTGTCTATGGATGCATATACACTGCACAGTTATAGCAATTTTATACCACTTTAAATTGTCATGGCTTCATCCTATGAAATCCTGGGATTTGTAGTTTCATGAGTTATTTGTAGTTCTCTGCCAGAGAGATCTAGTGCATCCCCAAAGTACAAAGTGGTTTCAGAAGCGCAATAACTGTACAGTGTGGAGATTGCCTATGACTACAGCAGCTAGTCAGGTCTGAGGAGAGACTAGTATCATTAGCAGGCCTGATATGAAAGTGCAATCAGTAGCAGATACTGTGCTGGTTTTTTGTTTTGTTTTTTAAACAGGAATGAAGGAAACAAAGTCACACTGGATTAAGAGTGTTTATTCTGTCTGTCTGTAAATGTTCCCCTTGCACTCGAACCAGGACAGCAGAGAGAGAGATGAAATTAAGAAATCTAGCACTAAAGGTCCTGAATGGTCTCAGTGCATCTGAGGCTACAGGATTAGAGAAGTTAAATAGGTCTCTTGCAGGAGGAACCAGATAGAACTCCTTGTCAGAGCAAGATATAAGCATGATAGGTTGTTTTTAATATTAAAAATAGCACCTCCATCTAGATTGTTTGCACACAGTGACTCCTACCTCTCTGACCATCTACCATCTACTTCCCCTTGCTTTATGTTTTTTTTTTTCCACCCTTGCCTGTTTTCCCATTTCAGGTCCCTTGCTCTAAGTTTAAAGATTTTCTGTCCCTCAGGAGATGCAGCACAAAAGAGAGTTTACAGAGGTCATCCATATCAGCTCAGAAGGACATGTTCTTGTCGCAGAAGGAATATAAATACAGAACACTAAAAAGAAACCATTCTATTTTTCCTTCTATGAGACACTTTCATAGAAAAATCTTAATAAAATGCTACATGTAATAACTCTTACAACAGAATCCTCCATGCGTAGAATTCGAGGGGATGCTGGATGCATTAATGAAGAGCTTTCCATCTAGAATGCTGGTCTCATTGCAGGCATGGCATCTCTGCTTACACAATGAAGTCTTATCTGCTACGAGAAAGATCAAAGCTTCAAGAATAAAACTCGAGGTGGCTATGTATTGATTATCTACCTACCTTCCTATCAATCAAAACCCCACAGTAAGATTGGCCACAGTTGAAAGAGGAAATATTTATCATACCTACTGTGGGCAATGGTAAAAATGCTCACTTATTACATGATTATATAAAAGCTGCTCCATCTTGAATTGTCTGAGCAGATTAATAGGGAAGGAAAGGCTATTTAACACTTTTCATTCTGGCCACTTTCCTTCTCAAAATCCCCCAGCTGTTTTTCTCTCCTGCTGGGATGTGGGAATGATTTTGAAAAGGAGAGTAGAAATGTCAAAAGAGTATTTTTAAGCAGCAGTTTTCCCTATTATTCCTCCCTTAAATTGCAAAGTGAATCTGGGAACAAGGCAACGATGATCTACAACCAGGAAAAGGAGCGTCTGGCCCTTGAGTTGCACTAGACAATTCCTTCCCCCCATTACTTGTAGGCAGCATAGTTGGTGGTGAGGGATGATGGGAGGTGCAGTCCAACAATATCTGGAGAACCCCGTATTAACCACCCCCATTCTACAGCATTTGGGTAGCTCCAGTCTGTTAAAGCATTTCAGTGGGGTGGCTGGAATGAGTGCTTTGAATCCTCCTGATAAGGAAACAAGTGTCGTTTATCAATAGTGAAGCTGGGCTATTTATCTCCATTCCTCCAGAGTCTATATAGCCTCCCTTTTTCTTCAGTACTTGGGGAGATTAAATGGGAATGTTTGGTCTACTATCACTCATTTCTATTTCCTGTCAAGTGTGCCCCTTCCCAACAGCCGCACAGAGCCCCAGGAATCTTATTGCAAGATCAGGAAAGAGGAGGGAGTGGACAAACACACATCAGAGGGGGTGACAGGAATAGCTATTGTTGCCACACAACTTCATTTGAACAACAGGCAATTTAAAAGTGTGTGCCCAGTGTCCCAGTTATCAACCACACAGAAAAGTGACATCTTCAGAAAGGAATATATGTCAATGTTATTTACAGAAAATAAAAATATTTTCTAAGAAATGTGGGCACTCCTGTGATCTCATGGGCACATATACAAAGTTTTTGTTGTTTTTGTTATTTAAAAAGATCTGACTCATAAGTTTATCCCCAGAAAAGATAACATTGATTATCTATTCTCCTCTAATTTTTTCAAAAAGGCAGTGAACAAATGCCAACTATTAAGAATGGCTACCTTTGATAGCAAACTCTGAATAGAAAAAAAAAAAAAAAAGCTTATTTTCCAACCAAAAGCAAATAATACACCGGATATATCCACTTCAGAGGTTGACAAACTGGTAAACTGGAAAAAGGGTAGCAGAAACCAACACTTTTCAAGAGAAAACTTAATAATAACAAGAGTAGCTAGCAGGAATAAGGCCTAGCTCTTTAGAGTTAATTGAAACAGCAACACTTGACAGCAGAAACTCATTTTAACCATCTGTGGCAAGAAGGCAGTATAAAAAGAAATAGAATTCTGTTGAATAAAATTCTCATTGTTGTTGCATGCCTTCAAGTCACTTATGGCTTACTACAACCCTAAGGCAAGCCTATCATGGGATTTTCCTAGCACAATTTGTTCAGATAGTGTTTTCTTTTGCTTTCCTCTGAGACAGAGAAAGTGTGACTTGCCTAAGGTCACCCAGTGGGTTTCCATGGCCAAGCGAGATTTGAATCCTGGGCAATTCCTCACTAGTCTGTTATAGCGCTATTATTCTACTTGCAACATCCTATGGAATCCTGGGGTTTGCAGTTTCGGGAGGGGCCAGCCAGCCCCTCCTGAAACTGCAAACCCCAGGATTCCATAGGACGTTGCAAGTGGAATAATAGCGCTATAACAGACTAATACAGAAATGGCCCTGGTCTCCAAAGTCATAGTCAAATGCTCAAACCACTGCTCCATGCTAGCTCTCTGCATATTGTTATTATATTCATAATCAATTTGCCATGCTCCTAAATTAAAGGGTAAGTGGCTATCTGGAAACCTCTGAGTGTGTGTGAACAGCTTGGTTTTCAGTAGAAACATAGCCAGCAGAAAAAGAGCTGAAAGTCCTTTCTCTCTCATCATCACTCACATTTTGGGAGTGCAGTATCAGAACCCCAGTGAGGAACAGATTGAACTATTTCAGTACCATTCCCAGACCGTGGCTGCAGCCATAAAGGCTTCCTGTATGTAGTACAGATAGAGGCAGGATCTCTTAGTACAAAATATAAAGAGGTACCAGCTGCTGGGAATGTCTTATCTCTTGTTTCATTCTTAAGTGGACTTCTCTCTCCCTTCCGCTGAAGGGATTTATCTGTCTCTGGCTTGTGCTCTCCCTGTTGGCAACTGCTGAAAGTTTGAGAGAGAAGTAAATACAGTCCAAAGCAGGCTGGCTCATCTTTCACTCTCACTAGGGGAAGTAAGGGCTGTGGAAGGTGCTGACCCATGAACCTATTTCCCCATTGTACCATGCTCCTACAGCACCCGAAGGGCATGTCTGACGTTTTTTATGCTTTTATTGTTCATCATCTGCAACAACTGTTGTTGCCATCTATAAACAGTGTTGCTCTTTCACACAAAAAAGAGGAAGGGAGCAGAAGAAAATGGAAACGTTACAGGTGTTTTTTGTCTTGGCATGAGCTTTTAAAAGAAGTAAACCTACTTCTTCAGATACAGTACCAAGTGGGTTTATTTCCATGAAAGCTCATGCTAAAATAAAAACCACTTAGTCTTAAAGGTGCTCCCCCATTTCCCTTTTTCCTCCCTCCTTCCTCCTTGTTATACTATAAGAGACCAACTTGCCTACTTCTTTGCAATCTTTCACACGAAAATTCTTCCTGGTTGTTCCCACATCATGTCTGACTGAGCCTTGACTGGATGAGGTTCCCTAAATGGTTATCCTCTCCCAACATTGCAACATCCCCCCTTTTTTTAATTTTCAAAAATCACAATATTTTGTTTATTCATTTGTTTGTACACAAATGCAGATGCTTGTAGCAGCAGCAATATAAATGCTCCCAGGTTTTGTGTAGGCCACATTTCAAAGTGAGTTGATCTCATTCACATTTAGAACAAGTGCCTTAAGAGAAAATGTGTTTTGAAATACATATTTTATGAGAAAGTACATTGAAATTCATATTTAAATACAAATTTCCAAGTAACTCTCCCCCCCCAAATATTGCTGATTAATGTGGGCATAGCACGGAATGGATTAGTGATAAACAAATGTGAACCTGACATGAACTGGAACCATCCATCCATAAGGAGAAGACAAAAGTGGAACAATAGGTTACACCCATGTATGGTCTTTGCACTAGCAAAAAAACACTTCTATCCAAGAAAGGTGAAATGCTTGGGTTTGGGATGTCTCATTCCTATTGCAGCCCCCATACCCTACAAGAAATTATTCATGAGAGTACAGGATGTTTCTGGAACAGAATGGAAAATGATATAGAGGGCTGCAGCTACTGGCAAGAGACCAAAAAGAAGAAAAAAAAGAAAGAAAAGAAAGAAAAAGAAAAAGGAATGTTCCACTTTGTATAAGCAGGAGTGCTTTTCCAATCATGAAACTGCTGTTGGACAATTCTAATAATAAGAGGACTTTTTCTTTATTCTTTCCAACCTTGCAAACTCCTCAACACTGAATATTGTGCATTGCTTTACTGGAAATTAATTTTGGCAATTAATGAAGCCAGAGGGGAAAAAGAGACAAATGATCAATAAACCACATCAAATGAAAAGCCTATCAGAAATGGGATGTGTATATGGAATCTATAACAATTAATATTAAGTATGAACTATAAAGTGTTATAACTCTTACAGCTACAAATAGACACAGGAACTTCTAGAATGCAAGCCTAAGTAGTGACCACTATGTTGTACTTTTCTCTAAAGCATGCTAATCTTAAGTCTAATGTCACTCTAATGAAAGAATCAATGTGTAATTTGCCATCTGTAAGCATACACAGAAAAAATGCACTCAGTATGCATTCTAAGCACTTCAAACTAACATCTGCACATAGAAATATAATTTAGAGAGCTCCATTTGATGAAAAATCAACAAGAATCCACCTTAATTATGTTCTTGTATACCACTCATGATGTACATACCTTTGAAAAGCAGGACACCCTTCAGTGTTTTGCTTGGTAGGGTTGAACAGAATTGTCATGTATTTCAGCTCAACATTGAAATGTACAGACTCCTCATGGGAGAACATTACATCAAACTGCTACACAAATCACACAAAAATCACAACTATTCCCCTGCTTCCATCTACATGCACAGCCAGCACTGCCATTAGACAAAGGCAGAAGGTGCCTCAGAAGACAACAGAGACAACCCTTGGTTCTTCTTCTTTTGAGCCAGCCTGCTTGTTAGGACAACAGGGCCGTATCTATCACAGCTTACCCTTATTTCCCTTAAATTTGCCTGTTGCTCTCTGTAGTGATGTGGGATGCTTTTCTGGTACTAATATTGAACAGGTAATCCAGTCAACTTCTATATGTAGAAAAGGGAAAGGGGTACCACCTTCACCTATGGCAGCAAAATCTCTTTGGATAAATCCTACTCACATCCTGGACATTGATCACAACTCCAACGGAACTATGCAGAACCCCCTAAAGAACAGATCTTAAATATCTTAGAACTAAGTGTCCCTGGGCTGGCCAAAAGGGAACAGCTTAATCCTTATTACCAAAGGAGTGCATGTGTGAACAACTCAGGGACGCTCCAAATGTGGACTGAGCTAAAACTTTATCAGCATCTCTTCATACACTGCCGTAAACATATTTCACACCACAGAGAGATTACAGTCAGGCCTGGAACTGGTATTCAAGCAAACCTGGTCTACACAAGAAAGTTACAGAGAACAGATGAAGACCTTTGCCTAGGATTTACCTCAATCAGGTCAGGAAAATTCCCTGAACTTGATGACATAAACTCACAGATTTCAAAGCTCCTTAGCTTCTAAGACTGAGGCCGTTTCCGCAGGAAGGCATCCTCCTGGCATGGGGACATGAGAGGAGTGGAACTGCGACAATACTTTGGCATGACGTCGTTGCAGTCCCACCTTTCTCACATCCCCAGCCAGCATGATCGTGAGGTATATCATTGATGGAAAAGCTCTGTCAATGGCTCCCAATCACATGAGGCTTCCATCGCCACTGGCCATGCAGAAGGCTTCTGTCACATCCAGCCATGCAGAGGGCATAGGAAGAAGGCTGGCTGCAGTGCAGAAGGAAGGAGTGTGTCCCTTGTGCTCCCTTCCACAGGCAGCTGACTAGGTGCAGAGGGGAGCATTGGGGACATGCTCCCATGCCAGCAGAGGCACTGCTGGGATTGTGATGGAATGATGCAGAAATGGGTGACTTCATTCAGCATACAACTGAGGTCATGCCTGCACTAGACTGTGCTATTGTCCCACTTTCAACACTTTCAACATCCTATGGAATCCTGGGGTAGGCAGTTATGGGAGGGACCAGAGGCTGATGTTGAAAGTGGGATAATAGCGCTATAACAGTCTAGTGTGGAAATGGCCTGAGTAACTTCATTCAGCATACAACTGCAAACTAGCTCAGTAACCCTGCAAACATTTTTTAGCAGTTTCTTGTGATTTTCACATACTTCCTTTTAGTACCAAGCCTGTAGAAACAAAAATGGATGAAACCATTACTAACAACAACATCAAGGATGCTAATAGCAACCACCTTCTCCCGCTTTTGTGGCCAATGCAGCACAATCTATGTTCAAGAGAGAGTGGTTGAATATTTGCATAACCACAAAAAAAACGTCAGGGGAAAACCAACTGTCAAGGTTATTTTATGGAAAATGTTTGCCATATGTTTCATTCTCACTAAAAGGCTGCCCTGTTCCTCCCTTCCCTCAGTGCAAGAAAGATACAAAGAACACTTTGCTTTTCACTGACATTCTCTAAATCTCTTCAAAAAATGTCTCTGCACCAAAAAAACTAATTTTTTCCCCTTTTGGAAGCAAAACAGATACACGCACGGTACACACAGATGAACTAGCTGGTTGGTCAGAAAGATTTAGATGACTCATCTAATATTTCTAATTTTTAAACATCCATGTCATGTCCTCCAATATTTTACAGATAAAAATCAGGACACATATGGCCAACCAACATCAGATTGTGGCCAAGATGGCAAGCAGAGAGGATGCAAGCAGTTTGCTTTTGCCACAACCTACTGGGAAGGGCAAGACGTTGCCCCCTCCTCCCCCCTCCACCTGCTGAATTAATTGAATGGAAACTTCTTTAGCATCTTGAATTAAGTTTGCAGCAACTGGAGTAAGCTGAAGAGAAAGGCAGGTGAGTAAGAGGAGGAGGAGGAGGGAAAAACTGGGGCATTTTAAAAGTAAATGAAAAAATGAAATGATAGAGGATTTATGGGGACTGTCCCTGACAAACAGAGACAGTTGGAGGACAAAACAAGGAAGTAGAAAGTGTGGTTTAACTCTGCATTTTGAACAATAAATGTTTTCACAAATGTAAAGCATCTCTTGAGTCCAACAGAAAATATCTTGCTTCTCTTCCAAATGAGGAGGAGAATTTTCTAGTTTCTCATTCTCATGCTTAAGACGAAAGCCATTTCTACACTAGACTGTTATAGTGCTATTATTCCACTTTCAACATCCTATGGAATCCTGGGGTTTGCAGTCTTGGGTGGGGCCAGCCCCAGGATTCCATAGGATGTTGAAAGTGGAATAATAGCAGTATAACAGTCTAGTGCGGAAATGGTGTAAGACAAGCAAGAATTTATATCCCTGCCTGAAGTTGCCTCCCCCACACGTACCCAATGAAGATGGAGCATACTTAATAAGACAGAGAAAGCTGATGAAAGGGGATAGACTCTAGCAAAAGGTCCACACTTGCAGTAGTACTCTACATTGTGATATTTTGTTGCAGGTTCCATTAGTTGTCCATAACAACAACAACATTATCATCACCACCACCACCACCACCATCTTATAATCAACTATTTTGGTAAAAGCGCCACACAACTTAAATTTAAAAAGCATACTTCACCCAAATTGAGTCATTTTTCAACAGCAACAGAAGTGAAAACAAAATTTAAAAGATTGTTTAGGCTTAGATCTAGGGATTGGATGATCATTCCCTAATTACTATTAGCAAGATCCTTGAAATATCCTTGGATTCTAAAATACCTTAGATCTTTCAGTTCTAATGAGAAAGCTTTAAGAACCTAGATGGCTTTTTTTTTGTTCTCTTTCCTAATGCCCTCATCATCACATAAAATATTTAGTCAGTACAGTTAAGCAAGCCTTCCCAATTTCCCATCAGTTAATTTTAACTTTTTATAAAAACCTTTTACTGAAACTGATGGTTTGATAGCTAGGCCACAGTTGCAAGTGGTTAGGTTTTTGGAGGAGAAGAAGAAATAATAGGCCTCAGGCTGAAATTTTCAGACAGAAGGCGAACACAGGTGCAGAAGATGGGAGAAAAGCTAAAAATAAAACAAGAAGGGCTGTTTGAGAGAAAGGAGAAAAAATAAGCACACTGGAAAGTCTAAGAATGAGGCATATGAAACATGGCCAAAGTATTATGGCAGGAAGAAGCCAGATGTAAGACCAATTATCTGGAGAGCAGCAAATTAGGATGAGCTGGCCTAGAAAAGAATCTTAAGGGCCCTTGAAAGAAGAATCGGATGGTGTGAGAAATGGTTGGTTTAAGAGGAAAGGGCATAATATCCATAAAAAGCTGTATATTCCAGATGTGATACACCCCAACAAATTCCATGTTACTGACATTTCATGATCTGATTCTCACAGACCCATATCCATCATTCACCAACTGAATCAACAAATGATCATTTATAATTTATAATACACACACACACACACACACAAATCAATCTACGCAAATTTGTGGGATAAACAGAATTTGGAATCAGTCCTGAGGCTATGCTTTCTAGTGGGGACACACTGAGAGGACAGAGAAATATTAAGCTACAGTATGATAAAGTATTAAGCTACAGTATATGTGAATGAGTCCCAGGCAGAAAGAAAGCTGCTTTAGACTGAGTCAGTCTATTTTCTGCTTTTTATGTACTCTATTTCTGTAACAGATTGATCATTTTGAAAAAGCATTGATCTTGAAAGAGGATACAAGGGTTTCTAAAAGAATGTTGTCAACAGAGCTACTAGACATAGATGCTCTCAACCCTGCAGTGCTATGAAACTCAGAGCTGTCCACCTGCCAAAATTCCTTCCTGTATCCAGCTATTAAAGATACGGGAGTGAACTCTTGTCCTCTATTGAATCCATTCTCTCTCGCAATTGCATCCATTCACCCGGCAGCAAACAGCCAGAATCGTTTGACACCTGACATTTTGTACTCAGGCATGGCTATCTAAGTACAAAATATATGAGAGTGGCACCTTAGGGTGCATTTCGTGTATTCTTAGTGGAAAAGATCAGTCTACCACGTCAAACTTTTAAAGGAATGTGCAGGCTTATTTCTCAGGAAAGCATGGTTTTTTTATTTAATATTTTTTTTAAAAAGCAAAGCATAACCTCCAACATTTCAGAGATGAAAATCAAGACATCTATGGACAAGTGACAGAAGACTGTAGACAAGATGGCAAATGTTATTAATGAGAAAAAGGAGACAAGCTAAGAGAGGCTGCAGCTGTTTGCTGCTGTCTAAGGGCCTTTCTGCACTACACTGTTATAGTGCTATTATTCCACTTTCAACATCCTATGGAATCCTAGGGTTTGCAGTTTCAGGAGGGGCCGGTTGGCAACCAAATACATGTCCAGTCCCAGCAATAACTGATTCCCAACTGTCCTGGTGATATTTGGAGTGGTAGGGAGGCAACTGAATTTTTCTGTGTGGAGTATGGGGGATAATAAATATGCCATGGTAGGAATTTGTAAAGGTGTAGCTGTATTAGTTGTAGAAAACAAATTGTAAAACATCTTAAAAACTATTGCAAATTATGAAAATACAGAGCACCTTAAAGATAATAAGTAACATACTTATTATTACATTAACATACTTGTTATTACATTCATGGAGTGTTATGCTGTACTCTTTAGTGTGTGAAGGGCTCCTGGACCTGAATGCAGCAATACAATGAGTTGGGCCAATTAGTATGTCCTTACTGTTTTCTCAAACCATTGTTAATAGTGTAAGAGCCTGGACAGGGCTATTTTAAGAAATACCCTGTATTTCACTTTCCATTTCAGTTTGACAATTTTGTAAATTAAAAATGAGTAAGAAGTTTCAAAACACTTGTTAATTAGTATGCAATCTGCCTGTATTCTTTGCATAGCATTACTTTTGTTATTGCTGTTCTTTTTGACTGAGGTGCTTTAGTGTCACCATACTGGCATCCCTCTCCCATATTTTCCATCAGCTCCCCTACCACTATGCAAGAATATTTAGCAATGCTCACTGTGTTAACTGAGCCCCTTGTCTGGTAAGTTTTCTGTGTTTTTTCCATAACAATGCAATGGTAGAAGGTTGAAAACAGTCTGGCCATTTCTGCACTAGCCTGTTATAGTGCTATTATTCCACTTTCAACATCCTATGGAATCCTGGGGTTTGCAGTTTAGGGAGGGGCCTCAAAGACCCTTGTCTAAACTGCAAACCTCAGGATTCCATAGGGTGTTGAAAGTGGAATAATAGCACTATAACAGGCTAGTGCAGAAATAGGCAGAGCAAGTGCTGCTTTGCTCTACTTGGGGAAGGAAAACAGTGTGCCAGACTTGAAGCTAATCAACTGATAACTGAAGCCCTTGTCAGAGGTGCTGATGAGGAGCAGCAGCTGTTGGTCCCTGTTGCTCAGGGTGGAGATGAGTCCTGCAGCTCAAGAGCTCCCCCTGCTGCCAAGCAAGCATGGGCGTTCTTCAGCCTGCTCCTTTAAAGCAACAAGGATCCGATTCTGGGATCTGATCTGATTCTGAAAAGGCTCTGGAGCCTGGTTCAATAAGCCCCCAATCAAGGCAGAGACTCAAGAGGGCTGTGCAAAGGGAGGCTTCCATGGCTAAGTTTAAGAAGCAGTGACTGGACACATTTGTGTCTGGGGCTATATAACTGCCTGCCTGGAAGCTTCCCTTTGCTTGTGGCAAACTTATTACAAGCTCTTGTCTTGTCTGTACCTTGCTCCCCACACCTGGTTCCTGATACCTTGAATTGAACTCTCCTGACCCTTGGCTTTGGAACTCTGACTACGGCTTTGCTTGGTGCTCTGGTAAATGAACTTCCTTGAGTAAGTGCTTGTTTGTCTCCTCCCGGCTGGACTTTGTTGGCTCTCCCGCTCTCTTCTCTGGGCTGGCCTGCTGCCCAGGTCTCTGACCTTGACACTGTAGCCCTGTTCTAAACTTCTCCAATGAATCTATAACAGAGACAGAAGATATAGGCCCTTTCCACAGCTTACTTTTTTTCAGCGCTGGGGTGTGGGGATCGCACAAGCAGCCTCCAGTGAGTGGGTCTCGTGTCCCTGCTGCTTCAGCTCTGCGTGAGCTGCCTGTTCCTGAGCAGATAGTGTGAGAGCCCTGCCTCTTCCTTCTGCAGCGCAACCTAGGAGTTTCACAGGCTGTGCTGGGGGAGGAAATGTGACTGCCGTGGCTCCAGAGGCTCCACACGCATGGCAAGTGCATGTGGGGCCCTGGAGCAATGTGCAATCATGCACCATTTTCAGCTGAAAGCCAAAAATGAAAAGGTGCGTGAGTGGTGCCTGCCCTACCCTGCAGCATTGCGCAATTGTGAGTGCATGGTGCAGATCGCTCCTCACAATCGGGAAACACTCCAGGAGCCCTTTTGCATAGCAAATGCTGTGCGCAAAGGGCCACAGATGTGTAGGTCTTCTTTTAAATTCTTCCTTTGAATTAATAAAGTAAGGGAAAGTATATTTAATATCTTCAGTGTATTTAGTTTAGCTCCAAAAAATACCAAGAGCAGTCTAAGGAAGAAATGCTTATTCTGCTAGGCAAGAAATTGTCTCCTCTCTTTTTTCCCCTTATGCTTTTACAAATCCCAAATGAAAGATAGCAACAGCAATAATAATAACTACATTTGTGTCTCATCTACTTAGTAAAACCACCCAGACCAGTGTACAGCATAACCAAACCAAGTAATATAATCAATAAAAATGCACATACAGCCAACAAGTTCTAAAGTTACCCCTGCAATACAATCAACACCTAAAGCAAAACATTAATGCAAACCTAACAGCAGCAAGAATATAAGATGCTAGCAAGCAGCTATTTATGATAACATATCATTCACAGGAATGGCTTTCTTATTCTGCTAAGGGCATTGTTTCAAATAAATATTTCCACTATTGTCACATTTCCAGAGTCTTAAAACTGCAATCTTGTGTTTGGTTATTTATGTTTACCCCACATTTCATTTATTATTTTATTTTATAACCTGCCCATCACCTCATGATCCTGGAAGTCAAATGCATATTAGATCAATAAACTGCATATGTACTAAAGAAGTGAGGGACCTGGTTGTTTTGGACAGAACTGTTTGCGGAAGCTAAATTTGAGAGAGACATAAATACTGCTTTCTAGAACATAACATGAGTCACCCCAGTAAAATAAACAATGAGCCCCCAGTGTAGCATTGTAAGGGACAATTTCAGGTCATCTTTGAACTGTACAAGTTCCAAGGCCTTGCATGTTCCGAGTAAATCTCCTAGTGTTTTTTGTAGATTTTACTTGTTTGATGCCTTCCACTCCCAGTAGCTTCCAGTAAACCTAGATGACTGTAAAGTGGACAGTGATTTCGAAAACATATTAAGGACAACAAAACACCAGTCTTGTAGATTTGGCATGCCTTCTCGACCCCCAACCCTCCACTGCAGTCTGCAGAGGTCATTAACAATGGACCAGAGATTGCACAAGCAAAGCTTTACTGCTCCATATAACTCACCCCCATAAACTGTCAGCTTTACAACCAATTGGCAGCTACATGTCAACAGTCAGACATTTGCCAGGACACACACTTAAGCAGCAGATCCACAGTTAGCTCTTGAAGCCTCCTAGATGTGCAAATCTCCCCCTCCCTTCTGTCATTTCCTGTTCTTTGTCCTGTCTGAGCAAGCAAAGACAGCAATAATAACGCCCGCCTTTCCTTATCCCTCTGGACTGAGGCAAACAGTGCAATAGTAGCACAACTGATGAGGAGGATGTGGGGCTCTGCAGTGATGGAGAGCACCATTCCATGGCTAGAAATCCTGATTAAGAAGCTGACACTAGCAGCTCAAGAAGCAAATCAAAGGCTTTACTGTAGGAACTCCACTGAGATAGGAAAGTTCTGCAAGCTGCTAAGCTAATACTGAATCAAACGACTTTCACTTCTGGAAGAAAAAGAGAGAAAAAGCAGTGTGGAAAAAAATAGTAGAAAGATGTTAGTTTGCATTACAGAGAACTCAGGATAGGTAGATAGGAGATGTGAACATGGGGAGTCACTTAAACTACTTAACTCTGTCACTGATACTCTTAAGACATTTTTAATTTAATGCCAGGCATTGTATTTCTAACCTTTGGGCAACAAAGAATCTTGTTCAGGGCCATGAGACCCTGGAACTGAGCCTATTTCCACACTAGACTATTATAGTGCTATTATTCCACTTTCAACATCCTATGGAATCCTGGGGTTTGTACTTTAGGGAGGGGCACTATAACAGTCTAGTGCGGAAATGGCTTAATACTGCCATGAAGTAAAATCCCAAGAACTATTAGAAGATCTTCTGTGATGTACAGGATAACTCCAAGTTCAAGAAACTGAGCTCAGAAGTTTCAAAAGCTTTATTCAGGAACACTGAAGAAACAGCAGCATACCTTGGTGTTGCCAAGACTAAAGGAATATTGGGTTTGCAGTGCTATAGAAACTATTACATTTAAAAAGTAGTGCACGCTAACATTTCATTTGATGGTTTACCCAAACAACTAATTTCTCAAGCTCTCTATTCCCCTCCCCATTTTTCCATTCAGCTTGCCAACAGTCCACCCTTGAAATTGTGCCTGTTTATTCTCTTAACACAAGTCATTACAATAACATTTCCATGTTCACAGCTTAACTAGCCATCAATGGATCTCATCATCCCCTACCTACATAGCAGAATACACAAGCACTAAAATAAAATCAGTTTCTTAAAAACATGGCAGGGAGAGCTCAGCTGACCTGACATCTTCCCAGTTTTAAAAAACAACAATCAAAAACTAGGAAACCAGAATCATTGTGAGAAAGAATGCTAGATAGTTGCTATATATAGTATGGATCACTGAAACATTAAAACTTTGTGCTGCCCTTCATAAGCTTTCCTATTTTTGATATTCCCAGTGCACAGAAACATAAGAATGAAGAGTTCTTTGTGTATGGTAGATATCACACATGGAATCAGCTTATTTCGCCTCACAATCACCACTTAGATAACATTTGTAATGAGATTAAAACAGATTATTATCTGTTGCGCATCACTGGTTCACCATGAGCTAAAAACATCCATGTAAATAAATTTAAAACAGTTGCCTCAAGTCACCGTTTCATTGTTACCTAGCCTCAGAATATCTCCCAACCATTCCTGCATGTTTGTTCATTTTAATTAAGCATCGCAGCAACAATTTAGCAGTTTAAAGAAGGCATCCTTACCAAAAGCTAGCAAACATCCTTCAGTGACTGAAAGATCATCAACAGCAATGGTTTCTCCTGGTGTCCAGGGTTCAAATATCTGGCCTTGAATAGAAAGCTGCATAACCTTTAGCAAAATATTTGGAAGATGTAAATACTCAGTAGCAAAACTGTCAATTACAATATTCAAAGAATTTTACAACAGGAGCTGTGTAGAAGCCGTGCCTTTCTCTCGGTTCTCTTTCTACTGAGGACAGTTTTACACAGGTAGGTTCTTTTGCATACTTTGCAGTGCCCTTTCCTGGCATCAGTACTGAGGGAGCAGGAAGGTAAAATGGGAGAACAAATCTACCCAGTGTGTGTGGTGTTTAGAGGGCAGCCTGTGATACATGGGTTGAATGCAACCCTGCTGGTTCTGATCCCCCTCCCCCGAAAATGGGATCTTCCCATTATCTAGGCAACATAGCTGAAAGGGGATAGTTCTCTCTCCAGGTAAACAAGGAGTTAATGGGGTTATGGGTTTAAGTTACATTTATTGGGGGTCAGCATCACAGAAGGACATCAGAAACCACAATAGTCAATTGCCCAATCAGTAAGACCAGATGGAGGAAAATGTGTGAAGCTTTGAGATGCTTTGGTCAAGAAGTTTTAAAAAGGCCTCAGAGACCATGAGGCAGAGAGAGACAAAGGAAGATCAACCAGAGACAGAAGGCCAGTTGTAGGTTGGGCCAAAGAAGCTCAAACTCCACAGAAGCACATACTGTCTCCCTCCATGTACCTGTTGGTCATGCTTGCAGACAGAATTCAGCCTTTGAGTTCAGAGAGTCTTTCCCCAGTGGTTTCCTACTGCGCTACTACAGGAAGGGGACTTAAAATCAGTAGGTGGTGGCAGCTAGAAGGTTTCCAAGGGCAAAGGGTGGTACTCATCTCCTACTTGAGGGCAGGAGACAGCATCAAGTGGAAGAATAGCCCCCCTTTCCTCTCACACCCCCAAGCACCTACTGCTGTTCACTACCACTAACAAAAGAAGGCCTGCATTTGCCAAGGTACCACAAGCATCATTTGCAAGGGGAATTAGTACTCTCATAAGCCTCTCAGAAGGCTCTCAATTTCAAAACAAGGAAAAATATTCTCCATGCATTATTTTAAAGGCAAATTGCAGCTTAAAAAATAACTTTGACTGCATTGCCATGCATGAGGTGTGGCTCCAGTTGGGTTTGGTGAACCAACATGCACCTTTACACTCAACTAGGTTGCCCACCATTGAATTAAATTGTTGTTAGAACTGATGCAGGGAAACTCTGGTTGAAACCCTCATGCAGAAATCAGGTTTGCTACCACTCACTGTAACCTATTACATTATTATGGGGAGAAATGAAGGTGGAGTAGAGGAGTGAATCCTCAGCTATGTGAGAATGAATAATTGCATTTGTGTTTTCCACACTGAGGAGAACAATTAACATTCCTCCACAGCTTCTCCTCAAATTTAAATGTCCCACAGTGTTGTGGAGAAGTTATTCTGTGGAGGAAAAAATGTAGGGTTTTCCTTTTAAAAAACTTGTTTAGTGTACAGAAAAGAGGTTTCCTGCAGCATGTTTTAGAGCTTCCTAAATTGCTTTTACAGATTTAAAGAGGGCTGTTGTAATCCAGAAAATGATAGTCTCTATCAAGCAAAGCAGCACACTTAAGATGGAACTGGGACACCTGTCCTAAAACCACTTTTCAACTATGGACTGAACAAGATGGATTTCTGGACTTGCCATTGGTCCATCTCCATAGGGGGTTTTTTCAGTCCAAAGAAGGTTGAAAGAAATATACCATCTATTGAGTTGCTGGTGTGCCATCACACATGGCTTATAAAATCTGCATGATTTGGTGGGTCACAAATTGGACAAGCCAGTTTAATATTCACAGCATACTAAGTGCTGGTTTAAAAAAAATAAATGATTTCCTACTGGTACTGTGAAGTTCATTACCATGTGCTCCCACTTTATCTGCTAGCATGTGACAATTTAACTAATTTCAATTGTACTTACATGCATAACTGCAAAATTAATGCTCCCATTAAATCATGAGATAAGGTCAAGTAATACAATAGCACCATCCATGTGCTTTTTAGCAGAATCTACACCTAAGTATTCACTCAAATTAAATTTCTAGTGCACATTCTCTTTAGGGTGACATTTCACCTATCCCAGTGTCAGAATAAACCACAGCAATTTGCATACCTCAGTGTTCAAAGTATTGTTGATTATAAGCACGACTCTTTTCCACTCATTTTTAATTCCACCCATTTCTTGCCATATGGGCTTTACAGTTCTGTCAGAGGGAGACTGAAGTCCCACTGTTAGGGTTCCATTTATTTGACCAATCCAGTAGTAAAAAGAAAGCTAAATGGGGAGAAATAAGAAACAATCTCTGTGTGTTGGCAAGTCACAATGACAATAAGCAATAGGAAAAGAAGACACAACCAAATACCTGGCAGGTAAGCTGGTTGCTAGTTGCAAAGATCACCCCAATTCTCAGAACTGCAATGGACTGGTCTATTCTAGAGGACAATGTAAGGAAGTGAGCTGTTGAGGAATAAGACAGATTTTTCAGCATTTGGTTTCTTAAGCTTTGTAGAATTTGTCTGAAATGGGGGGCCACAAATTAATAAAATATGTTTTATTATAGCCAAAAGAGCCCTGTATATAGCCCTTACATTTCCACACAGAATGGGCTGCAATGCCTTTAACAACAGACCTGTCTTCCTGGTGTAGACTCAAAGAATGACTTGACTTCACAGTCATAGCAATAACGTTCCATCAATGTGGGGAAAAGAACCTTAGTGATTGTCTCAAGTGGCACCTAGTACCAGAATATCTTGAATCTAGATCCTTTTGGTAAGAAGGCCAGATCCTTCCCTATGAGGGTTCTGCAGGAGCAGTTTCCTGGCACAAACAAGCTTTAATATTTTGCTGTTTATTTAATTATTTATATCACATCCTATATTGGGTGATCTCAGAGCAGCATGTGATATAGGATATCACATCCTATATTGGGCGATCTCAGAGCAGCATACAAATATCCCCTTCTTAAATACCCTTAACTTGTTCTTTCTTGCACCTTTTGCATACACAAGCCAGCTTTGCATATTGTTTCATAGAACAGTACCTCTTTGCTGTCTGAATCACATTTTTGCTAACTAAAACTATGGCTATGCCCCTCATAATCTTTGTTCTCATTTGGTATACACCAGTCTTTCTGTTCATTTTTGTTTTTCTGGCTCTAGAGCTTGGTATGGAAATTGAGCCCTTAACTTTAAGAATATACTATCCTCTTTGGGTGAGTTGCCTTGTTATCATTTGATTGTCTGACTATGACTTATAACTTTCTCAAGCACAAATCCATTTTTCAATATTTACCAATTCTACTTGGACTCACTGGCAGTTACTACCCCTGATCCATTTCATGATATTGTTTCAAACTGCAAACTCTTTCAGAAGAGTGGCATATTTTTGATTTCCAGAGAGTTAACCAGGGCAGAGACTATGGCCACTATATATTATAACAAGACCTGTTTAAATAAAAAGAATTTCTTGGAAGCGCTGCTGAAAATTGGTTCATATTAAGTCACAGGCTGTGGCCCTGTTTGAATCCAATTCCTGTTTCTAATGGGGCTTCCATCTCATACTTTAACGACCACTTAAATTCAGTAAAGTGACCAAGAATGCTTAAGGTCAGAAACCAATTTTATGCCTTCTACTACACTTTTCAAGTCTTAAAATTATAGATTAAGGAAATGTTTAAAGATGATTTCTGAAAGAAGTATAGAGTGAAGAGGCTTCTGTATGAACAAATGTGAGACTGATCATTCTTATCTGCAATAGTAGCATAGATTCACAGAATATCTACAGCCAGGAATCTTTTGGAGATAAATTCTTATTGATAAACATTTGATAATGTCCGGTGTCCAGATGATGATGATGATGATGTTGTTGTTGTTATTATTATTATTTTCTTTTGCTCCTACATGATTAGCCTTATTCCTTATTATTTAACTTCTTTGAACCAAGTGCTCTGGGTCAACTACAAGGTGTAATTAAGTTCAAATTACTCAAAGCAAGAAAGAACCACAAGCTAAAGACGATCAATGAATAGTAGATTTTTGAAGTCAACTCTGGCCACTTTTGCATGTAGCAAAAAGTGGGAATCCCTTGGTTATCTTGACTCACTGTGGATGAATTTTACTGTGGCCTTGCAATTGTGGTTTGTTTGAGGCCCACAAACTGACACTCTTGATTCAGACATCATGACAGCTTATCTCTTGGTTCATTTTTTCAACAGAGGGATGAGCAAAGCAGGAGCAACTAGCAAGGGCAGTAGATATGCTTATTCCTAACAATGAAATGTTGTTCTTACCCGTGTTGTTCCCACTGTGATCCGAGTGAGGAGATCCTGAGATGTTAATTCCATTTCTCCTTACCCAGTCAGTAGGTGACTTCCCATTATCGATAATTTTGTACAGTCCATTCTCAAAATCCAATTTTTCATGATAGTAACCTAATTTTAAAACAGTAACTTCCATAAGTTCTGCTGCAAAGTCAAGGTAAGGTATACTTACTGTTGTTCAAAACAACATGCAGTTCATGTAAATCTTATTTTAATATCTAATATTATCCCAAAATAGTCTTTACACAAAAAAGAACCTATATCTATATGACCTTGCAGCTATACAATCTCATAGTTCACGACAAATACCATCCCTGTGTGAATAGATGGATAAATAAGGAGAGGAAATGCACGCGCGCGCACACGTGCATACACGCACACACAGAAACCAGATGGGGGGGTTGTCAATATGTTACCCACAGTTTATCGCTGACTCGATTTAGCTTCTTTCTGTAACTACAATTTAAAGAGGTGGTGGAGAAGGGACCTCCCTATTGTCACTGTTCAGTGCCTGGCAACTAATCTCTTGCACTCTCTCTTCTTTCCTGTATGGGTTGCCATTCCCTCCTGAATGCAATCTCTCCTCCCACCCTTGCTTCCTGCTCATAGAGAGCCAACAGTATTCTTGGGAGGAAGAAAGAGCAAAATTAACAATTAACAGAAGAAGGGGATAACCATAGAGAGTTAATATGGCTGAGCAACATGATGCAGAAAGCTGTACTGTCACAATGACCCTCACATTCGCTGCTTTATAGCCAGAAATCTGAAACTTTGCAGATCATTTGGTAAAAGCAACCTGAGGGAAGGGGAGTTTGTGAAGGAGAAGCAAACTATATGACGTGCCCTCCTTGTTCTGCCATGGCACGCTACCTTTACCTTTAATATTTTGGAGAAAGTCATATAGCATTTGTTTGTTTATTATAGCACTCATTGATGGACTCTCAACTCACCAAGGAACATAGATAATGTACAACAAATCAAACATTCAAAACATTAAATACATGGACTTTTAAAAACAGACTAAACACTGAAATTCAAACCAGGCCATTAAACAGAGTGGTCACCCCTAATTTTAAAGACCAAAGGCCTAGCAAAGAAACACGCTCTTTACTACCTGCTGAAACCCAGGCCATTTCCGCACTAGCCTGTTATAGCGCTATGATTCCACTTTCAACATCCTATGGAATCCTGGGGTTTGCAGTTTCAGGAGGGGCCAAACTGCAAACCTCAGGATTCCATAGGATGTTGAAAGTGGAATCATAGCGCTATAACAGGCTAGTGCGGAAATGGCTCCAGAAGGGATGGAACTGGCTTGACTCTCCTTAGAAAGAAGTTCTCTAGTTGGGGTGCTACTACAGAGAGAGAGAGTACACCCAGTCATGCATTCCCACCAACCTAGCCTCACAGATTTCTGTACTTTCATCATATCAAAAGACCCCCATTTTCAACACTTGATTCACGGTTTTCAAAACCTGTTTATTCTGCCACTTCCCATTGCATTCCCTGCTTTTAGTATATTATGCCTATAATGTTGGGGTTGACAGTAAGCTGTGACTCATAGGGGCCATCATGTCACCAAGCCAGTAGCCACCACACTGCCATATCTCCAACTGATCCTCTCCCTAATAGTATAAATCAGGGTAGACCATTCCTGTTAAACTGTGGGAAATCATGATGCTGAATGGGATGACAAGAGGCAGAAAGGCTGGTAGCTGAGGAACACAGCCACAGTCATCTCATTTTCACATATAAGATCAAGTAAGTTTCCCCTGAAGGGCAACACTTTGTGACTGGAGAAGCTTTACCAAAAAAAACAGCAATTCATCAGTCTCTTTGTTTTAAATTGTCGGATGCATTGCAGCATGAAGAAACAATGGTTGCTGTTGAGAAATAAGATTGAACAAATCTGGATGAGAAGTACATAATTTAGATTGCCAGCTGAAAAAAATAACAATGTTATGTAAAAACAGCCTTCTAGAACAGGGGAAGGAAACTTTGAGCCTTTCTGCACTACACTGTTATAGTGCTATTATTCCAGTTTCAACATCCTGTGGAATTCTGGGGTTTGTACTTTACTGAGGCCAAAGAGCTCTCTGGCTAAGAAATCCAAATGCCTCTCTCTTAAATATAAACCCCAGAATTTCACAGGATGTTGAAAGTGGAATAATAGCACTAAAACAGTGTAGTGCAGAAAGGCCCTATGTGCGGGACAGGGATTTTTGCTCCCAACCTTCCCTTGGGTCACACCTGCTTTTCCCATTCCCAAAGAGGGCAACCAGAAGTGACACTACATTAGTTATAGTTGACATTTTGGATGACATACATCCAAACACAGATGAGTAGACTGTGGTGTTTGTGGCACCTTTTGGGCATTTTCAGATAAAAATTGCCACAAAGAAATCACATTGATTTTTTAAAAAAAATAATAATGGGAGGATTCATGGGGACTCTGTAGGACTTGCAGGTTGCTTCAGAGGATGTAGTTTTTTGTGGCAGGGACTGTGAACTACACTTTGCTTACCCTTGCTCTGTAAAACTCCTATCCAGTTTTCCTCCTAGAATAAGCGATCATCTCTCTGTATCAACCAACATATAGGCAACATTTACAGCAAAAAGGTATTCAATTCAACATAGGGTTGGGCTAAGTGGAAAAGAGTTTTGCATGCAATTTAAGAATATTACAATTTTCTTTTTTTAACAACAACAAAAAAATCCTTCTATGCATACATCACATTGACATATTGGAAGTAAGCATTATAGCCAGCATGTAGTGGTTTAAGTGTGTTGAACTTGGAGAGAGAGGAATTTAAATTTCCACTCTGCTGTGAAAACCTACTGAGTGATCTTGGGCAAGCCACCACTTCTCAGAAGGCAAGTCAATCCACTCTCCCCGAATCTTGTTAAGAAAACCCTGTGATAGATTCACCATAAGTCAACAAAAAGTGAGGACTAATAGGAAACAATGGCTGTTTCTGCAGCTTACTTTTTTGTAGTGGTGTCCAGTGGCAATCTCAGCAGTGGCTGTTCCGGGAAGGGAGAACAATTGCAATGCTCCCCTCTGCACAGGACTGGCTCCCTGCTGAAGGGAGTGTGATGGACACACTGCTTCCTTCCACAGCACAGCTAGATACTTTCCTAGGCTGTGCTGGGACAGGAAGCACCACCATCACGTTTCCTGTCCTTCTGCAGGACAGGTAAGTATGGGATGATGGCTTGATCGCAGGTCATTGACGGGGAAAATCTGTCAATGATTTAACACGTGATCACACCACTCAAGGACGGGAGAAGGATGGGACCATGATGATGTCATGCAGAAGGGTCATTGTGGTCCCATTCTTCTCCCATCTCCATGGTGGGATGGGAGGGTGCTGTGGAAAGAACCAAAGAGTCTTGGCCATGATTAACCTCACTCTGAATGATTTCAATGGATCAACCATAAGTTTGACTAAATCTGAACTTGTTTCTGTCTTCTAAGACCTCAAGGGACATTTCCACCTTCAGAAGGTTTCAGTTTATAGCCTGGTCTCTTAATCACATGGCCCCTTAAATTCTGGATGACTACACTATAATGATGTCTCTTTTAAACACCTGTGGCCTGAATTTCAATAAGCTATTAACGTCAGTGTAATGATAGGTAAAAACATTACAGTTTATTGGGTAATGCTGTCAGAGAGCCAGCCATACATTTTACAGCGTGCAGTTCTTCATAAATCAGCTTTTCAGTATGGGGCATCAAGTGTTTACATTTTCATTAGCTCTTTGAACTCACTTTCATATCCAAGCTGATTCTGCTTTGGCACTGTATAAGAAGTATAAGAAGAAGATGAAGACAAATGGCTGGCAGAGAGATTGTACCCTGAGTCAGGTTTAAGATAACTAAAATTATTCATGGCTGGGGAAAAATGAGAAATAGCTTCTCCTAAAAACGTATACATTCTATCCCCCAAAACAGATATTACCAACATGATTCTTTTAATACTATCTTTTGTAACTTGGAATACTATATCCAGTACAGTAGACGTTGAACATACATTTATAGTTAGAGAGAACTAGGAGATCCTGTGAATAATGATGTATATACCTCAAAAAAGAAGGGAAAATGGATGTACAACAAACAACCCTTCTGGCTCCATATTGTGTGTTTCAACTTTATTGGAACACACATATTTTCTACCTTACTGTATTTAAAGATGACAAGTGAAGAAAGAAGCAGTGGCCACCCCTCTCTCAAAGTTTTCTGCTAATTTATTCACTTCTCCCAAGTTTCATATATTAACCATATATTAAAGTCCTGTCAGAGCTTGGAAAAACGTAGTTGCAAAGAACTAGTTAGTTGTAGTTAATTCCTTTTTTCAATAACAAAAATATTAAAGTTGATAATAAGGGATCATTTCACTCCTCTTGTGATGTACTGTAACTGTACTATTTTATTCATTTTTATAGCTATAAAGGTGTCGCCTCACTAAATAGAGGAGGAGGAGTACTACATGGTTCAAGTGCTGGCTCACATTGTGCCTTATGCTGCTGCCTTATGCTTTGTCATGGATATTGAGGTGATGACAATGTGGATAAAAGAAGAGTGCATTTTTTATCAAAAAACAGGGACTTGTAGCATTTGATTTTTTTTAAAAAGAAGCCTGAAAGTTAACTACTGTTAGTTCAAACAGGTAGGAAAGTAAAGAATTATTTTTTAAAAAATTGCACTCAGCTTCTTTGGAGCCTTGCTAATCAGTATCGGAAGTAATTTCCCAATCTCTCGATCACATATAGAACAAATTAATCCACAGATTGGGAAAGGTGCCCCTCCAGCATATAATGAAAATAGCACTTTACAATATAATATACAATATAGTACTTCACAATATAATTTACTAATTTATAACATAATCTACACTATACTTTAGTACTTTGCAATTAATAAATGAATAATCTAACTTTTTACATTTTTTAAAAAAAATCATAGTTTGCTGTTTTAACATTGTTTGGAAGCTGAAGATACTTCATAGATAATATTTAGTGCACTGAACATAAGCCACTTTGCTGATTTTTAATAGTGTGATCCCAAAGTTACCTATTGAGAGTATATCTCATTAAATTCAATGACGCTTACTTTCAGGTTAATAGATATAGGACTCCAGGCTGAATGAATTTTATTGAGGTTGAAATGGCAAGCAGAAGGAACTTGCTGTCTGTCTAAAAAGGCCACCAATTTATTCATCCAAGACTGTTGTGTTCTGTACATTGGCTATGTTTGTATGTCATACTAAACTAAGGCCATTTCTGCACCACACTCTTATAGCGCGATTATTCCACTTTCAACATCCTATGGAATCTTGGAGTTTACAGTTTCGGGAGGGGCTGGCTGGCCCCTCCCAAAACTGCAAACCCCAGGATTCCGTAGGATGTTGAAAGTGGAATAATCGCGCTATAAGAGTGTGGTGCAGAAATGGCCTAAGAGTGGATAACCTTTTTGATGCTAAGGGCCACGTTTTCTTATCAGAAAGGGAGAGTGGGTGTTCTGCCCACTTTTGGATTTTACCCTGTTCACTATCAGTAAATAGCTGCCCAAACATTTTCCATGATGGTTATGTTTGCCCCCCAGCCTCAAAACACTGGATGACTCCAATGCTTGCTGCAGATCATTCCCCCTACCTGTTTTCATTACACTTAGGTCATTTCCGCACTACATTGTTATAGTGCTATTATTCCAGTTTCAACATCCTACGGAATCCTGTGATTTGCAGTTTAGGGAGGGACATTTAGAATTCTCAGCCAGAGAGCTCTTTGGGCACAGTAAACAACAAATCCATAGAATTCCCAGATGTTGAAAATTGAATAATAGCACTCTAAGGCTATTAGAGTTGCCATGCGAAAGGGCGCCTGGGGTGTTGTGCGATTGTGAGGAGTGATCTGCACGACACTCACAATTGCATGATGCTCCAGGGTAGGGCAGGCTCCACTTGCACACTTTTTCATTTTCGGCTTTCAGCCAAAAATGGTGCACAATCGCGCATTGCTCCAGGGCCCCGCATGCACTTGCCGTGCATGTGGAGCCTCCGGAGCCACTGTGGTCGCACTTCCTGCCCCAGCACAGCCTGGGAAATTCCCAGGCTGCACTGTGGAAGGAAGAGGCGGGGGTCTCATGCTGCCTGCTCGAGAGCAGACAGCTCATGCGGAGCTGAAGCAGCAGGGATGCAAGAGCCTCTCGCTGGAGGCTGCTCACGCGATCCTCGCACCCCAGCGCCGAAAAAAGGTAAGATGCAGAAAGGGCCTAACAGTGTAGAGCAGAAATGGTGTTACTTCAGCCCAGGCCTACCCAGTGATAGCACTAGATATCTCTTTTGATATCAAAATCATTCAGCCTTCCTCTGCCACCCCGCTCCACGTGTTTGTGAGGCCTCCGGACAAGCACGTAAACAGGTGCGGCCGGTAACTGTTGGACATTCCATTCTCCACCTAGGCAGGCAGAACAGAGCCACTCCGTTGCTTCAGGGACCTCTCCTGCAAACACCCTCTTGCTTAAGCGCAACACTAACAAAAGCGCCCGGCTCTGAGCCGATAGTCTTACAAAGCCAAGCTAAGCACCTTGCATTTGCCTACTGGCTACACTATTGTTGATTCTGCACTACGCCGATCATGTTAAACTCGACCTTTTCCAAAGCTTTTTCCCACTCCAAACTCGCATTGTTCTCACCGAGTATGGCATGGCCTGCAGTCACAATTCACCCTATATAAACCCCCTGATTCCAAGACCACATCGGATCGCTCCGGACTTCCATCCTGCCTTGCTGCTGCTTTGTCTGGCAAGCTCCCCTTGGCGAACCGCACTGAGTTTCTTCCCTACCATCTTCAAGCTTCCTCAGGACTATGAGAAAGGTGTTGTATCACCCATTTCCTCCGAAAATCCTTATTTCCAATTCTTCTATTAGCTGTGTGATTGTGGTGTCTTTACTGTTTGTTTGTCTTTTAATAAAAACATCATTTTTGCTATTTTAAAACCTGTCTGACTGCTTGACTGACCTGACCCCATAGACATTGCAAGATCCTGCTACGTTACCCTGCCTCTCGCTAGCTTTAATGAGTGCTCCAGCTAATTTTCCCCAAAGTTGTGTTATTGTGTTTTGGTTATTTGGGTGCCCATCCTGGGACCTCCAGAGAACAGGGTAACAATGGCCTAAAACACTGACATGCAAAAACGCCATTTTCCTTTTTGCCCATTGGACTTCCCATTATACCACATCACTCTCTTCTGCTTTATGTAGATGCAGGAGCTGTTTTAGAACTTTTAAGCTCAGAGCTGAGGTGCTTTTTGCTTTTTGTTGTGTTATGGCTTGCAATTTGTGTTTTATGTCCTTCCCAAGCAATGGTAGCTTGAAGCTACTCATGTGGTAAATCTGCAAATAGTTTGCAAGTTTAGGCCAAAAAGATTCCTCTGCCTCTTCCTGTGCTAGCAACTTTTTGTGAAACGTTACCAGAATATTGCTGAAACTGCAGTCTAGAAAAGCATTACAGTGATGAAAATACAAATGATTCAAACAAATGCTTTTATTCAGTAATTAATCTTCATTACAGTACATGAAAGGACAGTGTTGCTGACATGCACAATATTGGGTGTTGAAGCGTTAGTGCTAAATTGTGACTTGATGATCATGGCAATGTTTGTGAGAATTATTTTTATGAATACACATTTTTGCTAGCCTTTAAAATTTTTCTTACACATATCAGTAGAGGAAGAAATGCAAAAAGCTCTGGATTTGGAATGTTCTTCTATTTCAGTTTAATGTTGCTTTTTATGGTGAAAAACACGTAGGAAAAGCAGGCTGTAGATTCCTTCCTGGACTATGGGCATCAGTTCACAATATAGATAAAGCAACATCTGGTTTGATTATTCTTTGAAAACAGAACATAAATGTAGCAGAATACAATGACTACTACGTGTTTTCAAGTCAACTCTGACTTTTGACACCCTATCATAAGGTTTTCTTGGCAAGTTTTATTCAGAGAAGATTTGCCATTGCTTTCCTATAAGGCTGAGAGACTGTGACTTGTCCAAGGTCACCCAGTGAGTTTTCCTGACTAAGTGGAAATTTGAATTCTAGTGTCTTAGGCCCTTTCCACATGACGATGCTGAGCCGCTTCTGTCACGGGATGGCAGCAGTCGACAGGTGGTGCTTCTGCATGATTTCATTGCCATCCCGCTGTCATCCTGTCATGAAGTATCACACTCGCACGGTATTTGAAAAACATTAAAAAATCCATTGTACACCTTCCATTGCATGGCACTCCTGTACTTACCATCATGTCAAAGCCACAGCCATACGACTGTGATGTTTCCTGCCCCAGTACAGCAATGGCAAGTGCTCAGCTGTGCTGCAGAAGGAAGGGGTGGGCGATCCCACTCCCTTCTGCCAGGAGCGAGCAGGTGAGGAGAGGAGCGTTACTGATACACTTCCTTCCAGACCTGGATTTGCAGCGCAAAGACGTGGAAAAGCATCGTAACATGGAAAGGTCCTTAGTGTCCTAGTCCGACACTCAAACCACCATGAATTAGTGTATTCTAGGTACAGTTCAATACAAACCTCAAATATGTTTGGTTTGCATCCCATTAATGCTTGATTCAGATATCATGATGGGCTATGTGAGTTAACAGAACTGTGCTGCACAATCCTAAGGACACTGACACGTGAGTAAGGCCCACTATATTCAGTAGCATCCTTGCATCAGAGGACTGTGAGGCAAACACTACCAGCCCCAGCCCCAAAAGACTTCAGGCCTGAGCAAGCTCTAAGAATTTTCACGGGGTAGCCTTGTGCTTATAAGATGGACAAATAATTTCTTTTGTTTTGTTTTTTTAATATTAAAAAGTAATAGTCTACTTGCTCTGCACTGCCTGGCTGAATCCCTGGGAGAGAGTATTCTTACTTATTCTTATGATCTACTAAGGCCCCTAGATCCTTTCCACATGTACTGTTATCAAGCCAGGTGTCATTTTTCCTGCCTAAACCTTGCATTTATCCATGCTGAAACTCATTTTGTTAGTTTTGGCCCAGCAATCCAGTCTATTAAGATCCTGTCCTCTGGAACTTTAGCTACCTGTCTCCTAAATTGGTGCCATCTGCAAATCTGATAAATGTGCCCTCTGTTACATCATCACAGTCATTTATAAACACTGGGCCCGGGACAGAACAGTGCAGCAGTCCACTTATCACTTTCCTCCAGAATGACAAGAAGCCATTTATGGGCACTCATTTGATTAGATCCATAAACAACTATAAATCCACCCAACAGGATCATTATCTAGCCCATTTTGACAACTTGTCTATAAGGATATCACAGGAACTTTGTGAACACCCACAGTGAAATTAAAATATGTTACATCCACAACATTCCCGAGACCTATCAAGCTTTAAGTCTGGAAGGAGGGAGGGAGGCATGACTTAGGGAGCTTGGTATGTTTAATCTTGAGAAGAGGTTAAGAGGTGACATAATAGCTATGTTTAAATATTTGAAGGGATGGAGGATCGAGCAAGCCTGTTTTCTCCTGCTCCAGAGATTAGGGCCATTTCCGAATGGTGTCGCTGTGCCACGATGGGGACGCATTGGCAGCGGTTTGTAAGTCATGCTTTTGCACAACGTCATTGCAGTCCCGCTGCCAATGCATCCTCACATGTCACAATCGCAGGATATTCCATTAATGGAAAAAAACTGTTAATGGCCCGCAATCGCATGATGTTCCTGTTGCCAGTGGCCATATGGAACGGGAAATGCGATGTAGGTGCTTCCTTCCCCAGTGCAGCATGGAAAAGAGACCAGCTGCAGTGCAGAAGGAAGGTACATCCCGCTCACGCTCCCATCTGCAGGCAGCCGGCTGGGTGCAGAGGGGAGCATTGGGAACACACTCCAATCCAGACAAAGGTTCTGACAGGATGATGCCAGGACCACAACGGAAAAGGGTAAGATATGGAAATGGCCTAGGAAATGGAGCAATGGCTTCAAGCTTCAGGAAAAGAAATTTCATTGAAACATTATAAAAAACTTCCTAATAGTAAGAGCAGTTTGACAACTGAATATGCTGCCTGGGAGTGTGGAGGAGTCTACTTCTCTGGAGGCTTTTAAACAGAGGTTGGATGGCCATCTGTTGGGAGTGCTTTGATGGTGTATTCCTGCATGGCATGAAGTTGGATTCGATGGCCCTTGTGATTTCTTCCAACTCTATGATTCTATTATTCTAATAATTGTAGCATTCTTTTCTAAGTGCTCACACATTGACTTTAATGATCTTTCCTGGAACCAATGTCAACCTGATGGCAGTCATCTGGTTCCTCTTTTAGTCTTCTTTTTCTAGATTTGGACAACATTTGCCCACCTCTGGTCTACAGGGAGCTTATTTGTTTTCCAGGAATCCTAGAAAATTATAAAAGCTCTAAGATTACGCATGCAGGTTTCTTCAGTACTTGTGGATGCAGTTTATGTGGTTAACAAGATAGTATACTTCTCTAGTCTGGTCACAGCCTAAACTACCATATTTGCCAATGTATAAGATGCACCAGTGTATAAGACGTGCCCCATTTTCAAACACTATTTTTCAGGGAAAAAAGTGAATCTTATACACCAGCAAATAGGGTATTAGGCTAAAGTGGAACTATCTAGCAGGCCTATGGCACAAAAAGTAGCCCTTTTAGTACCACTAGAAAGCTGCCAACAATTAGCAACGATGCCCAATCTGGTCATGGTGACACATGCCTTGCTTATATCCAGTCTGGATTACTATAACATGCTCTGTGCCCCATGAAGAGTGTTTGGAAACTTCAGTTGGCACAAAGAGCTGCAACTAGAGTATTAACTGGGGCTGGTTATGGAATCATACAACTCTCTTGCTCCAATAACTCACTAGTCTGTGTCCAGGCACAATTCAAAGTGCTGGTTATGGCCTATAAGGCTCCATAAGTCTTAGTTCCAGTCTATCCAGATAGGAGAGACCATTCTCTCAGCCCCACTGCCTTCACAGGGATGGTTGGTGGGAACACTAGAGAAGGCTTCTCAGTGACTGCCCCTATCCTTTGCAATTCCCTCCCTATGAAAGCTAGAATGCCCCCATTGTTGTCCTTAATTCGAAATAATTTTTTATTCAGACAGGTTTTTAGAATTGAAGGCTTTTAGCAAAGTGCAGTTAAGTCCAATATTGTATTAAACTGTGTTGGTGAGATTTAACAATCTTTTTAGAGTATATGCTGTTAATATAGTTAATATTTTAAATTTGATTTTAATGGTGACTCTTTATATATTTTTAATTATAACCTTTTTAATGTGTAAGTCACCTTAAGTCACAGTCTTGAGAAAAAGGTGGGCTATAAATAAAGTTCATCATAATCACCATCAACAACAAAAATAAACATTAATCTTAATTTCAATTTGATCACAAAGGAGTTTCCTCCCCAAATAAAGGCTTTCTTATGACTACTATAGACTTTTATAAGAAATCTATATCGACCTTCTTTTCCGTAGGCTTTCCCACATTATGAACAGATGCTGTTTGGTTTCATTTCTCTGTACACATTCCCAGCCCTAATCTACCCTCCCCACTATGTTTTACAAAATATTGTTGTAGCAATTTGTTACTGCGGTCCAGGCCTACCTGGAGATAGCACCTGATATCGTTTTGATATCAAACCATTCGGCTTTCCTCTGCCAACCCGCTCCACGTGTTTGTGAGGCCTCCGGACAAGCACATAAACAGGCACGGCCGATAATTGCTGGACATTCCATTCTCCACCCAAGCAGGCCAGACACAACCAGTTCGTCACTTCAGGGACCTCTCCGGCAAACACCTCGTTGCTTATGCGCGATACTAACAAAGGCTCCAGGCCCAGAGCAGGTAGCCTCACAAAGCTGTACTAAGCGCTCCGCATTTGCATACTGACTACACCATTGTTAATTCGACCCTAAGCCAATCATGCTAAACTCTGACCTTTCCGAAGCTTTGTCCCACTCCTAAATCACATTGTTCTCACCGAGTAAGGTACGGCCTGCAGTCACAATTCACCCTATAAAAACCCCTGATTCCGAGACCATCCTCGGATAGCTCCGGACTTCCAGACCGCCTTGCTGCCGCTTTGTTCGGTGAGCTCCTCTCAGTGAACCGCGCCGAGCTTCTTCCCTGCACCCCATCGAACTCAATCTTCAAACCTCTCCAGGACTACAAGACAGGTGCCGTATCACCCATTTCCCTCCGAAAATCCCTATTTCCAATTCTTTAGTTAGCTGTGTGACTGTTGTCTTTAATATTTGTCTGTACTTAATAAAACATCATTTTTGCTATTTTAAACCGTCTGACTGCTTGACTGACCTGACCCCGTAGACCAGTGGTTCTCAACCTGTGGGTCCCCAGATGTTTTTGGACTTCAGCTCCCAGAAGCCCCAGTCACTATGGTCAATGCTCAGGGCTTCTGGGAGCTGAAGTTTTTGAACATCTGGGGACCCACAGGTTGAGAACCACTGCCGTAGACGCTGGTTTGCAAGATCCTGCTAAGTTACCTTGCCTCTCGCTAGCTTTAGTGAGTGCTCCAGCTAATTTTCCCCAAGGTTGTGTTGTTGTTTGGTTATTTGGGTGATCCTCCCGGGACCCCCAGAGAACAGGGTAACATAATCACCATCAACAACAAAAATAAACATTAAATTTAATTTCAATATGATCACAAAGGAGTTTCCTCCCCAAACAAAGGCTTTCTTATGACTACTATAGACTTTCATAGGAAATCTATATTGACCTTCTTTACCGTAGGCTTTCCCACATTATGAACAGATGCTGTTTGGTTTCATTTCTCTGTACACATTCCCAGCCCTAATCTACCCTCCCCACTATGTTTTACAAAATATTGTCGTAGCAATTGATCTCAGATGTGAATTATGGGAACCAATATTAGACTGAATCCAATTGCTGGCCTGAACTAGAGTAAACCTAGAGAATCAATGGAATTAATATCAGTGTTAACCTGCCAAGTTCTCACTAACTGAATGGATCTACTCTAGTTCAGACGACAATTGGATTTAGACCAGTGAGTCAATACAACAGCATTTAAGAAGCCATAGATTTGTATGCAAGCTACTTAACACAACAAAAGAAATTCCACTGAAGTTTACTGGCAGCTACTTACATTGTTCTGCTTTCATACTGTCCTTCCATTGGCTGCTGAAATCAAACATCTCTTCTGAGGGAACCAAACAGCCATTACGACATTGAAAAACATCTCCTTTAGAAGGGCAAAATACTGTCAGATAGAAATACAATAAGGCACAGAAGTTGCTGACTTTGAACATTGGAAATGATTCTGTATATACTCCGTCCTTGAGTTACTGCAGCAATTTTTTACCCTGTAGAAAGTGTACACAAAATGCCATATCAAAATACAAATGCATTTAAAACTTTAATGCTTAGAACTTCCCATATCTGCAAGCCATCTTCTAATGTAGCAAGCAACTTAAAGAAAGCACTTTATTTTTCATATTCACATAAATGTAACCTTGGAAAATGTTTAACCAGATCATTTAATGTTTTATGGCATTGTGCTGTAGTTTGTTGCCTTATGGTGCCTCTCAAGTGTACATGATTAACTCATTGCTTACAGTTATTGCCTGATAGCCACAAAGAACATCAGATAAATTTAATAACAGTGGCAGTACTAAAGGCCAGTTCTGCCTCTTTCTGAAATCAAATGGCAGCAGTGATGAGCTGATTTTTATTACTTGTAGGTTGTGGTTGTTGTTCTACAAAAGTTCTTTGTCAGGTTTTGAGGTACTATTAACGTCTTAGAATTAATGAGACTTCTCACAACATCACAATCTCTCTTAGCTAGGAAGTACAGGCATCAGTGACTATGGGCCTTTCCACACTATACTGTTATAGTGCTATTATTCCACTTTCAACATCTGTGGAATTCTGGGATTTGTAGTTTACTGAGGCCAAGGAAATCTCTAACTGAGAATTCAAAATGCCCCTCCCTAAACTGCAAACATCAGGATTCCATAGAATGCCGAAAGTGGAATAATAGCACTATAACACTGTAGTATGGAAAGACCCTGAGATTACAAGGCATCTGCTCAAACCCTAATCCTAGCAGTTGGCCACTGCTGACTGCAGAATCCCTAGCTTCTTCTGCTTTTCCTCCTCATTGTTGCTGTCTTTTTACTTGTCCCACCACACATATGAGTGGTAAATAGTGTGAGGAGAAGGAACATGTTGGAATCTACTAGGATTCAAATGCCAGCCCTAAAGCAACTTCCTCTGAAGAGAGAAACTGGATTTGGGATGGTGCCTAGCATTTATGAATATACTAAAGAATCAATATCCCAGAGTTAGCAAAGCCACAGTCTCCTTCCCCAGAATATAACTGACCCCCAGGGTTGCCAGAGGGATCTTGCTGCCCTTTGTCTGGACTCTGTTCAGTGCATCACTTTCAGAAGCACAGGAACAGTTATGACAATAGATCCAGGCAGATGTTCAAGACCATCAACATCATGCCTGACTAGTAACTCAAGGCCATCATGGAGGAAGGAGGCAAGCCTGCATAACTCTAGGAAAAGATGAGAACTCAGAAAAATTAGGTTGGATTACAACTCTCAAAATCTCCTAGCCACACTATCCAGTTACATCTAGGGTAGGGCAACTAGGGTGTGTGCCCTGTGCCAGGGGGCACTTTCCTGTCTGCTGCCACCCTTCACCTGCTCGTCGCCCCCCCACTCCTGCTGCCGCTGCCCCCGCTCACTGCCGTGCCTGCCGCTGCTACCCCCCCCCGCAGATGCCGCTGCCGCTAGGGTCCTTCCTGGTCCAGTGCAGTGGCAGCACAGCAGCACCTGGGGGCACAACTTCCATGCTTGCCCTAGGCACTGCTGAGCCTAGAAAGGCAACTGTACTTTCCCAAGTCCTGGAAGAGATGGGATTGGAGATTCTTCCATGAGAATCATCTTTTGCCAGCTACTCAGTGCTGACGCAATATCTATTGTAAGACAGCTTCTTGGCCTTTTTTACTCAGTCTGAATGGGAAAGAATACAACCTCTGCTTGCCTTTTCTTCTCAGGTGGGGCTTTAATTTGAGCCCTGATGGGCAAGCAAACAAGCAGGGCAAAGCACAAAGCAAAGCAGCAGTGGCAGAGGTTTGGAGGCGTGGGTGAATAGTGCCTTAGATCATTTTGCTTAAAAACTGGAGTTGGCACTATGATATTGTCTGAACCTTATGAATCTGGCTTTTCACTTGTGAATATTGGGAAATGGGGCAGCAGGAAGATTGTGCATTTTCTGTCTGATGTTATTATAAGTAACGGCTCTGCTATCCTAGGAAAAAAAGCCTATATATCTTGTCAGCTTCTGCTTAACCCAAATGGGAAAGTTATTCAGCTTCATTGCCCAGGAAAGGATTTGACAAATAACGCCCAGTGTTGCACTGTACATTCATTTGCTACAAGCAATATTGCTGAACAGTAGATCACAATAGGAGGAGGACTGTGATGGGGAACACCAATCAAGTGCTCCCTGGAAGGCAGATCAGCCAGTGACATCTGTTCTCTGGAGAGGTGAATAGTTACACAGGGATTTGCATTGGTAATGTGAAAAATCTTGCTTTAAGAAATGGACACATAGTAATCAAATGCTGGATAGTGCCAGAGGGCACAGTTAGACCAATGCTAATCCATACGACTGCAAGGAGAGGTAGTCCAAGGCATAGAGATGCGTTATTACAGAGGAGTCTGAAACCTACCCAAGGGGCAAATTCTGCATGATGCTCAACTCTGTGGAAAGTCTAGGATGTCAATATCCTTCTGTAATTGCATCTCGTACATTCCTATTTAACATCCTGCCTTCCGGCAGCAGCGCGAGACTGTAGAATGTATTTTTATAAGTACTTCAGTAATTTAATATTAGTCATGGAATAATATTAGTGTAATTTAATATTTGCAGATGACACTTGGATGCGTGAACTTTAATAGCTTAAACCCTCATAAAATATGAACATTCAAGTAAGCCTCCAAGATTAAAATTCCAACTCACTCAATCCTCTTGTCTGATCCTTGGCTTTTTTTACTGCTTAAAGTCCTTCTCCTCCTCTGTACTGTTTTTTTCCCTGGCATCCATTGCCCCAAAAAGAGAACATTAAGAGCACAATCTTAAGCATGTCTGCTGACATGCAAATGAATGGTTTCAACAGGGCTTACTCACAGTTAAGTGGGCATAAGATTGCCACACTGGGTTTGATTTGGAGTGGGCATGCATAAAATGTTTTAAAAAGTCAGTCTCTTTTACAACAAGGATTCAGATCTATGCTGCTTTGTAAGCTGTTTTCACAGGATTTTCTAGATATGGAAGCATGTCAGCAATCAACTGTGACTTTATCTACTTGCATTTATTTATTATTTGTTTGTTTGTTTGGAATATTTATACTCCTCTCTTCAGCCAAAAAACATTCCCAAGGTGTCTTAAAAATCATTAATCTGATTTTTCTTTGCTCTCAAGCTTACAACCTAAATAAAACATGACACATAAGGAAAAGGGAATGACAATCGGGCAGATGCACCCATCAGATACTGGCTACTCTTCTCTCCCTTACAGGCCAGACAGAGCAATGGCAGTTAGGACAGAGTAAATACATTTTCTGAATATATATGCAATTTGTCTCCTAACAGTATATAAACCATTCTACTCCTTTCCACATTTTCTCCTTCAAAAATAGAGTTTGACAACCAGCATCCATAGATAGCTGTGATCCAGTTTTATTTAAATAAAACAATCTGTGAAAAGCAGCCACAACATACAGCATTTTACTTCAAAACTTACTCCCCTGAAAGTAGCAGGTTTATCTTCTGGGCGGTTTGCTTGCTAGAATTAGAAATTCTGTGAACTGTAAAAAAGAAAAGAAAAAAATATGGCAGCATCTTTAAGACTTTTTTTTTAATTTTACCATGTACTTTCATGGATATAAACCCACTTCTTCAGATGTAGTGGGTGTGTGTATGCATGCACGCATGCACATGTACCTTTGAGTCACCTGTCAACTTATGGTGACTCCTGTGAATTTCATATGATTTTCTTAGGCAAGGAATACTCAGAGGTGGTTTTGCCAGTTCCCTCCTCTGAAATATAGCCCACAGCATCTGATATTCATTGGCAGTCTCCCATCCAAGTACTAACCAAAGCTGACCCTGCTTAGTTTCCAAGATCAGATGGGATCAGGTACCTTTGGGGTTTCTAGGCTCTTCAGATGAAATACCAAGTGGTATTAAGGCCTCAAGTATAAAGCATATTCATACGGTTTTAGGAGTGGGATAGAATGTAATAGGATACAGAAAGATGCAATCATGTCCCTTTCTCTAAATTTTCAAAGGGCTGGGCAAGACATACAGGTCCTTCAGATCTTTACAGTGGTCAGTTAGTGTTGATGTGTGAAAGCAATAAATTTGCTTATCAAAAGTCAGTTTTCTTCTCTCTTCTCTCTATGAGAAGATTCCTTGGTTACATGTGAACTCTGTGTATTCCGTTATATATTTAGTTAAATCTTATTTGCTTTCACTATTTCACCCCATGTAGTCATGATTTTGTGACTATACCACAGTTTTAGCAAATGCAACACCATGCAACCATATTATGGGGAGAACCTCTGAATGCCAAGCTGTGCTCATACAAGGCCAAGAGGTTCATCCTTCTCTTCAAAATACATAAGCATTGTAAGAACACACTTCATGTACAGTGCCCATCAAGTATAGTCCTCTCTCCACATTCACTAGGGTTAGGGGCACAGGACCCCCGTGAAAGTGGAAAAATCATAACTCTAGGCCTTCCCAAATCATATTTAACACAAACAAAAAAGTATGATAACCATATTCAACCCACTGTGGATTCCTTTGAGGCATCAAGGTTCCTTCACAAGGCAGAAGTGGGTGGCTGGTGGGACTGACTGCCACTTCCACTGCTGCCCCACACCATTTTTAAGAGGGACTTACTATCCTCGTTCACAGTTTCTCAGTCTCATGAGGCTTGCAGTCCCTATTAAAAATGGCATAGACAGGCAGCAGAGGTGACAGCAAATAATCCGTGAATAATCAAATCCGCAAAAGTTAAACCTGCAAATGTGGAGGGCTGACTGTATTCACATTTAGACAAGAGTACTACTGAGTACTGTTTAGCCAATCTGATGAGATTTCTGACATGGACCTACTAAGTTTTCCCAAAGAAACTTTTCTGGTTCACTGATCATACAATTACTTGCATGGGACTGATACTGTTCTAGTCTTTTATACACATGCCTGGGATTAAGTCTCACTGACCAAATTGGGACATATATCCATGTAAGCATTACAGGAGTGAAAATACTGTGGAGTTCTGGAAGGCTCCAGGACTGCATATGCATTGTTTTAGTCCCCAAGGCCATAAATGGAGGGATGAGTTTAAAAAAAACAACACAAGAGATTCATTTTTTAAAAAAAAGAAAGATACTCCTTTTCTCAGGAAAAGAAATGAAATTAAAAACTGATGTCTCAGTGGTACAGATCTGGACAGTAGCTTGGGAGACCCTACGCATACATGTAGACTGTTTCTCACCAAACACTGATTAAAAACACATTTTGTATATGCTCATTGAAAATCACATGTTTTATAGATTTAAATTAATTTAGTAAAATGGCCCTAAGTTTCAACATGTAACAATACAATATATCCCTGAATATGTTAGGGGAGGGCTGGATAAGGTCTGAGGGGCAGAGGGTTGCATGGGACCTACCTGTCCTGAAACACAGCACGGAGAGGCTACAGCATTTTGCTTTTACCTGAGCCTACTGGGAAGAGCAAAATTCTGTCCCCTCCTCTCTTCTCATTCCTACTCAGTTAATTGAGTGCAGACTACATTTGCACTTGGAACTCAGTTTGCAGCAACCAAAGCAAAGCAGAGGACAATGGGGGGAAGTGAGGGAAAGAGAAACTGGAACATTTTAAATGCAGCTGAAAAAGTGGGACAACCAAGCATTAATCAGAGCTGCCCTTGCCAAATCTGGACAGTTGGTAGCTAATAAAGTGCAACCCTAGAATGGCTATAGAACCCCCGCCACACCTCTTGTTAGGAGGTGAGAGCAATTGAGTAATACTTTGACATCTCTTTTTTAAAAAACTAAATATATATAGCTCCCAGATGCCATGTAGCCCATTAGTAGGGCAATCAGATGCACCACTCCAAACCAGTTCTTACCTCTGGTATAATTATGGGGCAGGGGAAGAAGAGGTTGGAAATAGATCATATGTTTTATCTGACAAAATATTTTACACACCAGCAGCATTGTTTTTCTGGGAAGATAAAAATCTTCTTTCCCAAGTGGAAATACTGTTATGCTTGTAAGAACTCAGAACTGTATTAAATTTAATATGCCCTGAATGCAGCATATTCTCCATGCTAGGAAATCCAGAAGTGCCTAGCAGCAGTGTATATAGTCCTTTAATATATAACCTTATCTGTTATTCTGTTTAATGTTCATTTTTAATAAACGTGAGGAATATTGAAATAAGCACTTGTCTAAGTAGGGTTACACAAAAACAAGGCAGGGGTTTTTGTATAATGCAGGAGAGGGAAGAAAAAGCAAGCATCCAAACCAAACAAGTTGTCTAACAAAACAGTTTCAAAACAGATTGGAACTGATTGCATGGTTTGCAGATACTGAACTGTACAACAAAGTGATGAGGAGGCAATGCTCCAAACGCGCTATGCATATGCCAGGTAGGTTCTTAAGACTGCAAGTGCTAATCTCAGAAATATTAACATGATCACGTAGTTTCCAACATTTCACAGATTAAAACTGGGACACATGTGGCCAAGCAACACCACAGTGGCAAACATTATTAATAAGGAAGAACACAGAACCTAGGAGGCTCTATAGCAGTTTGCTTCTGTGTGAGGCTGCTGGGAGGGCCAAGATTCTGACAGCTCTTCTCATTTTCCCCTATGCTGAGTTGACTGAGGCCCTTTCTGCACAACGTTACTGTCTTGCCACAGCAATGGGTGGTTCCTATCCAGCTGCTATACCATTTCCAAGAGTTGCAAATCAGCCTTATAACATTTCCAGAAAAAATCCATTAAGAGCCTCCTTTAGCATTACTATCCCATCAGCTGTGTCAGTGCAGTACTGCAATAACATTTAATAGTGCTTCCTGTCATCACACATCCAGGAGCGGGTGAGGTGTTGGCATGCCCTGCTTGTCCCTCCCTTGGTGACTCCCATGTCATGGGCCATTTCCACACTAGCCTGTTATAGCGCGATGATTCCACTTTCAACCTCCTCTGAAATCCTGGGGTTTGCAGTTTCAGGAGGGGCTGGCTGGCCCCTCCCGAAACTGCAAACCCCAGGATTCCAGAGGAGGTTGAAAGTGGAATCATCATGCTATAACAGGCTAGTGCGGAAATGGCCATGATGTTACAATACGGCTGTGCTAGTACGGCTTGCAAAAAAAAAAAAACCCAACCAATCAGGAGTTGTGGGTTGGAGTGAAAGCAGGGAAAGGGAGTGACGCTGTAGTGTGGAAGAAATACTGGTGGCAATAATGCTACTCCTCCACTTAAGGCAAAAGGGTGCAGAAGAGAGCATTTCTAATCCAACACCAACACAGAAATGGCACTCCTGGGATTGTAACTAAACCACTCACTATCAAGGTATGGTGCGAAAAGGGCCTGAATTCAAACCACTTTTGCCCTTTGAACTCAGTTTGCAGTGGCTGAAGTAAGCTGAAGACAAAGGGGAAAGTGGGAGGAGGACAGAGAAATGGGGGCATGTTAAGCAGCAGATGAAAAAAGTGTTATGACAGAGGATTAATTGAGGCTTTCTCTGCCAAACCGAGACATTTGGAAGGGATGTGATCATGAGGAATCATGGGACAGTTTAATGAGAACACTGGCAATCTTTTTCATGAGCTACTTTGCCAATTTAATATGGCAGAATTTTCAGCCATGGTACCACACACTGATGTTGATCTATATATATGGCTCAGAACTAGGCTCCCATTTGAACCTTCCCATTCTTCGGTATCTTTATCAGAAGCCTTAATTTGTGCTGCTGAGATTCAGCAGGATGCAGCAAGAGATAGAGCCTCCTTGATAGTTGTACCCTGCTATTCAGTGGGCCTCTTTTTGGTCCTTTCCAAACTCTACCTTTTCACACTGATATCTGGTGGGGATCCTGGCATCAGCTGTGCTGGGAGGGGATGCAATGGGAGCAGTCCCCTCCACACTGGTTGGCTCTGTGGTGAAGGAAGTGCCATGGCCATACCTCTTCCTTCCACAGTGCAGCAGAGTACTTTCCCAGGCTGTGCTGGGGCAGGAAGCGCAGCCATTGCACTTCCTGGGCTTCTGCAGGGCAAGTAAATCCACAACAGTGGTGCAATTGCAGGTCATTGACAGGGAAAACCCATCAATGATTTAATTCATGCTTGCACTTCCTGGGAACAGGAGAAGGATGGGACTGCAATGGGGTCATGCAGAAGCGTTATCCAAGTCCCGTCCTTCTCCCATCCCCATGTTGGTTTGGTAGGGTGGTGTGGAAATGGCCTTTGTTTACCTTTATCCATCAGATTGAAAACTATCCTATTCTTCTGTTTTCATGACATTTTAATAGACGCAGGCCCTTTTCACATGGCATTTTCCATGCAAAAGGGCACTTGGAGCGTCACGCAATTGTGAGGAGCGATCTACATGATGCACTCACAATTGCGTGATGTTCCAGGAGCTGGCAGGTGCAGATCGCGCACCTTTTCATTTTCGGCTAGAAGCTGAAAATGGTGCACAATCATGCATTACTCCCAGGCCCCAAGCGCACTTACCTGGTGTGCGGAGCTTCTGGAGCCAAACTGATCCCACTTCCTGCCCCAGAGCAGCCTGGGAAGTCGCAAGCTGTACTGCAGAAGGAAGAGGCGAGGCTCTAGCACAAGCAGGCAGCTCGTGCGGAGCTGAAGGACCCCAGATGTGAGAGTCTCTCACCAGAGGCAAATCCCCGCACCCCAGCGCTGGAAGAAGATAAGGTGGAAAAGGGGCCTAGCTCTTATCTCTGCTTCATTGTTTTCTGTTGTTATTGTTAGTAGTTGTTCCTTTGAAGGCTGTTTTAATATATGCAAATATACGGTTCTTAATTTTCAATTAAATTTCAACTTTTTGGTTGCCACTGTGAAAAACCCTTTTTATTTTTTAAAAAAGTAGTTTAATTTAATAAAAATTCTCTGATTGACTGGGTTCATTAAGGTGTCAAACAGAAGTCAGCCTTTTTAGCTGGAGGTGCCAAGGGTTGAATCTGGGACTTAGTGTATATAATGCATGTGCGCTTCCATTGAGCTATGGCTTTTCCCCACCAAGTGCTCCAAATGAAGTACTGCTCCCTGATGAGTTGAATCGATATCTGCAGCAGAGTTTTTCAGATTGTTTGCAGACCCTTGGAGGCTAATCAGGTTTTTTTCCGGGAGAACTCTAGCAATGGTAGCAAACTTCACTGACTGATAACTGACTCCCTGCTGTTGCTAGCAGATTTCCCCTACAATGTACAATCACAGGGGAGTGTTGATTTTCTTCAGTGATGAACTCTCAGCTTGCACAGAGTGACCCCAAATATAAGCCAAATCTATAGCGAAGAGAGAGAGAGAGAGATGACAGATGTACACAGTTTTCCTCCGTGTGTTGATGACAGAGCTAGAAAAAGTTACTTTTGAACTACAGTCCCCAGAAGGCCTCAGCTACTATGACAAGTGGTCATGCTGCCTGAGGGATTCTGGTCAGAAAGAAACCTTATGGTGATTTAAGCAAGTAACCAAGGATTACATCACTGTAAATGTTTTCTTAGACATTACTCGAGGAGGTATCCAATACTTCCTTATACAACATTCTTGTCTACTGTGCAGTGGTAGCAAGATGACACCAGAGACCAGCTCTGCCCTTGACCAGCCCCTGACCAGCTGGGATATTTTAAAAATGGCTGAGAAGTGGGACAACTGAGGATTAATTGGGACTGTCCCTGCCAAGCTGGGACAGCCATTGACTACTTTTGCCCTCCTGGACCTTTGTGCAACCTTACATATAAGTACTCAAGCAGAACACTATGGTCCTTTGCACACGAGGGGGCTGCACCGCTGCGGGGCCAGAATGGTAGTAGTCGGCTGGTCATGCTTCTGCATGACATCGTCACCAGCCAACCGCCATCTTGTCCCCAAGCAGTGCACATGCACAGTATTTGCAAAATGGAAAAAAAATCCATTTTACCCCTATCTTCACACAGCACTGCTGCCCTTCCCAGCTGTACAGAAGGATAGAAGCACGCTGGTGACACCTCCCTCCCTAGCACAGCAATGGCAAGTGCCCAGCTGTCCTGTGGAAGGGAAGAGGCGAGGCCAGCATGCTCCCATCTACAGCAACCCGGTGAGGTGTGGAGGGGAGCGTTCTTGGAGCACTCCCCTTCCTGCCAGGGCTGCAACAGAGGGACTTGCCAGAGCCCTGTCATATGGAATTGGCCTATTTTCTACCAACTCAAAGAGGAGAACAGCCTCTGAAAATTTTAGTCCAATAATGAAGCTTTTCCAAGCTCTGGTAGTGGCTGTTTATGCAAGAAGAATCAGACAATGCCTGCTTCCCTCCTCACCTCAATGTGATATGTGCTTCCAGGTCTGCCTCCATGCCCACGCTCTGACGAGAATGTCAGTAAGTTTCAAATTGTTGACTTTTGATTGTTTTGCTCAATTCAGTTTATTCCATTCAGTAGCCATGCTGATCCCACTGAGACATTAAACAGAATATCATGCGCTCGCTTGTTTGTGTAAATTTTGTTTAATAAGTATTGAGGACGGAGTAGACCCTCGGAGATACTCCAGGGTTTATCTATTTGTCTAGCAAGTCAGAGGCCAAGACAGGAACTAGTGCAATGCAACAAAACAGTTGGCTTTGGACCTAGGTTGCATGCTTAAGATGATAATATATTCTCCACCTCAAGCCCTTCCCTGCCTGTCTCAGGTTAACAGAGGCACAGGAAGGTGCCTTATAATGAATCAGTTGGTTTAGTTCAGTATTGTCTGTCTTAATGGGCAGCACCTCTCCAGTGTTTCAGACAGAGGTCTTATGTGGCAATGTCAGAGAGTGAGCTTGGAACATTCTGCATGCAAAGTGTGTGTTTTATCACTGAGATGTCACCCATTTTACCTCATTACAGATTGCTATTTGACTATATTTCCTGTGCCTCCGAAACCAGGAGAGGTATTCAAGGGTAAGTCATTTCCATTTGCTTCAGTTAACTGTTACAGTATTATTCTGCCACTTCTTTTTCAGAAAGCAGCTCCTAATAAAGCTGCACCTGATGTGAACAGCAATATTATATTGTCACAGTGCACCCGGAAACCGCACTCTGGAGACCTTGAAAGGGAGCACTTCTACTCGATTTTGGGCTTCTGGTTTTGTAGTTAGGCAGCAGGGATGGTACTTCCAATATATTAGTCCTTCTCTCATTAGGAGGTCTGTATCTCATTATCTTAGGCACTTCATAATCACAACATTCCTTTATAAATGTTTGCAACAAAATAAAAGGAGAATATACATTACCCATTTCAAATGCATTATTAACTTGCCATCAAGTTTTTAAGTACCCCATATATTTCCAAGAAACTATTGAAGTTTACATTTTTAAAATGCAGTTCTCAACTATTTCTAAAACATGCTTAAATTTTTTACTGCATGGTTCCAATTCTTATATAGTTCCCAGCAAGTAACATTTTGCAATCATACTGAGTAATAATAACTTGTTTGTAACATATATCTATGCTGTGACTGATTGAAATGATGAAAGCTATGTAAATATATCTGAAGACACACCAACAAAAGGATGCGAAGCTTCTGTTTTTGACCTTTTTTTTTTTTTCAAGTTCACAAAGCACATGCTCTGTTAGTATTCTTAAAAGTATTAAAAGATTTGGCCCATGAAAGCAGCTTTAATTGCTTATATCAGTGTAAAAACAAGGTAATTAAAGCTTATTATGTAAATACAACACAGTTTTAAAATGTTGATGACAAAATCAGAATTAAGTAGGATAGGGAATTAGCGCTTGTTTTGATTACACAGACTGCTGACCTTAACTTGATGCATTTGCCATTCCTTCCATTTTCACTGATCTGATACCTAGATTCAAAATGAATCCAAACAACTAATCTTGCTTGCCAAGCTAATACCACAAAGGTGGAGAAGTTAGTGGTTAATGTTGTACATTGATCACTAATATCCTAAAATACCAAATTCAATTGTTTTCACATTGGAAGGATTTTTTTTAACACTTACCTTGATTATTTTTTTTACATTTATATCCCTTAAAGTTAACTTAGTTAGTTCCAACCACAGATTTCCATGAATCTTACAAAGAATCATACAGTTGGAAGAGACCACAGAGGCCATCCAGTCCAACCTCTTGCGATGCAGGAACACACATCAAAGCACTCTCAACAGATGGCCATCCAGCCTCTGTTTAAAAATCTCCAAAGAAGGAGACTCCACCACACTCCAGGGCAGCATATTTCACTGCTGAACAGCTCTAGCTATCAGGAAGTTCTTCCTGAGGTTCAGGTTGAATCTCTTTCCCTGTAGTTTGAATAACATATTCATTCATTCATTCATTCATTCATTCATTCATTCATTCATTCAATTTATATGCTGCCTTTTTCCCAGAGTGAGACTCAAGGTGGCTTCCAAAAAAGACAGTAATAAAACATTTAAAACAATTAATAACATTAAAAACCTATAAAATTATTAAAACCTATAAAAAATTTAAAGCATCTGGATAAATTAAAAGCCCACCTGCTTACATATTAAAAGCCTCATTAAAAAAATAATATTTTGTCTGCCAGAAAAGGAGAACAAACAGGGGGGCAGCCTAGCTTCCCAAGGAAGGGAGTTACAGAGGGTGGGAGCAGCCGCTGAGAAGGGTTTCCCTCATGTTCTCACCAGGTGAGCCTGGGACGGTAGTGAGACTGAAAGAAAGCCTTCTCCTTCAGATCTTAGAACTCTGGCAGGTTCATATAGGGAAATACAGTCATATCACATATCCTCCAGCATTTCAGAAATGAAAACTGGACACATGGGTCCAAGCAACATCAGTGCAGCCAAGATGGCAAAAGTTCTTAAAAAGAAAGAAAAGGTAAGCTAGGAGAGGCTGCAGCAGTTTGCTTTTGCCTAGGTTTACAGGGAAGGGCAAGATTCCACCCCCTCTTCTGCTCCTCTCAAATAAGTTAACAGAATGCAAATTACTTTTGCACCTTGAAATCACTTTGCAGCAATTGAAATAATGTGAGGACAAAGGGGGGAAGTGGGAAGAGAAGAGAGAAACTGGGACATTTTAAAAGTAAGCTAAAAATGAATCAGGAGTTTTTTTGTCAAAACACAATTGGAGCGTATAATATCACAGTCATTACATCCGTACGTACAGAGGTTCATAGTGGTGCTTTGCTGGGACATGTGTCCTGTAGATACAGTTACGCAAGATATTAATAAATGATCACCATACCAAAATTAACAATGACATTTCAGTGATTTATTAACCGTGCTATTTTATTGCAATGTGCATGTCTGTTTCAAACCTTATTATATCAAATATGGAGAAATATAATTCTATATCCAAGACACCCAGCTTCTACCTGTCCCCTACCCTACACGTGCTATTTGCATAAGTGATGGCTCGATAGGTCCTTGATGTTAAATTCAGTTTATTGTTTGTTTTACCTGTTTCTTTTTGGGCTGCAGTCTTATACACCATGGGTGGGCAATCCACAGTCTGAATACAACCCTCTCACCCCTGTTTTGTGACCCACTCCCCATACCTGCCCTGCAGCAAACGTGGCAGCTGCCACTGCAATAGTGCAACAACATCTTCCCTTCCCTTCCTCATGTTTCTGGAAGCAAACCAGGTAATCAGAACCACCACTATTGTTGTTGTGTGCCTCCAAGTCATTTTTGACTTAGGGAGACCCTAAGGCAACTCTATCCTAGGGTTCTCTTTGGTTTGCCTTTGCCTTCCTCTGAGGCTGAGAAATCGTAACTTGCAGAAGTTACCAGTGCATGGCTGAGTGTGCATGGCTGAGTGTGGAAATGGACCTTGGTCTCCGGAATCATAATCCAACTCTCAAACCACTATACCATGCTGGCTCTCACTAAAGCTAATGCCAAACTTCAGCAACAACTATGCTGATGGGCCAACTTCTGTTAAACAAAATGAGGCTGGCTCAAGGGAATCTCAAGGGTTGAAAAAGTACACGTCTTGGGGATGGAACCCTAAAATTAATCCCAGAATGACCCAATGAGAATTAAGCATGCTCAGTGTACATAGGATATTGATACTCTGTTGAGCAGAGGAAGGAGAAGTCTGCAAATGGAATGGATACCATGGGAGAGGCCATGGCTGGCTTGAATTCTGAAAAATATCATTCTACCTTGCAGTATTTTGCATTTTATTTTTCTTGTTTTTGACAGAACTCCAGTCACTTCAGTGGTTTCTTGTTCCGTGTCTCAATTATAGCTGAAGTTTCTATCTATAATAATAAAACAGAGTGAGGGAGTGTGCATGTGCATATGCCTAGCTATCTGTTGCCGCCATAGCTCTAAGTCTGTGAAATCTAGAGATCTGATATTCGGCGTGCGTACTAAAGCGACCCTAAACGTGGACACAATTATTTGGTTTTTTAAATACATTAATTGGTTTTAACCTATTCAGCTCTATCTGTCTCCTGTGATACCACATTCCGCCATTTGCCACAATTTATCTTTAATTCAGGACCAGATGGGATTCTATAAGAAGCCAGCTTGTTCCCCGACCCAAAAAACAGTAAAATCAACAACAACCATGAAACAGCAGCAACAACAAAAACAATAACTGAAAACATAGCTCAGACGACAGAGTAGGATCAGTTATAACCGGAACAGCTGAGAATATCAGCTTGTAAGAGAGGAGGCAAACAGAACTGCAGTGGCTTCATTCACAACATCTGAGACTACAGAGAAGAAAAATGAACAGAGCAGGAAATGCTAGAAAGAGCAACCACCTCTTGAAGGAAAAACGAAAACACAATATCCTTCTACAATTTTGTCTTGGATTGTGGTTCAGATCCTTTAATTATAACTGGTTCAGTTTTGAAGCTTGTACTCACTGAAATGAGAGGAAGAGGGAAAACTCCTGAAAGCCTGCCTACATCCCACTGCCCATGTCCTCACTTATACTGTATGGAGATCATGGGCTCTTTCACACTACACAGTTGCAGCATTATGATTCTACTTTAGCTGTCATAGCTCCATCTTATGGAACCCTGAATTTATGTTTTGTTAAGGCACTATGGTTGTCTAGCAGAGCATTCTAAATCCTCCCTGCTAAATTACAAATCCCAGGTTTCCATAGGATGGAACCATGTCAGTTAAAGCATAATCATTTTGTTATGATTGTGTACTATGAAAGCCCCCCGTGGTGGTGGTGGTGGTGGTTATTATTATTATTATTATTGACATTATTTACATCTCACCTTTTTCTCACCTAGAATAGGGACTCTAATCTACACAAAAGTAAGTACATGCTCAACAATTAATTTGCCAAATGTCTTGGTATTTCTATCATATTCCTGTTTCACTGGGATGAAAAGATTAATTCATACAATGTTAACTTTCAGGTCACATATTAAGTGGCATTAAACAGATGTCTGCTCCCATCTGAAGCATCAAAGCTCTCTAGACCGATGAAAGGTAAAATATCCAGGGGTTCCAATCAGTGCTGTGGAGTTGGTATGCCAAAATGTCAACTTTGACTCTGACTCTCGCTCCAGCTCCTCTGTTTTTCTACTGTCTGACTCTGACTTTGACTCCTTCAGAAATGGCAAATGTATATTAATTAGCAATAACAAATTTACTGTAGTGAAATGGTAGCACAAGATATTTCATCACCACCACTTGAATAATTAGTCTACTTAGAGTGACAGAACATAAAACATATTTATTTGATTACAATTCTGAATAAGAAAACTTTCCTAAATACCTATGAATGTAAGTATGCCACAAACTAGATATTTAATAAATTTAAAAAGGTAAAAGTATAAAATGGTACACATACACATATCGTATATTGTTACAATATTATAAGTTTTTATTTTGAAGCTGGAATCAGAGTTGGTGTATTTCTAGCAACTCCGATTTCACCCAAAATAGCTTTGAACTCCAAATCCACAGCCCTGGTTTCTGCACTAGAAAAGCCCATCCCCACACCAAAGAAATCTTACTCTAGTGATTCTATTTGTCAGTGAATCTACTGCTGTGAAAATGGCTTTAGTTTGGCAACCAAAAAGTGCCTTAACTCAGTGATTCTTACCTTTTCCTTTACCAGAGACCCCCTGTAAATATAATTTGTTGCCAGGGACCCCCAAGACTTAACTCAAGCCATATGATTAATAAACTGAATCACTTCTGTAAAAAAATAATAATATTTGACATTTGAAAAAGATAGGTATTGAGAGTGCACATATTTTGCTTAAGCTGGATTATTAGTGTGGTGTTTTTCTTGTGGGTGAGATGAAGAGGTTGAATTGCCCTTGATAATACCAGGTGCAAAGATGTTATGGCTATCTTTCTGCTGTATTTTTCTGGTCCTATGGGAAAGCTCTGAAACATGGGAAAACATGTCACATGGTGAGGATCTGGGTGTGGTTAACACAGGGTAAAAAAGACCTACATCATGTGAAAAGGCTCTCTACCTTTGCTCTCTGTTTGCTTTGCTGTTTTTGCTCATGTTACTGGTTGTTTACGCTTCATGGCAAACGCTGCCTGAAGCAGTATATATCCTGCAATGCTTCTATAAACTTTAGACTAGCCTAGATGTACTTTGCATGGCTGTGTTTTCAGTCTGGGGCAGCTGGTGATGATCCAGCATGGGTTGGTTGTTGTTGCTTTTGCTTTTTCACTCTGCATATGCTCTAGCACCAGACCCTAGGTGCCCTGTATGTATCTAACTTGTGGGAGGAAAAATAGTATAATGGGTCCTTGGTATTTGTTGCAGCTTGGTTCCAGGATTCCCCCACACATACCAAAATGTGTGGATGCTCAAGTCTCATTATACACAGCAGCATAGTAAAATGGTGTCCCTTATATAAAATGGTGAACAACTCAAATGAGTGCTGGAGAGAGGGCTGAGGATCTGTGACATGATGAGAGGCTACAGCTGGGTATGTCTATACATCAGCAGAGTGGTCAGCATGTGGCAAAATCAAAGTTTGCTTTTTGGAATTATTTTCCAAATATTTTCAGAATCTGTGGATAGAGAGGGACAGCTATAAGTAATTTTATACCACTGAAAGTTTTTAGAATTCCAGACCTGCTTTAAGTATAGAAGTTTATACTGATTGTAAATGCATCTAGTTCTAATAATACACAAAAGGCAAGGTAAAATCTCTAAACAGCGAATATCTGTACAAACACATTTTGATCATGTCATTCTGCCAGTTGGACAAACTATTTGTTATCGTATTTAATCTCAACATCTAAAAAGAATTAATTGAGTGGATTTGTAAGAAATGAATATATTCTGTCGCATCCATTTGGAATTTAATGCATTTTCATCAGTTCTTAGCAGTATTTTAATGGGTGACATGGGATTTCCCTTTTGTTGAGCAACATTAAGATGCTGCAAAAGATGTTCAGTAAAGCTGCTATTGTCTGCATAGTTATTTGAGTGTAGCTATGATGTAGTGGTTTGAGCACTGAACTATAACTCTGGAGACCCAGGTTCAAATTCCTGCTTGGCCACAGAAACCCACTCTGTGACCTTGGGAAAGTGATACTCTCTCATCCTCAGTGGAAGGCAAAGGCAAATCCCCCCTGAACAAATCTTCCCAACAAAACCCCAGGATAGGTTTGCCTTTGGGTCGCCATAAGTTGGAAATTACTTGACAACACATAACAACAACAACAAAGTCCTTTTAAACTCAGGGTAACTTTATTTCTACAAAGACATGGGCCATTTCTGCACAGTGTTGCAGTCCTGTCATGGGGATGCAATGATGGCAGTCTGTGGGTCGTGCTTTCACATGACATTGTCGCAGTCTCGCAGTAAGTATATCCCCACGCATCGCAATCACAGGGATATTCCTGTCACTTCCAGCCATGCGGAAGGGACGGAAGCGTGATCACACGCTTCCTTCACCAGCACAGCACGGGAAAGAGGCTAGCTGCGCTGTGGAAGGCAGGCGCATGGCAGTCGTGCTACCTTCTGCAGATAGCTGGCCAGATGCAGAGGGGAGTATTCCCGTTGTGCTCCCATGCCAGCAAAGGTGCTGCCGGAATCATGACAGGATGTCGGTGGGCACTGGTCAGGTGCAGAAATAGCCATGGATAGGATTATTCTATGTCATACTTCTGGAATTCCAACATGTCACAAATGAAAACTGGGATCATTTCCGCACTATGCTGTTATAGTGCGATTATTCCGCTTTCAACATCCTATGGAATCCTGGAGTTTGCAGCCAATCGGCCCCTCCCCAAACTGCAAACCTCAGGATTCCAAAGGATGTTGAAAGTGGAATAATCGCGCTATAACAGCGTAGTGTGGAAATGGCCTGGGACACATGGGACCAAAGCAATATTGTGTGATCAAGGATGCCAGAAGTCAAAAATGAGAAAGAGCACACAAGTTAGGAGAGGCTGCATCAGTTTGCTTGTGCCTGAGCTCACTGGGCAAAGCAAGACTCCTCCTCTGCCCCCAGAGTTAACTGAATGCAAACTACTTTTGCACTTTGAACTCAGGCTGAGGAAAGTAAGCTGAGGAAACGTAGGAGTTAGAAACTAGGACATTTTCAAGGCAGCTGAACAAGTGTGACAACAGAGGACTAATCAGGACTGCTCCTGACCAATTGGATCAAGGATGAGGGAAAATGATCTCTTGGCAATTTTAAGGCCTCAGGGTCCCTAGAATAATTCTTTTTTTCAAAAAAAAATTGAAAATATATGTATTTTTGCTCCCTCATGCCTGTTCATACCCATAAGTGGTGGGGGCAATTTTACCATGTTTTTGGGAAGGAAAGGCCATTCAAGGCCAATGAGATATTCCTTTCTTAAACAGGAATATCTAGGTAGATATTGATCCTCCCCCTGCCAGGAGCATAAAACATCTCAAATGGGGCCAAAAATGTGGCCAAAGTGCTGATATCAGGGAGCAGTATTTTGGGCCCTTTTTTCCCCAGAAAGTGATTTTAAAAATTGAACTTGAGGGACTCCAAGGTCCCCTGATGGACCAATTCCATCTCTCCCCACCCCATAACCCTGTCAATACAAAAACGATGACAAGCTACATAAGAACAAAAAGAATCAGAAGGATTTAGAATTCACTATTGTTTTGTGTGCTTTAAAGAGCCATCATAAAATTCCAGGTATGCAGTTTGTTTTTCTGTCACTCTAAAAATTTAGGTAAACACAGCATGCGAACAGGGAGTCATATAGAACAGAAAATTAAATGTCAATGAGGATCCTGAATTGCAAATTCTGTCTCCAGCACATAGCTGGATGTATCTCCAGGTTCAGCCTCCCCCATCAAAAAAACTACCTTTTTCAATACGGTAGTCCTCTCCCTAATAGGGCTGAAGAGCAGAAGGACCAGCAGAGCCACCCCCAGCTACTTTTCTATAGCTGGATAAACTATGGCATTCATATTCAAGAACCTACGGGGGTCCTTGGGAGGACCCTGGAGATGATGTTCTTGCTGCTATAGCTCTGCTGCTCCCCCTACTCTTCACTGGTATGGAAATGGCTGTCTTGGAGAGGAGACCACACTGTATAGGTCACTGTGTGATCAGAAACAAAATTCTGACCTCTGTGATGACCAAAAAAAGAGGGTAATGATGTCATAATTCTTCTTACACCATTGTGACTCACTAACAGTCTTTGTAGCACATTCTCTAAGTCTGGGCTACTAAACAGAGGTGCCTAGTTAAACTTGTATCTTCTGAAGAAACTCTCCGGATATCTCAGCCCTACCATCTAGAGAATAAGTATAATAATGATGCTTGTCTGTTGTTACAATTAGTTGAGCAGAACAAGCTGGGATCAGAAACCATTATTTGAATTTGTTTTGTTAAGACAAACCAGATGTTTCTGATCTCATGGATGTTCCAGAACAAGAAAGGGAGACAGAAGGCAAGCATCAGCCTGAGACTTGTTCATAGTGTTGAACTATAGTGTTACATTATATGCAGCCAATTTGTACATATGTCCACTAAGAAAGTTTCCACTTTGCATAGATTAGTTTTGTGCTTCACATGGATTTATTTTGTGCTTTCTGGCTCCTGGTGGAGTCTCACTTCTCATTTCACAGGTATAGGAACCAAAACTTGGTCTTTGGTGGTGCAGTTGGAGCAAATGCTCCAGGACTTTCAGTAGCTAGGACCCCTGTGCTATTGCCAGCTCATACACATGTGCTCACATACACACAAGTCTCCGCCCAACACTCTCCAAGGGTAGGCAGCATTTACTGCTTGTTCCAGCTCCATTTCTCAGCTGATGGAAAAGGTAGGTAGTACTTTCATGCAGGCTTTTAATGGGTGAGCTGGTTATTAGCTATTTTAAAAATTTATTGTAAGTTTTATAATTTTATATGTCTTCTACTGTTTTAATTGTTTATATGCTTTTAATTTTTTTAACCTTTTGGAAGCTGCTTTGGGTCCCATTTTGGGAGAAAAGACAGCATATAAATTCAATAAATAAATAATAAATAAATTGTGCCAGCTGAAACACAGGTAAGAAGGATGCCGAATAAGGGCTGGCTTTGACCCCAGGAAGGGCTCCCCTTGGTTCATCAGGATTGGCAGGTGATCTATCCCAGCACAAAGCCAATTCTCTAATGGGAAAGTCCACGCATGGGCACAAAGGGAGCCCTGTTTAATAGTGGTTAAGCTTTCAGAGAGCCACGTTGCATAAAACCTACTTCTGTTACTAAAGACTTGCACCATTCCTGTATTCATGATACTATGTATAACAATAAAGAAGAGTTGGAGTCTGTCTGAAGACAGGCACTGAGGAAGGCTGGTCTTTTCTTTTGTAAGTACTTCTTGATGCTGGGATTAAATAGCTGACACACTGGGTAGTCTTTCATAGTTGAATAAACTGCTGCACACTTTGCAGAAGTACTATGAAACTTTGACTCACTCCCCCCTGCCGAATGATATCACAGATTGAGATAAAAAGAAGGCAATTCTGCACAGGAGTATACGAGCTCACACTTACAGTTTAATAAGAAATCTCTTCACCCCTCACAAACCAGGAACCACTGTAGAACCTTGGGAGAACTGGTAAATCTATTTAAACCAGTAGTGAAATACTGGAGTTATTAAAAATGTAGCTCTCAATCAAAGTGATTTGGGGAAGCAGCAGGAACAGTCATACCTCAACAGATAAAACTACATAAAGCTATTTCTTCTAGAGGCAGATTTCAAATAGAACTATCTGACCATGCTTCCAGCCTTCTACTGGGTTGTTAAAAGAGAAATTAGCCTAAGTTCAAAGCAAAATGGGGTACCGTTACAGGAATTACGGGCGCCAGAATGTTGACATAACTGAAGGGAACAAGCATAGGTCTCATAAACTCAGCTCATTGCAGTACTTCCACCAAACATGGTATTGCATTGATATCTGTCTGTGAATCTGCAACTATTAAAATAGGATCAATGTAAATTAAAATCTGTTGAGCACGAAATTGGAAGGCTTATCAAAACCTGAACAAGTCAACCAGCAATTCTTAAGGAAGAGCCAAGAACATCCATCTCTTAAGAGTTAATTTACAATAATGATTTATTGATTTATTAATGATTTATTGCCCATGAAATTCCTATTTTGGAAAAAAGAAAAGCACAAGAAAACATAATAAATAAGGCATCAGCCATCAATCAGGGCAAGAAAAGCTATAGTTATCATGAATTATTTAAGACTGAAACAATTCTTCTGAAGATGTGAATAACATAATACCCATTAATAAGTCAATGGAGCAGGGAAATAAGAAAACTGGGGCAACTGATATTTCAGGAGCAGCAATAAATTTGAAGCACACTTTTTGCTTAATTCTTTATAAAGTCCCTCTTTAAAATGGCCCATTTTGATTTTATTTTAAACAATGTTGCAATACACTTCATATTGGATTTCTGGGCACTGTGCCGCATAAAGTAAACAAAGTAAACACAAGAACAAGAAAATAATAAGTAAACCTAGGTCAATTAAATCAGTAATTGAAACATTTTTGAAAAACTTCTTTTGCAGGAAACAATTATGAGAATAGATTACTTTTAAAAAGTAACTTCCCAAGCTCTAGTCACAAGCATGCTTGGCAGAAAGGCCTGTGGAAATGACTGTGATTGAAGTGAACTTACATTCTTGTCTGCATCTCATGCACGTTGCTGCTACAAGCAGAGCTACAGAAAAGTACTGAGTATTGCATATGCATCGTAATGTGTATACTATAGTGACATTCTCTCTTATTTTGCCTTTGGCAAAACGGTCTTATAAGACATGTTGGCTACCACCAATTCTTGAAAATGAAAAATAATACAGTTCAGACACCAAAAATAGCAAGCAAGGTAATGACACCCAGTAACTTTGGATTAACAATGTGTTTGTAAAAGTTTACCAGAAGCAACCTTATTGATCAAGAAGCATATGGGACAGAGAAGCTTCCTCATGCTAATTCAGTCTCTTTACCAGCTAAGCCAAGAGCTTTCTAATCTGATGATCACCAAATGCTCAGAGTTTCAGGCAGCCTTTCCTTTCTTTTTAAATGGAGATACCAAGAACAAAATCTGGAAATTTCTGCACACAAACATAGATTCCATTTTGGTTCAACTGTGTCATTCCCTGCTTCCAGAGCATGGACTGAGTCAGAGTCTGAAGCAGAGGGCATGCCAGAAGCTGAAACAGAAGGCATGTCAGGGCCTGCTGTATAGAGAGAGGTTATAGTGCCAGAAACAGAACAGAGGATGGTGCCAGCTCCAACAGAGAGTCCTGCCTCTTCAGATATAGAGGAACACTTACCTCAACCCATCTTCTCAGAGTGCAGGCAGCAAAAAGAGAGCCAGTGTTGCTCTCTCAGGATTTATAACTGGCAACAATCAATCAAGTCTCAGCTACATAGGCTTGGGACCTATTTAGCTGGCACCCTTCCCCTCCAGGAGTTGTCAGAGCTTATCTGACCTACTACCTTGCTAGATGCCTTGACAAATGCTCAGATCGACCTTGGACACTCTCTTGTTGTGAAACCCTGCTGGACTTTCTTTATGTTGGACTTTATTTATGACTCCTTGCTTACTGCCTGGAAATAAGTAACAAGCTGGGAGATATTCAGTTTGTTTTGTTTGATTTATCAGCTGTGCCAGGACTGACATAGGACAAATTGCCATTGTTGTACACTGTAACCCATTTTTACTTGGTATTGGGACAGGCCAGGATACAACTAAAGCAAAAGAAATAGCTAATGGTCATAACTCTGTTTATTATCTTCACAGATTTTGCTTAAACATTTGAAAATCTGTGGAATATTTTATTTTTCTAGGTACATTCTCATCTTTGTGCTAGGTGTAACCGAAGTATTGCCAATAACCGCAGTGGAAGCCCTTGACAACCTTCATGTCACTGATTGCCCCAATAGTGTGTTGTCCAGGCAGGATCCCAGCATTGCCACTGTTGGGATGTGATTGGGGCCTGAATGCTCCCCAACTGCAGCTGGTCAGCTGCCACGGATGAGCCATCAGGCACACTGTCCTTCCTTCCACAATACAGCATCAATGGTGAGTCCCTTTCCCCACCTCTTCCTCGCCCCATGACCCATGATTGGTTGGTTCCTGCACTGTACTGCAGAAGGAAGCACTATTGGGCACCTCAGCCCTTACCTCACACAGGCAGCTGACAAGATCATGGTGGGAAAGGGGCCATTACCAGATTTTTTTTCCAGTAATGAGAAAGGGCATGTTTTCCACATATGGAGACAAACAGCAGCAGGTGAGTGATGATGTCGTGCAATGGCATGTGTCCTGAACCAGGAGCAATGCGTTGCTCTACTGGGATGACAACTTCATGTGGTGAAGGTCAAAGTTTTGTTCTTAGTTTTCCACTGTTTACTTGAACTGGTCTCAAACTTTCAATATCCTGACACAGCTTCTCTTACTTGCTTGCTAATCAAGTCGCCAACACTTGATGTCTGCCCTTTTCTAAATTTGCATTTCTCACCACATTGAATCCAGCTTGTTTGCAAAGTCTCATCTCAACACTTTATTCAATCTCCCATCGTGTTCTCACTTGTCTTCGCAATAAACAAAGTCATCATCTGAATGGATTATGCCAAAGGATGCCAGGCAACCCTGACACAATCTCAGACGTTCTCTTTGGGAAGAGTGCTGAGATTGATGGTAGGTTAAAAGAGAAGCTAATTGAAACAGTTCATTTAAAACTGAGTGATGAAAGCAGACAGTGGCCTAGATTTCTTTATTTTTGGCAAGTGGTATGTGCCAAAAGCTAGCTATAGTGTTGAGCTTCAAAAAATACCTTGGCTTCAGATTACTGAGCTGACATTTAATTGATTTCTAGAAGCATATGCCTTTCTCTACAGATGCTTCCAAGAGGCACAACCATTATTACATTCTAATCAGGAGATTCATCTAATTGGAAGACAAACTCCTCCTCCCTCCAATTCAGCTAATTCATTTTTATTTGGTATTGGGAGATATTAGGATGCTTTTTGACAAGAAAAAAAGTAGCTGGTGAGGGCAGCTTTTTTTATATCTCCAGAGAGTTTGTATAAACCTGGCAGGGGAGAAAGAAAGTGATATATTTTGTTCATTTTCTATGTACTTGCTAGTCTGCCAACTAGGTGTACGTGGTATATTGCAAGGAACTCAAGATTAGCAAAAGGTAATTCAGGCAGGCATTGAAAAAAAAATGAGTGTACTCATTGTTGTATACAAATCTCAAGATGTGTTTGCAATAAGCCATTCACAAGAAATGGAAAGTTATTTTCTAAATCGTACTCCAAACTGATTTTCCACTTCAGATAGCAGACCAGTAATGAATAGCAAAGTAGCCTGAATCTAGTGGTAGTTCTTCTTCAGAGGACTTGATAAAAGACACACAAAGAACAGTCAGACCACCTCAAACATTTGAGCTCTAAAATCCACTTCAGCATAATATTTACGTACCAAAAACTAGTAAAGAAGGGGAGGGCAACTTGTGACCCTCCAGATATTGTTCGACTGCAGTTCCCAGCCACCCTTGTCCCTGGCTCTCCTGGTTATGGCTATTAGCTAAAGAGTCAGATCTCTGCATATCTATTAGTTGCTACCAAGATATCAAGGCCTGAGATATAAATATTTGTGTGCTTATCTTATTCCTAAAATAAGGATGGTTCTTACTCTCCTGTAACAAACAGATGCCTTCTCACTTCTTTTTCACAAGAAGCTCATATACCACTTCTTCTGTTGGGAATCAGATGTTCCCCCTGTGAGGTTTTTGAGAGAAAGTAACCCAAGAATGCTTGCCTTGGTTGTCTCTTTGGAAAAAGGATGTTAGAGGTCTGTGGAGCCACACGCAGGTACAGTTGGAAACAATTGCAAATATAGTGGTGAGAATACTGATCTGTCAAATAAAAGATAGACTTTTATTTGCATATACTGTTTATGTTCTTCATCCATATTGCAATCAATAAAGCATGTTTTCTTCCACACAAGTAGTTCTGCTTCCTCTTAATAATCTCAGAATCTGGTTTGACCAGACTAGATGAATCAGGTTGCTTAAAGTGATACAGCCCATTTTATATTTAATGTTGATTTTTCCAGTCTTGGCTACAGCATAAATGTATAGTAACAATCTTACTGTCTCTTGCTTCTTTTGTGCTTACCTGATTTCCACTTAATGTACCCAGCTCCCATCATCCACATTACTGTACTGTAAATCTGCAAGGTGCCTCAAAATATAATCAATAGCCAAGTTGTCAAATAAGAAACAGATGCTCCAATGAAGAGAATGTTTCTGAGAACATGGCTGAATACTCTCATTCCTTCCAATGGGTTTTAAGATAACAGATGAAGCAGTAGATTGTGTCTGTATGGAAGATCAAACCAAATGATGATATGTTACAAACAAAGAATGGAGAATCTGCATGTATGGACTTTAATTTTTTCTTCTTCTTTTGTCACGCTTTTACAACTCCTTCATCCCTTTCTGTACTGTGTTACTACTTTTTTCACTCTATGTACGTTGATAATTTCACATGAATTTTCACAGCAAAATATTCATGTGACAATGCATCACCTTTTGAAAGGAATAATGAGCATTTCCCTCTAAAATATATGAAATGCTAGCAATCTAATTCCCACTTTTGGAGATTAAGTGGCTCTATTTAACTGGTACTTAGGTTTATGTGTTGCCCAGCTGTAGGCTTCCTTGCTGAGTCATCTAAAAGCACTAATTTTCATTACAAAAACAACAGTAACAACAGGACTGTGGATTTTACTTTGCTTTAGTGTGGGTTTTACCTTGCATTGTGCCAGTCAGTTGTGTAGGGAATGGGGGGGCATTTCTGGGGTGTCCCAGCTCATAGCCATGCCCCACGTGCCCTGGCCACACCCCCACACCCCTCGTGCCATAGCCCCACCCCCTCTCACCCCAAGCTCTGCCACTGGTGCCAGTTATATTTCTATTATTCTTTTTTCTTTGCTGAGTTATTTTTCACATGACAGACAATTCTGCTGGTTAAAACATAAGTATGAAGCTGTCTTAGGCAAAGTTAGTCTACTGGAATGTCTAACCGTCTTGATCACATTAGTTATCAGGGGCTTTCTAAGGTTTTAGACAGAAGTCTTTCCCAAACATAACAGGCTAGGCTGTTTTTCTAGCTTTCTTTGCCTCATTTAAGCTCTTGATGCTGTAATAGCTACATATTAGATAGCAATATATTAAAAAATAGATGCATGTTAACTCTGGAGAAGAAGCCAATATAAGTATAAATAAAGATATGTGTGTGAATAGTGACAACTGCTACTGCACTCCAAGCTGATGAACACAGGTAGTGAACATCTACTATGTTTTGTTTCGATTAGATAACAGAAGGATGGATGAGATCTCCTAGCTGATTGGCTAAATGAAGACTGGAGAGGGTATAAAACAGAAGGCTTTTGAGCAGTAAAGCACCAGATTTTGCTCTCAGCAAAATGGTCCACCTCAGCTGCTACCACAAAGCAATTGCTGACAACCCGAAGAGTTGCACTAATAACAAGCTTGCGTTGTTCCTTAAGGGAGAGTGGAAAGCTCTGGTCACATGTCTCCATGGAAAGGTCTACAGGAACTTTTAAAATACTTCTTCCCTTTCTCCTGGAAAAACATAAGGGAGAGGGAGAGAATGTTGAGCCTTTCCCTTCTCACGAACCCAGGAAAGGAAAAAGAGATTGGATCTCCAAGGAAGGGCTTGATGACAGCATAGCTACTTCTAATGCAATGGGAAGAGGGGGCCAGTCTGGGCAAAGCCCAGCCATACACTGGCCTCCCTTTTCACCACAATGGGCAAAAGTGACTTGCCAGCAGAGTACTTGCTTTACCAGTGTTACAGCTGTTCCTGTATCTGGCTAGTATTTTGCATGACTGTAACTCCACTTACTGCAGGCAGATATGATCGTTCTTTTGGTACATTCTCTATGTACATTATGCTGTTTCACTCTCAAGTCCATAATTCATTTCTAAATGTATCCCAATATTTTGTCTTTGTGAGATATAGTACATCAGTAGTCTTAAATTTCAGTTTTGATCATGAAACTTCCTAGAAGAGCTGTATAACCTGCTTGAAGCAGAGATGGAGGCTACAAGTCAAAAATCAACTGGAACAGCGTTGTGAGAGAAAGAAGTTGAAAAAGACCCAGAGTGACTGGTGACAGAAAATTAGATGCAAGAACAGCCAAAGTTAAAACATATGTGAAAATAAATCTTTGAATTCTTGCATCTGAAAAACCAGCTTTGTTGTTCTGAAAGAGAAATTACATATTTGGGAAATGCAAGCACATACCTACCAAATAAATAAATGAAATGTTATTTCATTTGGAAAATTTCATTAAGAAATTTTCATTATTCACTTCCGTGCACCATCGCCCCCCCACCCCTCCACTCCTGTCCGCCCCTCCCTGGATCATATGAAGTTATGCCATTGGTTTTTATTGGGGGAGGTTGCCTGCTCCTCAATATGGCAAAACCAAACGGGTTACTTATAGTTCCGGTGTTCCTTGTAGGTCAGAACCATGAAGTTCCATTTGTAACAAAAAATAAATTTTTAAAGAAGTTGAATTTGTAATGATATTCTTGATATACTGTATTTTTAATATATCACTGTGGAAACCGCAGGGGGGAAAACACCGCCCGTCAGTGCCACCAAGTGCCAAAGGCGTACCCAAGCCTTGCACTCAAGGTGATCAGACTTGAACAGCCAGGGAGATCTCTGAATCAAGCCAGGGCCAGGACAAATGAGTCTACCTCAGTTTCTCTTTTCTGAGCATGCAGTCCCTTCCTCACTCTTGTATCCCCCTTGCTTCTTCCTTTCAGGACTCTCCCCCTTTACTACCTTCCCTAAATCTGCCCTTCTCCCAGATGTAAGGATCAGCATTGATTTATATTTTCCAAGACTGTGGTACTGTTGGCACTAAGGTCAAGATGATATTATTGGTAGCGTGTATATTCCAGGATTCAAAATAAGACTCTGTGACACTGTTTTAAGGAACACAGAACTTCAAACATTTATTATAACACTGTTGCTTTAAATTTGTTTTATATCTAAATGTTTATAAACAGCACATCATTCTTCTCTCTCTCTTTCTCTCTCTCTCTTTGAATTCATTCACTATCTCTCATACACCCAATTTCTCAGTTCTCTCTCCCACAGAGCTCTTCAAATCTCCAACCTCTCCCAAACACACCACAAATCACACTCCAGACAGTTAAAATTTGTTATTTTCCTCTTTCCACCAGCCCCTCCTCCTGGGGTATCCAAGGTTCCATTTCACCAGACAATCCGCTTAGACACTCTCCGTTATCAAGGAGGCTCTGTTGGCAAGACCCCCTCCCATCAGGTTTGTCACAATCACACCTAATGATTTTTGTTGGGCATGGCAGTCTTTGCATGCTTAATTAACTGGTTGGTTAGTTTGCATGTGCATTGTAGGCATAGAGGGGACTGCCTAAAGTAAACTTCTTGTTTTTTGGTCAACACTTACTTCCCCTTGCACGTTCTCTTCCTCTTCTCTCTTTTGTCTTCACCTTTTGTCCTGAAAGCATGCTCTGAGATCTCCTAACAGGAATTATTTTCAGTAAGCATGTGAGTTCTTATTTTCGTCTTACTTTTCTTCAAGAAGTTGAACCTGTGTAAACTATGCACAAGATTATGTGAGTAAATCCTTTTTGCACACTTTTAACCAAACTGTTTGTGTTTATTTTGAGCTAGGTTAAGTGTGTCTGGGATGGAAATGATAAAGCGGGACTGGTAATTTGTTCAACTTCTGGCTGTGCATTACAAAATACTCTGCTGATTGGGAGACTTATTACTAAAAATTCTCTCAGGTACCCAACAATTTTTTGCCAAACCAGGTTATATATAATGCATTTTATTTTGCTAAAGTAACAAAGTAATTTTCAATTTGTGAAGGATGCTATTAGTTCATTTTCAATTTTTCTGAGCATTTCTGTTTTTCCTCTAAAAAATAAAAAGTTATTTTTTTCACCACGGCCTCAGAATGTCTGGAAATTTAACATGGCCTCTCTTTTAAGTTGTATTCATACCTGAAATCTGGCCCCTGATGTGATTCCCAAATTGGAATTTGGCCAAAAACGTGTCTCTAACCCCTATAAGAATGATGTCTTCCTGGGAAGATAACCTACTTAATAACCAACAAGGTTTCAGCATGTGATATGGAGGACTCAAGACAAGACTTCCGTGTATATATTTTCAACTCCACTACCTGTATGGACAAATAGCCTGGCATGAGTGTTTATATTTTAATGCATACATTGAACTATCAGTTAAATCCACTTTCCCACAAACCTTTAACATTAAATGTGGCAACACTTCACAATTCAGAACTGAATTTGAGATATATTATGGATCTAAGGCTTCTGTTGACATTTTTCATGTTTTATTTCCTTCCTAATATCCTTCCTTTACTATTCTACATCTTATCCCTTGCATATTTTTTATTAGCTCACTGCTGACTTAATACCTCACTCAACTGATCTTGTGCTTAATGAAACTACAAGTGCGTCACAGCAACGAGGTCAAAGTCAAGCAATTCTACAGTCTTATCATCGTTGAAATTTTACAGTGGTAATCAGTAACAGTCCCAGAAGAGAAAGGTTCACCCAAAGTGGTCACATCAAGGTATTATCAGAGTAAGGGCCAAACTATATATGACATGATTTGCCACTAAGAGCAGGATTTTTCTTGTAAATATCCAGTGCTGGGAGCCCAGTTCACACAGAGCCCCTGACAGAATGGTAGAAAGACTCTAAACCTTTGTCCTCCACTGCAATCCTGATCTTGTTCAGAATTCCCCAACGTTAGCTATGAAGTTCCCATTGCTGTGATTGCAAGTTGTCTCAGCAGTGGTGTCCAAGGAAGAATGCTCTTCCTAAAGAGACTTGCCTGCTGCCTATGCTACAATTCTTTTAGATCAGTCAAAAGCATTTTTGTTTGTCACAGGCACTTTAATTTATTGTACCCTACTAATTACTACTAGAGAGCTGGTATCGTGTAGTCATCCAAGGCCATTTCCTCACAACTCACAAGCGATGATTCCACTTTCAACTTCCTATGGAATCCTGGGGTTTGCAGTTTCAGGAGGGGCTGACTGGCCCCTCCCGGAACTGCAAACCCCAGGATTCCATAGGAGGTTGAAAGTGGAATCATCACACTATAAGTGTTGTGCGGAAATGTTCTCAGTGTTGGACTAGGAGACTGGGAGACCAGGATTCAAATTCCTTTTCAGCCATTGAACCTCACTGGGTGATGATGAGCAAATCACACTCTCTCAGAATCAGAGGAAGGCAGTAACAAGACCCTGTCTGAGCAAATCTTGCCAAGAAAACCCTGTGATAGGTTTGCCTTAGGGACACCATAAGTCAGAAATGACTTGAAGGCACATAACAATAGTTAATTCCTACAGATGTTGTTGTTGGGGATTTGATTTTCTGTTTTGCTGCTATTTTTTTCTTAAGAACTTAAGATGTATTTCTTTGTTGTTTTGTAACATAATTGAATGACCGTTATCCTGAAATGCCAATAAGATATAATGGATCAAATAGTGTGGCCTTCTTGCAATGGCTGATTTAAATTGCTGCAGGCAGCAGCCATTTCCACATGGAGAAGAACTCAAGTGCAATTCACAGTACAAAGTGAGCTATTTTCTTGATGTCACCACCAGCATTTGGAGGACAAAAAAATGTTCCATAGTGTCATGGACCAAAAAACAAAACAAAAAACCCACACACATCTACAAGGTCTTTTCATGGGGAAGTGATTGTACAAAGGAATTAAATACACGCTTCAGGAAGTGGCTGAGTTTCACCGAGGCAACACTTGGGATAGAAGAGAAATTTACTTTTCAAAAACTAGAATTCACCTAATCTGCAAAAGTCAAATGTCAGAGAAACCAAGTCTTCCTGTTAAATAAGGATAAGGGAGAGTTTTGTTTCAGTACTAAAAAGCAGAAAGTCACCTAAGCCATAAAATTTGAATGAAAGACCCTTTCCACACCACCCACCTAACATGATGTTGTTATGGTCCCATCTTTCTCCCATCCCTAGGCAGTGCAATCACAGATTAAATCATTTCCCCATCAATGACCTGTGATCATGCCACCATCCCACACTTACCTAGCCTGCGGAAGCCGCAGAAGTGCAATGGCTAAGCTTTTTGGCTCAGCGCAGCCTGGGAAAGTAACTGGCTGCACTGAAGAAGGAAGAGGTGTGACCATTACACTTTCTTCACCACAGGTGCGGAGGGAAGCGCTCCCGTTGTGCTCCCCTCCTGGCAAAGCCAGTGCTGGGACTCCCACCAGACATCTGTGTGAAAAGGTAGAGTGCAGAAAGGATCAGAGAGAAAGCACAACTAGCAAATTTGCCTCTCCCTGGCAAAAACAAGAAAAAAAGCAAGGAGGGCTTGCTTTCTGAAGCTTCTATTTATTTTCAGTTAATATGTTCAGCACTCAGAGGGATGAGGGAGAACAGATTGAAGATCTCCTTGCCAAACATCATCATCCATTTAATTCCATTGGAATCATTCTCAGTAGTGAATGGATTGATCTCTCTCCTGTAAGGGAACACATTGCCTTACTTTTTACATATGACAGAAAGAGCCTGGCCAATATATTGGCCAAGTTCTGAAGAACTCCTTTGGTACATCAAACAGGAATTTTGGCCTTCTTCTGCCCCTTTGAACAGTAGATGCTCATGCCATATCAGAAACAGCTTTTGGAAATCACTTCAGATTCACAAGTAGTTTGATGTGTGGCACAGTTGGCTTATGCTTAACAAATACCAGTCTCAAAGTTGCCTAAGGCATGTGGAACTAATAATGCAGTCTTTTAAAACCCATCCATTGGCACTGATATTGACACAACATGTAAATTGTAACCAGAGGATGCTCACAATGTGAACTTTTTCTGCTATCTGAATTTCTCAGATGTTACTGGCACAGACCGCCTACAGTCTTCATGGAGAAAATTTGAAAGGCCATATTAATGTCAAGAGAGAAATCCTCATGTGAGCAAGGAAATCTTTTCCATTCTCAAGAACTTTCCAGCCTTAGGTCTTTCTGAGCATCAGTATAATGAAGGCGAGTTTCATCTCTTTCACTCTCTTCAGAGCTAAATGTCTTCAAAATGAAGTAGAATTAAGACATGAATATAATTATGACAAGAAACGTTAAGCTGTAAGCCAGCAAGGCCTTTTTTCCCTGACACTACATAAAATATGAATGAATGTGACTTAAATTGGAAAATCATTCACTGTGTAATAGAAGTACCGAATAGGTTTATATATGGGAAGCAAATGGGTTGGAAATGAAAGAGCAAGTGCATTGGGAAAAGAGCACTGTTTTTCATGTTCTACATTCTGAAAGTCCAGATGATCTTTTTTGATCTGGATTTTCCCTCCACTTGAAGTAGAAATATACTGCCTTATTGTATCAAAATAAGCCTGCAGGCATAACAAGAAGTAAATTCCATTGTGCTCAGTGGGGCTAGCATCCAAGTAAATGTTTATAAGATTGCACCCTTGACCAAAGAAACATACACAGGTTTTAATCTAGAATACAGATGTCTTAGGGAAGATAGGATGTAGGTATTTGTTTCTTTCCCTAAGTCGGTGTCATTTAGTGCTAGCACCATATACATCAAGACTGTAATACTTCTAGCCTTTGAAAGGTGCATTCTCCACATTTTCCAAAGCCTTGTTCATTTCCCCCTAACCAAAATCTCAATGGCTTCTGAACTTACTGCCATTTCTGTGTCCGTATATGGCAACAGACTGGATGTTTCTATCTTTCTGTGTTACCCAGCCACACAGATTAATTGTACTATGCTGCTTCTGCTGCTATTACTCCTGTTAGTAATAGAGGATTGTGTAGGTTGTTGCAATGGGAAGAGTCATCTTTTTGGCCTAGTGATGTACTCTAGTCCCTTGCTACTGACGTGGTTCTTTCAGATAGCTCATTAATTTGCATGGCACGAGTAACTGAAGCCATAGATAGGGCCAGGGAATGAATTTGATGAATCTGAATTTCAAAGTAGACTTATTGAATCTGCATCCTCTACATTAATACATGGATCAGATATGGCTATGTTTGGCCCACAGTCCCACTAAATTCTAAGGAAACCAGTTAAAGGGCTGACTCTCTTCATTCTTTTATTACAAGTACAAGCTACGTGGAATGGCTAGCATATATAGCTCCTGCTGTATGAATTACAAAGTGACTATTGTTCCCCCTAGGAATGATAGGATGTGATAATATGTCTTTACTGTCAGGGAGATTGTTCAGAAAAAGATGACCATAGCTCTGGATATTAGAAGTTTTTTAAAGGAAAGGCCAGGAAACAGATTTTCTAGTGAATAAATGCTCAAGGGACATAAACCAGATTAAAACAGACCAGAGCTGCTTTAAACACAAGCCACAGTAATGTTGTTGCAAAGGATCTCACAAATCCCTCAGACGTTATCTCTGCATATCTGTGGTTTGATGTTATTGTACAAATACTACTCAGAAGGTTTCCAGGGTTTGTTAAACTTTCAAGGTAGCAAACATTTTCAAGGTATTAAATATATGACCACCTCTTGATAAATGAATGAAATAATCAATAAGAAAAATAGGTTCAAAGAGCCACTTGACTATAAATATGGGTTTCTTTCTGTGTATTAATGTGGTTTTTCAAGGTACTTAGGAATGATTTTGAAGGAAAAAGAATTTATTCTTTGGTGAGATCCCTTACTTGCAGTAAGGTTATAAGCTGACGTCTCTGAAATCAGAGGTAAAGCTGACATTGAGGCACAGTCTGTCCAATAAAACAGGAATTAAACCTTAATTAAAAAACACATAGTTGCATACACATGAGGTAGCTGAGGCAAGCAATTGCAACCATTCATTGGTTCATTTTCTGAATAATCTTTCCGTGATATGATAGGCCTGCCTCTGGTCTGCTTCGTCATACACCTGAAGAAGTACTCAGTGATCAGATAACTGTGGGTTTCTACCATGTGTTACTTATCTTCCCAACTCCAAAGGCTAGCAGTGCATGGGGGACTCTCCCTGACTCCAGGAAGTGAGATTTCATGGAGGGGAAAGTACTTCAGGAATCTAGCAGGGTATCCCACCCATGGTCCACATTGGAGTCACCTGTCAGCTAATTTGGACCTGCATGCTGGAAATTCCACTGCTATTGAATACCAGGTGGCAAGTACAACCCAAGGATGACCATCTCTTTCATGTTCTGCTCATGACCTGTAAGTGTAATCTTCTACTGTACTGGTGTCCTCCAGATCAGTGCTTCTCAGGCTATCTGATGCAAGGAACCAGCATTTTTTTAAAATGTACCAGGAACTAATACCATATTTGTGTCCATTGGCTACTACTATTTCTTTTTTTCTGGAAAATTTCTATCGATGGGTAGCCAGTGGCTCAGGAACCAGCACTGATCCAAGGACCACCACTTTCAGTAGCATTGCTCTGTAGTTTTGGAATACAGCTTTGCTCATCCCTCACAATCAGCAATACTGGTTGACTGTGCTGGGAGTTAAAACCCAAAACATCTGGAGCGTACCAGAAAGGGGAGTTCTGTTGGCTGATGCTGGAAATAGGCTTCTGGCCATTTGCTGATCCACCACATCATTTATTCTCTATGTGTTTAATGTTTAATTAAATTAATTAATGTATTTAATGTTTAATTAAGTAAACATTATGGGGTCGGGCAAGCATATTTACAACAGAGCATCTAGACTGGAGTGGGTATCTATAGAGGATCTGCGAGCAACATCTCCCCGCCACACACAAAATTCCCCAGCCTTCCAAACTCCCTGGTTGTATCTGTTCATTTTCACCAAAGCAGAAATGACATTTTGGACCCTTCTGGTTCCTGTTTTTGGCTATCTGAAGCTTTTTTCAGCAGCAGGGAAGGGACCAAACAGCAAATATATAGAGAATCACACTTTTTAGAGTGTGATTCATCTGGAGGCATTATTCTCCATTTTTAACTTCTTTTTAAAGAAGACACTAAGCAATTCAAAGGGATTTCTGAGTTGGGGCCACACAATCCCAATGCATTATCCAAACTACTTTCCTTTACTATTTCTGTTCATTTCATATTTTCGTCTAATCTGTTGGATTCCCCTCTGTGGCCACATGAATAAATCCATCTCAGAAAGCCCATGCCTTTGCTCTGATGCACCTGTCAAAATTATTTTCTTCCTGTGAGTATCAAGATGCAAATCTACTAGTATTTCAGTGTAACAAATGCATGGGGGCATTCCTTAATGTGCTGCACTCCATTTCCTCCATCACTGCTTGTTAGGTGAAAGCTGATAATGTTTTCAGCCTGACATGGTTAATGATGAATAGACCTTTTATTACCATCAATGAAGTTGTGTTTATTTTCAAGGTGCTTCACCATCATATATTAATATGCTGCTCTGTAGTTATTATAAAGTGAAAAGGATTTCTTTAGCACTTCCAAAATAAAATATGCATCTCTGTCTTCCAAAATATGCCTTTCTCTTGTCCTTTTGTTCTCTCTCCAAGTTTAGCTCAGGAAATCTTTGGGAATATGGGCCTTTGGAAGCATAGGCCTTAGTGAAATGACATGAAACTGAGCATTATCTTACACCAGGGATCTGTCTTCTTCACTGGCTCCCACTCTGTGTTAGTTTTGACTTTCAGGGCCCTTCAAGGTATTCTGTAACATGCTATAGTCACATAAAAGGGCATGTCTACTTGACCGCAAAAGGTGGAAAGGCTGATAGTAGAAGAGACCTTTAGAATTCCTGAAACCAAAGACAGATGTAATGGCCCCATGGAGAAGTAGCCATCAATATCCTAGCAGCTATAGTTTGAGCCAATTGAAGTGTCCAAATACTCTTCAAAGATAGCCCCACATATAGCATATTGCAATTATTTAATACAAACGTATGCTACCATAGCCACATCTGATTTTCTTAGGAATGATCACAATTATCATACCAGTTTATGCTGAGCTTAGACATTCATGGCATAGCCATCACCTGGGCATTCTAATGGAAAATACTTCCAAAGTAAGAACCTGTCTAAAGGCGAGTACTATCTCATCCAAAAGGTTCTGTTCCAGAATTTGTCTCCTCATAAACAGGAACAGGCCTGTTTTGTCTATATTAACTTTTAACTTATTTGCCCTCATTCTACCACTCCCAAGCACCAAATCATACCATCAAGAGCTTCCTTGGTATTTACAAAAAGGAAACCACCATAGATGGTGACGTTGCATATGGGCGACCAACACATTCCAAATCCCAGAGTTATCTCTCCCATTGGTTCCATGTAGCCATTTAAGAACATGGGGAAAGGGCTGTTCCTTCAGTCACACCACATACCAATGGCCAAAGAATCCAGCAGGACTCCTCACAACACTTTCTGAAACCAAAGCCTTTAGATGTGCTGTCTATTTCCTACTGTAATGGTGAAACCACAAAAGCTCCTACTGTAGGAGTGGGCACTTCTAGCCCTCTATGTGGTTTTCCCCTACACTTAGTAGCCCTATATAGTATAGGCAATGGTAAGGGATTGTGAGAGCTTCAGTCACAAGCATCAAGATGGGGCACAGTCGTTCAGCCCATCCTAATGTGAGAGGAAGATTTTCCACCACTGCCTGATTTCTAGAAATTTGCTCAGTAAGCTATGTATGGTTGCTGTTTGCAAGCTTGTATTAAACTTTTTATTAGTACAGTTCAAGTGAGGAACTAATACAAAATGTACAATTCATAAAAAAAATCACAAAAAAGCAACAGTTGACAGCTTTTTGAAGTATTGCCTGCTCATCATCTTTCCAGGGAGCTACAAGATTGTGGAGAAGGGTTTGTGTCTTGAATAGAACTGTGCTCACTGTTGTTTGGATATAAGCTACTGAGTGTGATCCAAACCTAGGCATACCTAGCATGATGCTACTGAAATCAATGGGACTTAAGCTGCTCATGCATTTGTTCTGACTCTAACAAAATTTGCACCAAACTCAATGTTGATCAAATATTTGTAGCACAAAGCTGACATCATTATTTGCAGGTTTCACTGTAATCAGTAGGGCTTACTTTCTGAAAAATCTGCAGAGCACTGCAGTCTTAAGAATTTGCTGGTTCTGCACATAAAATGCAGGTAAAATAAAACATCTTGCTTACACACTTAAAGTCAATGAAAGAAACAGGACTGGTCTACTGGTGCTGTGCCCTGGCTAATGATGCTGCACTGGTAAACAACTCAGTAGCAGCCAATATTAGCAAGACTTTTCTGCCTTCAACCCATTATGCACAAAAACAGTCCCTTCCAATGAGATTATCAGGGACATGATTGATAATCCCTACAAAGGACCTTTTAGCCATGAGAATAATAACCTTCTACAATAGTTAGAAAAGGTTACTAAAGGTAACTTTTTGAAAATAGTACACTTAACAATGAGAATTAAAAAAGAATTAAAAGCAAAGATGTGTGCAGCTTCTATTATTTACATGCTCACAATGGCAGTCTGAACTCAGAATATTGCTGTTCTGAAAGCAGACCTATGGAACTGAGCTAGCAGTTATAACTAATGAAGAAAAGTACTAATTGATATATGCACTAAATAGAGATTTGAGAAGATGAAGGCATATCGTCTGAGTCCCATAGGGTGTTTTGCCAATATGATTGCTTCCATTATTTGTCTGTCTCCTAAAGAAATCACTGCACCACCAATCTGTGATGCTGCAGTAGTCTCCACAAGAGCTTGGAAAATTACTTTGAAAATTAATTATTTAAATTGTAACCTGAAGGACCAAAGGAAGAGGTAAGTTATTGATATAACTGTCATGTTGATAAAGCAGCTTCTGTTACTTTCCCATTATCTCAAAAATAACAAAAAATAACTTAGTTACAAATGCTGCAAAGCACACTGTCCTCCCATCTATCTCATTATGACATCAATACTCACAACAGAGCATGGGGCATTAGCACAAGCCAGCACTTGAACTGTGTAGTATTCCTTCTCCACCATTTAATGAAGAGGAAGCCAAACAGAAGTACAGTTGGCCCTCTGCATTTGCAGGTTTCATTTTCATGGATCTGATTATTTGTGAGTTTATCCAACTCCTGTCCCCTCTTCTCTACACCTCAGGCACTTCTTTTCCAGGGGAAAATTCCCTCTTGGTGGATCTGATCAGACTACGTAGCCCTTGAAGAATCTGCCTCTGGTCCTCTTCTTTCTCCTCCAGCCCCTGCCTGGCCATCTAAGGATGGATCTCAACCTGATTTCTCAGCCCCACAACCCTCTCCCAATGCCCCACAGACACACAAGAAAGGATATGGGAGAGAGAGGGGGAAGTATACAGCCATCATGCTGACTCACCCCCTTTCCTTCTCCTGGTTTGGGCCCTGGGTGTCCATTCGACCCAGCATGCCTTGTCCTCCTTCCCACAGACAAACACACACCCATTTTGATATTTACAATCTTTCCACTTTTACAGTGGACCTGTAGCCCTAACCCTAGCAAATGTGGAAGGCCAACTGTAAATAAATTGTTACAATTATTCTACAGAAAAGAAGTGAAGATATCTCTTCACAAGTTACAATGGAAAAGGTATATCTTTATTGATGGGGAAAGGAATTAATTAAAAACTAAGCACTGATTTGTGAATAGTTACAGTCTCCCCTCCACATTTACTAGGGTTTGGGGTCCAGAACCCTGGCAAAAGTCAAAAAGTCACAAATATCAAAATGTGTGTATGTGTCTGTGGGAAGGGGGCCAAGGCGTGATGGGAAGAATGGACACCCAGGGTCCAAACTAGGTCAGGGAGAGGAGAAGGGGTGGGTCTACGTGGTAACCCCATACTTCTCCTCTCACGTTCAGCTTCTTTCTTGGGTATGAAGGGCACTAGGAGACTGAGACATCATATGTGATTCATCCTTAGCTGGCCAGGCAGCAGCTGGTGGAGGAGGAAGAAGACCAAAGGTGGGTTTTTAAAGGGCTGCATGGCCTGATCGGAGCTACCAAGGGGGAAGGTTCTCCCCAGAAAAGAAGCACCTGAAGTTGAGCGGTAGGTGTTGAAGAAACTTGTAAATAATCAAATCCATAAAACCTACAAATGCGAAGGGCTGACTGTATTTCCAAGGTCAGCTCTCCACTACATTCTGAGGAAGAGCAGTTGTATGACTTTATTTCCTAACCATAGAATGATACAGTAAAGATATCATTGTCAAAGTGACAAAAGGGAGTCTTCATAAGAGTTTACATTTCAGGAGATATCATCAACTGATTTTACATGAGAAAGCAAATCATTATTATATGATGATGACAATAGTGATCAAAATGATAGGGATGACTGAAGGAAGAATACTGAAGGAGACTTTATAAAACATTCTAGCTTTTGAACTTTCAGTGCTTTGATACACTAATCTGCATCAGAGATTTACAATATATATATATATATAAGAAACTAAATGATAAATAAAACATTAATTGACATGCACCAAGCTTGGAAATACAATTATAAAAACACTGCACCAAGAAACTGGGACAGTCACAGAGTTGAAACAATTATGAACAAATTGTATAAGCACTCTATGAATGTAAACATTTCTCTTTAAAGAATATTTACCACAGTGTTATTTTCCCCCATGAGCTAAGTATTCAGTGACGAATTATGCCTAACTCTGCATCATCTTCGGGTTCTGTGTAAGAAAGGTCAGACTCCTAAACAAAGAGATAACTCTAAATGCCACCATAAAAACCCCAAATAGGTTTCCAAGAGCAAGTCAAACTGAGATAGAGGAAGTAATTAAAAATGGCTGCAGAGTAAGCATTTTGCCCACGAGAAAACAACATCCATTATATATCATTTGCATACAATATGGGGAAGATGTTAATTTCTTTGTAAACAGTCATGTTTTTAGCTTTGATGTACTGTCAAGCATTATACGATATGGGTGTTCATGCATGCTAACCTAGCAAATATTAAGTTATTCATCTACTAAAGAAAGGTAAGAGAGAGGTGGAAGGAAGGAGGTTAGTTGTACTCCTGAAAGAAACAGCACAGATCTTACATATTTAATTTCTACTATCAAAAGACAATGAAGACATTGAGATAGCTTGAGATTTCCCATACTTTGACTCAGTCATTAATCAGAATGGAGACTGCAGTCAAGAAATCAGAAGACTAGGACTTGGAAGGGCAGCTATGAAGGAACTATACAAGATCATCAAAAGCATCAAAATCTATCACTGAATACAAAAGTTAGAACTGTCTATGCCATCATACTCTCTTAGCCTCAGAAGAAAGCTATGGCAAACCTCCTCTGGATGAATGCTAAGAAAACCCCATGACAGGATCATCATAAGTCAGAAACAACTTGAAGGTACACAACATACCCATTCCTAAACTGTGAATTTCCCAGTGCCCCATGTTTGACATCTTCTTTGCCATTGCTTTAGGCTATCATATGCAGTGTGCCCTGATATATCATTACTCTAGTAATGAGTTTAGATTGCTTTTAGGAGTTTTTAAAGAGCATTAATGTATTTTAAAAATGTTTTTATCTTTGTATTATTTTAATTGGTATTTATTTTTTCATTGCCTTGTGGGCTGGGAGGCAACATAGAAATACGTTAAATAAAGACAAATCAAGAAATAAATCCAGGAGTTTTAGATATCTGAGGCATTTTAAAAATTCACTTTTATTGCTTTGATGTTTTAAATGATGTCCACCAGTTGTTTGTTTTCGTGTTTTTCTGCTGCCTTAAAAGCCATTCCCCAAGTCTATGCAGAAAAGTATTAACTCAGAACAACCCAAGGCTCTCAGAACAACCCAAGGCTCATTGTTAACAGTCAGCTCCGAAAATGCATGCTTGATCTTTTCTCCTTCACTGGCTACTTTTACAGCCCTGAAGTGTTCTTCTCCACCACTACCCCACCCCAATTCACACAAAGCAAGTGGGGTGTGTCCAATAACTAGCTGCCTCTAGCTGTCAGAAATCATTGATGCTAATTTAAACAATCTTCTAGCCTTCGATGCCTTTTAACCTTAGGTATTCAATGGATAAAAACCTTGCTCAACAACATATTTTTCCCCTGTCTGGACAGGAAACAAAGTTTTCAAGCAACCATTCCTGTCTCACTGGCTTTTTTCAATACCAAAAAAATACTTATTAAATGGAAGGTATAGCTATCACCTAGCAAGTTGCAATAAAATGGGGCCTTTGCAATTAATGATGTACCATTAAGCTCAGTGAAATCAGAAACTTCACAAAGTCTTTCACATTTCACAAACAACAACACCAAAAAGAATTTGTGGCAAAGCAGCTTATTACTCAGGAAAACAGTGAAGCTTAACGTACTTGCATTAATCTGAACAGCCTTGGCAAAAATGAGATCTGGTTTCCTCATTATGAGATCTGACACCCTTTATTTAGGATCAAATGAGATAATAAACGAAGAGAGATGAGATATATTTTCTGCATAAAGAGCTATATACCCCTTTTCCCCCTTTAAATAATAGATTCATAATTCTTCTCAACACCCAACTAAATGATGTATTAAAATATTAATAAATATACATATTTAATAATACTAAACACATTGTAGCTGTCCTTGTGCTTGGTAATAATCATGTGACATATTTAAACATAAGTTACTAATTGGATTTCCTTTACTGAATGTTCTTTCAAATAAATCATCTTAACAGTACTCTTGAACATATCAGATGTAAGACTTCTGGGTTGGAGTGGACAGAAGGTAGGTAGGAAAGCTACTGATAGATCTTCAGGTGATTTGTAACATATTAGCAATGGTCCTCACCTCATAGTTGTTTAACAATCACAAGTAAAATTCCCACTTAAAAAAAATAAAATAAATCTCTGTCATGGCTGTTCATGGAGTATTTGCTTCTACTTCAACCTCAGTACCCTTGCCTGTAAAATTTCTCTCTAGGAACCTGCTAAATCATCTCATCAGCATCCTACATGAAACAAGAAAATATCAAGAAAGAAATCTCAGTTCTGGAATTGCATATGTAGAACCATTCCTGTGTACAACTTTACACAAGACAAAATTTCTCCAGGAGAATTAAAAAAATGTCTGTCAAAGGCAGTTTGCTTCTCTGAAGAAACCCTACAAAAACAAAGTATCTTTCCTAGTGCTGACCTCCATGGTCCAGAACAGAATCTCTAGACCAGGGGTGGGCAATTTCAACTGTCAGAAGTCAGTTTGCTGACCCAGCCCCTTCTCCCAAGCTTCACACCTCCCAAACAGCAAGCCCAATTACCTCCATTTGCCTCTGCAATCCCTTCTTGTCACCATTTTTAGGTGAAGACTAGAGACAAATGGATGCATTTGGGGGTAGCAGAGGATTCTGGGGTGTTTGTGGGGATGGGTGGACATAGTTTCATGTGTTTTCACACATTTGGATGGCTTTCACCATGATTTTGGAGCACAAATTGCCTGAAATTGCCTGAAAATCATACTAATGTCACACTATTTTGACCCTGATCTAAACAATAACCTTGTGACTGCATCCAGAAACACATTTGAACCTGGTAGAGAAGACTGTTCTTTCAGGAGGTCTATCTTTCTATCCCTCTAAACCCATACAAACTAAACAGTTCTGTGGTGAGCTTTAGGCTTTACTTTGACAGTGAGACCAGGCAAGACAGCAATTCATCCCATCCCGAGACAATGGCAGGGTATAAACCCAACCAACCAACCAACCAATAAATAAAACAAATTCATTCATATCACCTCAGTGTCTATATTGGCCTCATCACATAGAAAAACTCTGTTCAGCATTATAGAAAGAATAACTCTTCATAGATCCCTCCTGAACAAAGGAACATGGAACTTGATTTCTACATAGAATGCTTCCATCACTGTATGAAAACTGACAAAATCGACAAGAAATAAAATTTACCACAACCTGTTCACAACCAGAGCCAACCATCATATCCACCATGGATATGGAATCACTGTATGTCCACTTCACATACAAAGATGGACTATAAACTATCAACAACATCATTCTGAAATGGTTTTTAGCACACTTAACCATGAAACTCTGTCATTTTGGATTCACTTATAACTACTTCATACACCTTCAAATTAACCCTACAATGATGAAGTCTTTTCCTTACTGCAGTGTCTACTGGAAGAGTAGCACCCTCACAGGTTCCTGACATATTATTATTTCCTTTCCTTTTCAGCTAATAATCTCTCTTCTGTCCATAATGGTTACATAATTCAAGAGGTGCAGGAGAGATGTGCCATCCTGCACACATCTAGATCATTCCTACAGAGATTTTTTTCCATATCTTTTATTCAGTTGAGTTCACCCAATATAGCAAGACAAGACTGTTTGGACAAATGATGCATTAGTTTTGGGATGCTTTCAGGATTTATATGGTCTTTCTTTTGTCTATATAATGTTTGTCATTAGGAAAGCATCATCCCTAGTCCTCTGCCCACCTCCTCATACAAGAACTTAAGTGGATTAATGAATGTTTCCTCTTTGTTTACAGGGATGTGAATACATGTTCTTTTTATAACAGAATGTAAGGAAGATTTATGAACTACTGTGGGCTCCTTTCTGAACAGCTAAAATTAACGATGACTCATTCATGAACCAACTTCTTTCACAGACCAGGTTTTTTTCACAGTGTACAACTAGGGATAGAGAATTCAAAGCAGAATTTCACTTTTTGGCTATCATAATGAACGAATTAAAAAAATGATGCTAAAAGTAAATGATATCACTTCTGAAGGGAGAAAATGAATTGATGAGCCCCCTCCTAGCTTTCATAGTGTCATTTTCAAGCCACAAAAGTAGGGGAGGGACAGCCAGGTTATTTATTACTGGAGAGGCTCAAGAAATGTGTCTCCAATAATAAATAACCTGAGGATAAGCAATAGAAGTTTTGTTTTGTGCATTCTTCATATAATTTGGCTGCCACTATAACCATTAGCCCCTAAAGACATGAGATCCAGTCTGATCTTGAAAGCCAAGCAGAATGCCAGGTGCCATAGGCTATATTAGCCAGGAAGGAACTGGCAAAACCACCACTGAGTATTCCTTGCCTAAGAAAACCCTATGAAATTCATAAGGTCACCATAAGTCAACAGGCGACCTGGAGCATGCTTGCACACATATGCACGCGTGCACGCACACACACACACAAAAAATTATTGGCCCTCCTACTGGGCACTTGGTTTCCTCACAGTCTCATTTGGAAGGATGCTATGTCAACTTTCCAATGGCAAATAAAATCTTGTTTATTTAAGGAAGCTTTGGGGTTTTAGTATATGCAGTAGATAAAACTTTTAATGACGATGTAGTGTTTTTATTTTATTATGTTTTTAGGCATCTTTTAATGCCATTTTAAATCTGTTTTTACTGCTGTTTTTACTGTTTTTAACTGGTTTTCTTAAGTAGAAATTTAGTTTGTGTTTTATCTTTTATATTAATGATTTTTTAAAATTGTATTGTGCTTTTAAAATGTTGTACTTGGCCTTGGATCCTGCGTTAGGAGAAAGGCGGAATGTAAATTAAATGATATTTTTTGTTGCAAAATCATTGTTGATGGGTGCAGGGGAACCATAGCTCAAACTAGCCAGTGTGGGTCACAACTTTTTGCCAACAATGCATTTGGAGTGACATTATATCAAAGTCATTCCAAGAGAAGCATTGTGGGGCAAGATTAAGTCGATGAAGATGAGGGCTCTGGGATTTCCTGAAAACCGATTTTAAAAATTTTAATTGATAAGTTTCCCTGTTTAATTGGATGACTAATGCATAGCAGAGAATCTTGCTGGTTAGTTCCAACTAGAGTAGATACATTGAATCTATACTGAAAGATAAGTCAACATGTAAGTGTATCCAATTAATTCAGTGATATCTAGTCCAGGCTAACATATAATCGCTTCTGTTAAGTTCTTTTTGTACACATGATATAAAAGCTACAGATGACATGGGCCATTGTAACATCTATGCATCTTCAGTTTGGCTCCAAGGAAAGGACTGTATTTACTAGTTCACTTCTGAGAGAAAAAGAAACTGAGAAGGGGAGGACCTGTGATTGCTAGAGATGAGAATTAGGTCCTTGTCACCTTGAATTAGGGCTCTGAGGTTACATTCAATAAATGTTGAGCAGTGTATGTGGAAGATCTCAAAAAACCAATTCTCCATGCTATTCTCTCATATACCATGGAACACCTTTTAATATGATAGCTATTTAATTCTTAGAAACTTTTTTAACATTAGGGTTCTAGTTATCTTGTTTAAAATCTACATTGTAAGCTGCTTAGGTTATCATGTTGAGAGAAAGGTGAGATAAAAATATTTTAAAAAATAGATTTTATTTTCCCCCCTGAAATGCTGCCTGTTGCAGTATGGAGGCACCAGCTAAAACAGAACATTCCTGCTTTTCCCTTCCAAACAATTATTCTATTTACATGCACGAGTGTGAAGACTGATTCAATTAATGAAATCCATTAAAACACATGTGTTTAATTTACTGCCTTTTACTTGGTTGACAACCCTAATTACAACAAAATCAGACCCTGGAAGCGTGGGTCACTGGAGATTTGTGTACACATTGCAATTATTATTATTCTGCAAATACCTGCCAATCATTTTTTATAGTAAGGTAGATCTTCTAATAACATCTCTAACCCCTGGTGTGCATTACAAGATAAGACTAAGGTCCCAGCAAAATTCAAGTCAATAATACTTTAACTCCTTTCAAGATAGAAAAGTATACAACAGTAGATATGACATATCCATTTCTCAGATTTCTTTCTTTTTCAGCTGGAATTCTAATAATGATCAGTTCAAACTGTGTTAAGATGATTCCATATAAACATTTTTGGCAGAAACTTTTATGACTATTATACACCATTATGTATTATATCTGGCCAGATCCTGGTAACCCTATGGTAGGTTATATATGCATAACTGCCCAACAGGATTCTGGCCACTGTTTTCTACAAAACTGATGTCTGGCCATAATCTAAGGCCATTTCTACACTACACTGTTGCAGTGCTATTATTTCACTTTCAACATCCTTTGGAATACTGGGATTTGCCATTTAGGGAGGGGCCTTTAAAATTCTCAGCCAGAGAGCTTTTTGGCCTCAGTAACTACAAACCCCAGAATTCCACAGGATGTTGAAAGTAGAATAATAGCATTATAACAGTGCAGTGCAGAAATGACCTAAGTATGCTGCTTTGGCCAAAATCTTCAACCCATTTATATTGCACTCTCTGCTAAAGGTTTTGGGGCTCATATGAAGTAAGCATGCTGTGGATGGCAGTTTGTTATTTTCAAACATTGCTCAAGGGTTCTAATCACATGGTAAAAAAAAAAATCTTTCTACACATAATGACAAATATATAGGGAAATGTGCTATTCCATTAAAGCAAATAATGCAATCACAGATACCTTGTTTCAGAGTATGTGCATAGAGGAAACCAATGCATTTTCCAGCAATGCAGAAGCTGCATAAGTGCTTGTACCTGTACTTACACAAGTAGTAGCATTATCCGTGATGTAAGCACAGAAAAACAAGTTTTTCAGGTGGATGAGCTGTTTTGTTTTGTTTTCAGATCATGCTTAGACATGTAGGCATTTTCATTTTGAAAAGAATAACTTTTACCACATAAAAATGGTAAAATTCCAGTCACTGGTCTACATTTTCAAAGGAACATAATAAAGTCTGACATTTATTTTATACCGGCATTCAACTTTCAAGGCCTGTGAATTCTTACTTTTTATGTGATTTACAGTCTTCCAAACTTGTGGAATAATATTAGAAGAAAGAAAAGGAAAAAATATTTTGTAAATAGATGCATGAAACACTAGACTGCAGAGCTTTCTGCAAAATGTTGATGGCAATAGAAAAAAAGGTGCTCCCTCTTTCTATGATTTGCATACAAATTGTGCAGATTTTATGAGTTATCATGACATAGAA